>NC_033676.1:37712411-38087461 GCF_000165445.2 Microcebus murinus
TGTTCCACATTCTGCTCACTTCTTTTTTTTTTTTTTTGAACAGAGTCCTCACTTGTTTGGCCCAGGCTAGGGGGAGTGCCTGGCATCAAGCCTGGGCTTCCACAGCAAACCCTCAATTCCTCCTGCCTCAGCAATCTTCTGCCCTCAGCCTCCTCAAGTAGCTGACACAGCAGTGCCATCGATGGCCCGGGGGCTATTTTCTATATAAATTAGTGACCAAATTAAATTTCTTTCTATTATAGAGACGACGGTCTCGCTCTCTCAGTTGGTTTCACTCCCTGAGCTCCACCAACAGCCGCCTCGGGCCCAGAACTAGGATAAAACAAGCGGGACCGCCGCCCGGGCCCTCTGCTCACTTCTCTTAGCTGGCTGCTTGAAAGTCCGACTCACACCACCATGTGTCTGGTGTTCAGCCAAAATTTGGTCAGAATTATACAACCCAATTGAAGCCTCCTTCTGGCTCTCTCCTTCAGGATCACCATCCCCTTTTCCTCGCCAAAAAGCTCTTTTCCAATCACCACTCCTATCTCGCTCAGACGTAAAACCAAACTTTGGTTTTCTTTTGGATTTATGCTCGCAATAGTGGCAGGTTGCCTTCCTCAGGAAACAGCCATCAAGAGTGGAAACTTCACACAGTGCTCCTTCCTTCCCAAAATGTATCTGCCTGCTTCCTGGGTGCTCTCCTACACTCAAGGTAGCTGTTTTGTGTTTTGTCAAGAGTCAGGTTGTATGTGGATGTTGTTCGGATAGGAGCGCCGATGGCCTGTAAACTGGGAGCAAAACCTGACAGTGGTTCTCAGCCCTTTTGTGCTTGCTATAACAATCATAACTAGTGGCTTATAAATAACAACATTTAATTCTCACAGGTTTGGAGGGCTGGAAGTCCAATCAAGATACCGGCATATTTGCTGGAAGGCCTGCTTTCATAGGATGTCCTGCTTCAACTGTGTCCTCACGTGTGATGGGGCCAAGGCAGTCTTCTGGGCCATCTTTATGGACACTGGGTCTTCATGGAAACTCACCTCATGGACTAACCACTCCAAGCTCTTAATATCATTCACACTGGGATAAGGTTTCAAAAACCATACTATTTTAGGACACAACACATTTTCAGGAACCATGGCAATAAGGTTAGGAACTGGAAATAGGGGCCAAATAAGCAAGTACTATGAAAGAGACTCCAAAACAAAAGATAAGAGAAAAAAGTTATTGTTAAGAAAGGTTGCAGGTGGAAGTCCAGGTTAGAAAGACAAGGCTCATCGCCGGTGTCCACGCCTGTCCTAGCTCTCTGGAGCCGAGCGAATTGGCTCAGTCAGGTTTGAACCAAAGGCCTGAGGCCAGAGCAAAGACCGTTTCACTATAAATAGAAAGAATTGCCAAATAACAATAAATAGGAAAATTAGCTGCATGTGGGGGCATGGCTAGTCCCAGACTTCGGGAGGGGCTGCGGAGATCGCTGAGCCAGGAGATTGGGGGCTGGAGCTAGGTGAGCCAACAGGACTCCACTTCTGCCTGGGAAACAAAGTGAGAACTCTGTCTTCAAAAAAAAAGAAAGATAGCCTTGTCAATAAAGAATGCAAATGTTATTAAAGGAATGAAATAACCAAATTGCTGAGTTTTTACTGTTCAGGTCTTTTAATGTGAAACAGGTATTTTCTGATGATTAGTATTTATTTTTAAACGTGAGACATATCTTCAGGCATTAGCATGCAAGTTAGGGATAGAAGTTGTTAAGTCAAAGCCTACCAGAACAGCTCAAAGGCTCCTTATTGGGGACTGGAATTTTTTTTTTTTTTTTTCTGGAAACAGAGTCTCCATTGTGCCCAGGCTAAGAGTGAGTGCCGTGGTCAGCCCTGCCACAGCAACCTCATCTCTGCTCAGCGGGATCCCTCCTTGCCCTTCAGCTCCCAAGTAGGCTGACTAACAGGCAGCGCCACCATGCCCAGCTGATTTTTCTATATATTAATTGCCATATTTTTTCTATTTATAGTAGAGATGGGTCTCTCCTCTGCTTCAGTCTGGTTTTGAAACTCCCTGTGGGACCTTGAGCCAACACCCGCCCGCCCAGAGTGCTATTAACAGGCATGAGCCACACGCCCGGCCTGGGAACTATAATTATACAGAGGATCCTGTGGTTTGGCTGGTGCAAAAGGTGGTTCCTCCCCCTCACCCCCACCCCCAACATGGATTGGGCACGGCGTTTAGTTGTGTTTCACAGTTCTCCTTTGTGGTCAAGTCCCTCTCTAACAGCAGATTGGCTTTAAATTGTTTTGAGATTTTCTGATCTATACTCATTTGAAGACTGGTATTTAGGCGCTGGTTTAAATAGTATAAGAAGTGTTAACACAAAAGTACCACCTTGTTCAGATTAATTAAAAACCAACTTCCTGGCTTGAGATTAACTGTAAATCTTACCAACTTATATTAATCTTTAACTTTCATGGTCAGGATATTTTGATGCCCTTATTAAAATAGCTCACTACTGATATAAACAAGACCCCTCATTTGCTTCTATGATTTTGTCTATAGGTACCTATAAGATATTCCTTCCTTTATTGCGAATCCCCCCAAATTTGTCAACTTCCGGACTGCTAGGAATTCTGTATTTCCCCTATTAAGCTGGATACCTATAACCTAACAGTTTTAGGAGTTTTCCTGGAGTGGTGCACCATGTCAATACTGTTAATGCAGAATTGAAAGGGCTTGTTCAACATGGCCCTATTTAGGAAATTAAACTTTTAATGTTACAATAATAAATATGTTTAAAACAGTGGTGGTAATACTCAAAACTACACTAATTATGCAACATACTTTATCTATGTCTGAAGGTTATTTGCATCTGAGTGATTATCTGTATGGTGGAAAAGCTTCATAATGGCATGCTATTTGTGTCTCTTCCCGACTCCATGTTCAGTGGCACCATGTTGAAGTTGCCACAAGGAGTATTTATACCACAGAATCTGCAAGGCTACAAAGCAATGCTTTTTCTCCCCACCCCCTCTTTGGAAAGCTGGTTGTTTAAAAGTTACCAAGCACATCACTGTTTGTAGGCATTTCCTTTCCTGACCTGTAAAGCAGAGTCCTTGTTCTTAGTAGTGTAGTGGCTTGTCACATCTAATTAAAATGAGTTTATATCTTAGTTATTGTTGCAAATTTGATTTTCCGTTCAATCATACAGGAAGGAATAGATTTTTATGACACTAAGTACACTACATACATGATTCGCTGCAAGTAAAAGAATTAGTTAAAGCACTTTTGATAATATATATAACCATTGTGCCATTTTTTAGGTTGTTGGAGATAAAGTCTATTGATATATTCTAACAGAATCATATTTTAAAGTTTTGCCTTCAATTTCTAGTTTACATTATACAGAAAAATTTTTTCATGAAAGGTTGTTCCCTGATTCTGAGGAGGATGTGGATAATACTACTTCACAGTGTTTCATCTCATTTGTACACTCTTCCTGTTAAATTGATGTTAGAGATAAAGAAGTAACAAAGGTTTTTCCTCATATACTTACTAAAATGGAGACTGTAACACACAATAAATCAGTTAAATTGAATCCAGGAAATATATTTATTTTGCTGATCTTGGGCTAAGCAGTCTGTTTTCATGAAGTGTATCTTTCAGTGCTAGGAGTCCTGGGTGTCTAAGCCCCTAACACAGATGAAGGGGTCAGTGGTGATGCTGTAGCGCCACTGGAAACTTGCTGCTGTGCTGTGTCCACTGTGATGTCAGTTAGTTAGGGTACCTGCTGCAGTTTGTTGTATTCTTTTTGACTTGGTTCCTTCAAAAGTTCAAACTTTTATTATTTCTGAGTTTACAGCAGAGGCTTAGGCAAGTAATGAGGGAAAAGCAGAACCATGTGTGTTGTGGTAAGACTTGAAACTTGGGCTATTTTATTATAACCAACATATCAGAATGAGAGAATGAGCCTCTACGTCAATTATATAGATTAGCAATGATTTCCGCAGAGTGATGGCATGTGACCTAAGCTTAAACTTTTTTTTTTTTTTTTTTTTTGAGACAGATCTTGCTTTTGTTGCCCAGGCTAGAGTGAGTCTCTGCGTCAGCCTAGCTCCAGCAACCTTCAATCTCCTGGGCTTCAAGCGATCCTCCTGCCTCAGCCTCCCGAGAGCTGGGACTTACAGGCATGTTTGTTCACATTGCCTGCGTTGTTTTTTTTGTTGTATATATAGTTGTCATCTATTTCTTATTCTTTATTAGTTACTGGTCTCGCTCAGGCTGGTTTTGAACTCTGGACCTGAGCAACCGCCTGTCTCAAAGGCTCCAGAGTGCTAGATTAAGGCGTGAGCCACGCGCCCGCCAAATCTTAAAATCTTTTGTATTGCCATCAGTTGACAGGGTCATTTTAAGCTAGAAGCAAATCTTTCTCTTTATTTTTTTTTTTTAAAGAATCTATTTGTTGAAGTTTACTTTGTTGCTGTCTTGTATCTAACTCTTTGACTATGGTAGTAATAAAGAGGTCATTGTGAGTAACTAATTTGTGTGAATGACCAAATTGTGGATATCGTGTCTGTGCATGAACTGAGCTCAAGTTGTGTAATCTATTATTTGGCTTTTTTGTGTGTGTGGCTCGTGTGAGACAGTTCGGCTTTGTTCCAGGCTTACGGTGGTGCTTGGTGGCGTCTAGCCTAGTCACAGAACCTCAAACTCCTGGACCAAGCAATCGTGCTGCCTCAGGTCCTCCGGTCAGGTGTTGCTCAGCATGCGCCAGTGCCCACTAATTTTTTCTATAATTAGTTGCAATGTAATTCTTCTATATTTATAGAGAAACGGAGGTTTGCTCTTGCTCAGGCTGGTTTCCAACTCCTGATCTCTGTGCATCCGCCTTCTCTCTCGCCTCCCAGAGAGCTCAGGTTACGTGTGAGCACGGCCCGCTGTCATCATTTGGCTTTAAAGTTGTTCTTAGTAACTAATCTTCATAGGTCAGGATAACCTATCTGGGGCCTCTAAACAATTGGGTGTTGGGTGTGTGTGTGTTTGTATGTGTGTGTCTATGAACATACTCTGGGTAGGGTAGTGGTACTGCTGTATTGTCTTTTAAATATAGTTTCAGTCAACCTGAGGTCAGAAGAGTGTGATTACTTTAGCAAAAAGCATTGATGAACAGTAACCCCTGGGAGTGAAAAGGGGATCGAGTGCTTCCAGTGCAGAACAAAGCACAAAGGTGAGAGCATCTTTTTCAGCCCGTGCTTACAGACTGTCTGTGCACAGAAACTGCTTCAGAGTTGCACACACAGAGTCCTTTTCTAGTTTGCCAATGTTTCCCTTCTTCACATCTTAATTCCTGATGGACTTTAGTTGTTTAATGTTAGATATTTCAAATTTATTTTAATGAAATTATAGTGGTTTAAATCGTTTGAAATAAAGATTTTGCCACAATTTAAATGAAATTCCATTGTGCAAAGATCTGGATCTGGAAATAAGCCAATTGAATAATTGTTCAATGTTTTTTTCAAAACACCATAGTTTTTCCATGTCCAACTTTTAAAATAAGATTTAATCACATAATCTTTTATTTACATTTTTATTTTAAAAATTAATTTATAGACTAACCATCATCTATATAAGCTGAAAAGTAGGATTAGGAATAGATCACTCATATTCCCGTCACTGTAATATAACTATTATCATTGTGGGGAAATTCTCCTTCCAAATTTATCATATTTACATTATGTCATTTTAAATTTAATCATAGTGCATACAATATTGGTTATGACTTTTTCCTCTTAACCGTGAGTCTAAGCATTTTTCATGCTGCCCATAGACTTTGTACCCTATTTCATATTGCTTAATACGGAATTCCTTTAAATAGGAAAGCCTCGTTCTTAGTGCCTTCTCAAAAATGGTACTGTTACAAAAAACAAAATGCAACAAGTTCTCAGGAACACAGGCTATTGTGTTAAGTGGATATAGACCCAAAAGAGGCTGAAAGAAGCCAGATTATCCCTTGTTAGCAGGGAGTAGTGATGGTAAGCAAAGGAGCCCTTATCTTTTTCAGGAAAGCAATCAGCTCTTATTAGTTCCTCAGCCAGGTTTCCAGAGGAGTACAAGGTGGTCACAGTGATTTGGTGCTGTCACAGTAAAAACACTGGAATTTTCTCTGTGAGCTAGACTGAGGGAAAGGAAAAATAAAAAAGAAGAGAAATTTGATTATAAAAATTAAAAAATTAAAAATACGGAATTGGGATGATTTGCTTTTTATCATATATTGTAGATTAATTGGGGTCACCCTCATGCAATGCACTTGCTGTGTGGCTTTAGGGCGCTAACAAGGAGACTGAAGCTGTAGATAGTGGGTTGGAGGTGGGAGAATAGGAAGGGGAGAGTACAATTCTATTTCTCCTCTCACACACCTGGAGAGACTCAATAATTTCTTCTCAATCTGCAAAGGACAGACAGAGTCCCTTCATTAACACTGCTGTGCTTATTATCGCTCCACAGAACCAATAGGCTGTGTGTGAATTTGCTGCAGGACGCAGCATTTTAAAGAGAATAAACTTGAATGTATCGATCCGCGAAAAAGACAATGAAACGATCAGATGTGTTCTCCACATTAACTGCAAAATCAGTAATAATTCTTATTCTTTTAGTCTTAAAAGCAACCAGGTGGATTTTTGAGTATTCTTATCACAGATGTAGTCAAGCGTATGTTTCTTTTTTTTTTGAGAGGGCTTCGCATTGCCGGCGGAGCGTGCTATACGTAATGTAGCACGGAGTTTTACTCTCGTTTCCGCTGGTACCCTTCAACTGTCGCCCGGATCACAATTCATCCCAGCGAACCCATGCATAGCGCACTACACGCCCAGATCCTGTAGCACTGCCTCAGCCTCCCGGTCTGGACTCGGCGGCCCACCGTCCGCATGATTTTGACTATCCACAGCTGGTCACCTACTATAAATGAATGGGATCTTGAAAAAGTAGATCTCAGTCATTTTCAATACAGGATTTAAAAAGTCCTGAACTCTCAAATACTTATATTTAGTCCAGTGATTAGAGTGAGCTAACTCCACTCATGGCTTCCTCCGCACAGCCAAGTTCCTCCCAGCCTACCCGTGTCCTTCTCCCACGCTCACTCAGGACCGCGGAAGCCCAGAGACGCGTGTGTCCGGAGAGCAGTGCACACCCGCTCGGCTCCCTGCGGCCTGCACCTTGGAAACAGGGAGGGCAGCGACGCCAGAGCACACCCAAAGTAGTGACTATTGTCACGCCTGTTGCTGGCTGATCCTAGCTTGACTCCACATTCCTGACAAACCTTTGCTTGTGGCGAAGCCATGTGGAAAAACCAGCTTTGATGGACTAAACGCTCGTTTCGTAGTTTAACTCTGTGCGTTCCTTGGAGTTTGTTTTGAAGCCACTTTATCTTAGAGGCTCTTAGGATTCATGTCCTGATCAAAATTTCTTCGCGGGCTTTCTGTGACTGAATGACAGGTGGCCAGGCCAGGCCTTAGTAAAGGGTAATTTCTGAGCCCTGAAGGTGCCCACAGGATGGGTCTGAACCTGGAACTCATGCCCAGCGGCCCTCTTGGCTCTTTATCACACATGGATTTCTCATGAACCCCTTTAGAATTTTTTGGAGATTTTGGAATTGGTTATTCCTGCTGCCCTCCCTGCCTACCTCACTTCCCTGTTCAGGGCCCATCTCAACCCCTACTGTTCTTCAACTGTGTTTGGGGTGGCAGGGGAGCACATGTGCCGTGCACATACCCCTCTCTACCAGTCCGTGTTTAAGGCCTCTTGGCCTAGCCAAATGGTGAGAGTACTCACCCAGCATTTTGGTGGGTGATGAAAAACAGAAATCTAATAAAACAGAAAATCTACATGTGAGGCTCAGGAGCCTCCATAAGAACTTTAGACTAACTTCAACGCAGTTCCCATGGGCCATTCTGACCCCAACCTCCCTTCCCTCCCAGCCGAGTGGTTGCCCTTCCTATGGCAGAGGGACGAGTCCAGGATGTGCCTTGTACATCCTTGAGTTTATCAGTCACTCTGACTTTTTCCATACAAGATCACTGTAAGGGTCCTGTACCTCAATTAAACCTGACTCTAGAAATGGCTGCTCCTGGAAGGCGTGTCACGTGGAACCCTTAGTCTAATATCCGGAGCTCCAGGAAGGAAAGAATTTCAATTCAGATAGAATTATATATACCACCATTTCTTTGGAGCCTTCAGCCCCTCCAGATCCCAACATCATGACTTCATTTCACACAGTTGCTCTTAGTCCTCATTTCACTGCTTTGGTCTGCCTGTTGTTGAAGCAGTGGAAGCTGGAGATGCAAGTTGCTTCTCTGTTACGGTGTGCTCTCAGCCACAGCATTTGTGCTTGGGTTATGCACGAAGAGAATTGAAGGCCGTGAACTTCGAAGACCTCTTGAAATCAAACATTACCCTAAAACCTTTGTGCTGTTGAGGCCTAAAACCTGAGCTTTGATGTCTGAAAGTTCCAAGAAACAGTAATAGGGGAGTTCATATCTTTGTTGTTTCCCTAAAATGAGAAACAAAACTAAATATATATGAGAAAATGTATTTCTTTACAAAATATGCACAAAAACATGCAGCCTATTAACTTGTATTGCTGGTAGAAAGGGGTCAAAAGAGTAAGATGGCCGGCGCGGTGGCTCACGCCTGTAATCCTAGCACTCTGGGAGCCGAGGGGAGGATGCTTGAGTCAGGAGTTCGAAACCAGCCTGACAAGAGGAGACCCTGTCTCTACTATAAATACGAAAGAATTAATTGGCAAACTATATATAGAAAAAATTAGCGCGGTGGGCGCATGCCTGTAGTCCAGCTACTCAGGAGGCTGAAGCAGAAGGATCGCTTGAGCCAGGAGTTTGAGGTTGCTGTGAGCTAGGCTGATGCCATAGCACTCACTCTAGCCTGGCAACAGCGAGACTCTGTCTCAAAAAAAAAAAAAAAAAAAAAGTAAGATGGCTGAAATTTACATAAGTACATATTTCATAGTTTTAGAATTTTAAAGTATGTGAAATAGGAAGAAAAAGCTGTTTACTCAGAATCCTAGGAAAACACCTCCTGAATTGTGAGAGTCTTTTCTTTATATTATTAGATTCTGTTTTATCTCCCAGGTTAATATTATATTATAGATATCACATAGCAAAAATTGAAACATTATCTCTGGGTAAAAAACATCTAGAAAAATGTATTCGACTGTATCTAATATTTTTTTTTTTTTTTTTTTATTTTATTTTATTTTTTTTTTTTTTTTTGAGACAGAGTCTCGCTTGTTGCCCAGGCTACGAGTGAGTGCCGTGGCGTCAGCCTGTCTCACAGCAACCTCAAACTCCTGGCTCAGCAATCCTTCGCCTCAAGCCTCCCGGGGTAGCTGGTGACTACAGGCATGCGCCACATGCCCGCGTATTTTTTTATATATATATATCAGTTGGCCAATTAATTCTTCTATTATAGTAGAGACCGTGTCTCGCTCAGGTGGTCTTTGAACTCCTGACCTTGAGCAATCGCCCGCCTCGGCTCCCAAGAGCTAGGATTACAGGCGTGAGCCAACAGGCCCGCCTTACTGTATCTAATATTGAGAATGGGAAAAAAAAGATTTAAGTAAAGAAGAAAAAACCTTTAATGAACACTGAAGTAGAAATACTATGTAAAAAATTTATATTAACTAGTAACATCCTCATTGCGGAGAAGTACTAATATTAAATATAAACTCATTATGTTGAAAAAAAAACCTGACGCTAAAGTTTTTCGCGGTGAAAGAACACAGGGAGAAGAGGAGAAGGACGGGACAGAGAGGAGAGACAGAGGCCAAACAACGTGGCTTTATTATGCACCTGGATGAGGTTCTGGGCTCCCAAGAAGGGGGGCTGAGAAGCCACACCGTTTGAGGTGGAGCCTTTATACTGTTTGGGCCAGGCTGAGACTTTTGGCTGGAGGAGCTAGGTTTTTTCCACTGTGGTCTTGTCATTCTTGAGAAACGGAGGGGCTGGTGGTTGCTGCAGATCTCAGGGGATCGGGGCTGGTGGGCCTGGCAGTCATTTTTTTGGTGGTATGTCAGTGAGCACTGTTCTCTTTTTTTTTTTCTTAGGAGGGAGAGAGGCCTGCCACAGCCTTACACGACTTGTTTCCTCTGGAAAAGAAAAGACTTTTGTTTATCAATATATTTATAGGCCCACTAGGTTGCAGGCAGCTAGTATCCCCTAGGTAGGGTACAAAGGTGAGTCAGATACGACAGAGCCTCCTGATGGATCAGTCTAGCTGGGTATAGATGCTAATGAAGTCACGTTCTGTATTGCAACATTACAGCAGGTGTTACAAAAGAAGCGATGCACTCTGAGAGCTTAACAGAGAGGTATTAGTGCTCGAGGGTCCTCCCTGAGGAAGTGATATGAGCTATCCCAGGAGAAGAGCATTTCATACTGGAGAGGAGGGCTGGAGGGTGGGGGCAGCATTCCATGTGCAGATTCTCGGCAAAAAAGAGTAGAGCAAGTTAAAGGAAGGGAAAGGCCAGTGAGTTCAAGGGGACAAAGGTAGACTGTGGGGGAGTGAGAAGGGAGCAGACTTTGAGGAGAAAAATGGAGAATTTCAGTTTGCACTTAGTGAAGTTTAGGATGTTTATGAGATATCCATGGAGGAAAAGATAGCCACTAAGCAATAAGATACACTCTTTTTTTTTTTTTTTTGAGACATAGTCTTGCTTTGTTGCCTAGGCTAGAGTGAGTGCTGTGGCGTCAGCCTAGCTCACAGCAACTCAAACTCCTGGCTCAAGTGATCCTTCTGCTCAGCCTCCCAAGTGCTGGGACTACAGGCATCGTGCCACAATGCCGGTAATTTTTTCTAGTATATATTATGCCAATTAGTCTTTCTATTTATAGTAGAGAGGGTCTCCTCTTGCTCAGGCTGTTTCGAACTCCCGACCTCGAGCAATCCGCCCGCCTCGGCCTCCCAGGAGCTAGGATTACAGCTGACACGCGCACCGGCCGATACACTCTTTTTATGTAGAGGGGAACATAATCTGAGAAGTGAAAAATTATTTGAGATCTCATGTAGTTCCTGAGACTCATGAATAGAAGTTCATTATCTCTCTCTTTTTTTTTTTTTTTTTTTTTGAGACAGACAGGCTTGCTCTCGTTTCCTGGGCTAAGAGGTTACCCGTGGCATCAGCCTAGCTCACAGCAACCTCCAACTCCTGGGTTCAAGTGATCCTCCTGCCTCAGCCTCCCGAGTAGCTGGGACTACAGACACCCGCCACCACACCCAGACAATTTTTTCTATTTTTAGTAGAGATGGGGTCTTGCTCTTGCTGATGCTGGTCTGGAACTCCTGAGCTCTAGCAATCCTCCTGCCTCTGCCTCCCAGAGTGCTAGGATTACCGGCGTGAGCCACTGCACTGGCCAGAAGTTTGCTATCTCTGATCCTCTCTGCCAACACATGGTTAGGGAACAATGACTTGTCTTCAGTACCTCAGAACTTGTGCTTCTGCAGGGCTGCTGCCTGTTGCTTCCTTTCTTGTATCTTCTGGCTTTTACCAACTACCACCTACCTGAGAAGGAGGGTCTGATGGGTCCACGCAACCCTCTGGAGCCTGTGGGGAGAAGGTCCGTGTCTGAGCACCTCAAGCATGGCTGCTGCCCTGTGGTCAGCTGGTCAGCCTTGGTCCCTTCAGCCTGGCCTGGCTAACTAGTGTTGCAGCAAGTGTACAGCTAGTGTTACAGCTCTTGACTAGGGAAAGAACAAAGAATCGGAGAACAGTCTTTGTTCAGCCAGCAGGCTCAACCCAGCAAGTGTTACAGCTCTCAGGATCACACGAGCAGCGCAGCCGGAAGCAGGCAGCAGCACTGGGCCTGGCAGCATGCCGGCACGCCGTACCCCCCCCACCCCGGGCCCCCCGGCAGGTCCTCCAATGCCCGAGCAGCACTGGCCTGCAAGCAGCCGCCTCTGGCCTGATTTTCCGAATCAGTGTTGCCCTGCCACCTTCACCATCACTGCTGCTTCTGCTGGCGCTGCTGGGGCCTCCATGCTAGCCTACTCCTAGGAGAGCAAGAAACTGAAGCCATCGTCCTGATTTTCTCTTCCGGATGGTGTAGCATAGCAGCAGTGGGTGCAGACCAAGAAGGCTGGCCTTGAGATAAGGAGGCCGGACGGGCCTGAATCGGTGATTTCAGGATGCCCAGGGCACCGCTGCTTCACAGGGTTGTGGTGAGGCCTACTGAAGGAACTGTGTGGAGTGAGCGCGATGGGTCGCTTCGCTGTCTGCGTGCTCCATGCAGCGTGGAAACAGCCGCAGCTCCGCGCGGGGCTGCAGGGCAGGCGGTGGCCCACGCAGGCATCTTCTCAGCGCGCTGCGATGAATACAGTACCGCAGCTGATACTCGCTTCATTTAGACGGAGCTATACCTCAAATATGTAAGACCTCTGAGAATTCCCAAGGGAATTGAAAACATACATCCACACAAAAACTTGTAGGCAAATATTTGTAGCAGCATTTCACAATATCCAAAAGGTGGAAGCAACCCATGTTCATTGATGGATGAATGGACAGACAACATGTGGTGAAGCCACACAATTTAATATTATTCAGCCATAAAAAGGAATGAAGTACTACATGCTACAACACAAATGAATCTTGAAAACATTCAGTGAAAGACATCAATCTCAAATAAACCACATATTGTGATTCTGTTAACATGAAATGTCCAAATAGGCAAATCCATTAAGATAGAAATGAGATTAGTGGTTTAGTGGTTGTCAGAGGATGGGGGATAGGAGGAATTGGGAGTAACTACTTATAGGTACAAGGTTTCTTTCTGGAGTGATGAAAATGTTCTGGGATTAGATACTGGTGATGGTTGCACAGCACAGCAAATATGCTAAAAACCACTGAATCGTACACTTTAAAATGGCAGATTTTATGTTATGTGAATTATATCTTGATTTTTTAAAAGTTTAGGAATTAATCAGCTGAGGCGGGAGGATCACTCGAGGTCAGGAGTTCCAGACCAGCCTGAGCAAGAGCAAGACCCCGTCTCTACTAAAAATAGAAAGAAATTCATTGGCCAACTAATATATATATATAGAAAAAATTAGCCGGGCATGGTGGCGCATGCCTGTAGTCCCAGCTGCTTGGGAGGCTGAGGCAGGAGGATTGCTTGGGCCGAGTTTGAGAGTGCTGTGAGCTAGGCTAACGCCATGACACTGTAGCCCGGGCAACAGAGTTAGACTCTGTCTCAAAAAAAAAAAAAAAAAAGGTTGGGAATTGATCAATTATACTGTGATGTAATATGGTTGTTTAAGTCAGAAAACTTGAATTTACTTGTGGCATCATCTTCACCTTCCATCTGTGGAATCAGGAGAAGCTACATCCCCTAGGTTGCTATGAAGATTAAATAAGATAATGCACCTGGAAGACTTCGCTGTCCGAAGGCGTGTAAATGTTCATTATTGTTATGGTTATGACATGGCTTGGAGCCCTTTGTTGTTATTGTTTCATTTATAAAGCAGCTTTTGATTGTGTTACTGTTTATCTGGGCCCTCCAATAGGAGTTTGGAATTAGGAGACATCCCTAAACTAGAGACACAGCTAAGGGGTGGAGGATTTCCCTGCTGCTGACCCTGCATTAAAGCCTAGTGTTGAACAAAACTGGGAAGTACTTTACATTTGTGTCTCTTTCCTGCTTCTCTTTTCTGGCCCAGTAGTCTTTTGAGTTATCATTTCAACATCTCTGCCATCTACTTCTCTCAAGTGATTAGTATTTTCCAAAATGAGCTCATCACATTAATCATATTAGAATGTGAGCAGTCCTTTTAAGCTGTATTTATATCTTACAGGAAGACCAAAAAAGCTCAGAGGGAAGAGAAATCTTCAGGCCCTGTAGAACAAGAGGGTAGGCAGAGAGGGGAGTTACTCTGAAGCAGCGGTGCCCTCCTGGGCATCCCTGAAATCACCTCGATTCAGGCCCGTCTGGCCTCCTTATCTCAAGGCCAGCCTTCTTGGTCTGCGCCCACTGCTGCTACTGCTACACCATCCGGAAGAGAAAATCAGGACGATGGCTTCAGTTTCTTGCTCTCCTAGTAGGCTAGCACGGAGGCCCCAGCAGTGCCAGCAGAGGCAGCGGTGATGGTGGTGGCAGGGGTGTCATTAGCAACTCTAATGAATCACTGCTGGGCCTGGTTCTCTGCTCTGACTCAGCTTGAAACTTCTTTCGTTAACAGGAAGCTAACAACCAGTGAAGTCAGAAGCTTATATGGAACTTTCTGGATTGGAAACCACTGGGTGTTTTTTAAGTTTCTAAAATAAGAAGGGAAACCATTGGACAGAAACTTCCTTCTCTTCTTTTATGTAGAGGGACTAGGTTGGTAGAGGGCAATTATGAGCTGGGGCTCTTGTTTCTTATGCAACTAAAAAATTGTACAGGACTTTACAAAAACAGGAAGCTGACAATGAAAGCTATTGGAATTATGTAAATGAAACCGCTTGGAATGCAGGTGGGAGTCTGCCCCTGGGAAAGACTGGGTAACACGTCAGAGTGGGGACAGCCAGGTTATCAGCACAGCCTCAGCACAGGGCAAGAGTGGAAACTTCACTGCCTTGGCATCATCAGCCCAAGGGAGTGCTGGAACTGCAGCTGCAGGGAGGGGAAACAGTAAGAGAGATCAAGATGTTGATTTTGCTCCAGGAGAGATTTACATTTTCTCATGGATATTAGAGAGGAAGGTCTGTGAGCTCTGCAGGGCCCTTCCTGTTCATAGGTGATACAAGGTTCTAGCACCCTGGCAGCTGCCAAAGGGGCCTGGCACCCATGCCAGGACCAGTGTCCCCACCAGGAAGGGGTGCTGGGAGCTCCAAGATCAGTGAGTCACAAGCTTTTGGGAGTGAAGACACTTTGTTGTAGCTTGGTGTTTGGGGGTACATTCTTCTCCCTACCCTTTAAAAATTTTGTTAAAGAAATTTAGATGAAAATGGACTTTTAAAAAATTTTAAAATAAAAGATCTCCTGTAGTTTGAAACTTCTGAGACAACTAGATAGCCCTCTGAGTTTTGGAAGTACCGTGTTAGGGTTTGGACTTCCCTGGTGTATACTTTAAGCTCTTTAAGGGTGAAGGGAAGGCCTTTGGTGCTGATAACAAGAGAGGCTGCCGGAGTGTCTCTATTTGCTCACTCCTCCCCACTCCAGGCCATGCTGACATCTGGGGATATTTGATAAAATGTCCTTTTCCTAGACTCATTACTAATCAAAACTTTTTTGCTTCTAATCCCTCTTCCCTCCAGTCTGCAGTCATCCTGCCATCAGGGTACATTTCCTCAACAGTTTTGATCATGCCACCTCCCTCCTCAACAGTTGTCAGTGGGGCTTCCCACTGCCTAACAAAGTCCAGCACCTTAGCATGAGGCAAGGAAAGCCTTTCATGACTTAACTCTCTAATACCTTCCCAGTTTCAATATCTTTTACACACCTCTCCATGTACCTGCATTTCCTGCCATACCTGATTTTGGGTCACTTTTTTAACAGTAAGAAAGCATAGTACTGTAACTGGCTTATACAATACAGGGATTTATTTGCTCTTTAGTCAAAAGAAGTCCAATGTTGGTGTAAGCTTCAGGTAAGGCTGGATCCAGCAGCTCAACAATTTCTTCAAGGACCCAGTTCCTTCCTTTCTGATTCTCATGGTCTCAAAATGGTACCCAATAGCTCTTGAACTCTGTGCCTCTTTGATCATGTCTCTAAAGAGAGAATGACTTTGTCCTAGCATTCCTAACTGATCTTCAATCTCATTAGACTTGTTAATGACATATGTCTACCCCTACCCTAATCCCTGTGGCCAATGGGATGGGTATACTGACTAGTTGCCTGCTGCAAGGTTTCCCTTTACCTTAAGACTTTCATCAGAACTGAGTGGATACCTAAATGTGCATGGGCCTGTTGGGAAGAAGGGGGGAGGAGGGCTGGAACCTGAGGAAGCATCCAGTTTTTGTTCACTTCACGCACCCTGCACCTTCACATTTCCATGCTTTATTTCCTGCTACTTCCTGGAATGTACCATCTGCTTCCATTGGTCATGGTCCTACTCATGCTTCAAAGCCTTGCTCATGGACCACCTCGATGGCTATGCCTCTTCCGTTTTTCTGGCAAGATTAATCTTTCTTTTGTCCCTTTACTCTTTAAAGCATGGCATGCTTCTATCTCATGTGTAATGACATTTATTAATGCTGCTTTGCATTATATCGAGTTGTTTATGTATTTGACTCCTGCATTGGACAGGAAGACCCTTGAGGTAGAAGGATTCATGCTTTGTTCATTGTAGGGGCTTAAGAGTATAGAATAAATGGTCATGAGTAATAATATCATTATTGAGAGCTTACTGTGTGAAAGGCACTTTAAGAATTCTTCTCACATAATTTTATTTAATCCCATTTAATCTTGGCAATAGTACTATAAGTTAGATACTATTATTATCATATCTAATGTATAGATGAGGAACTTGGAGTTTATTTATTTTTTTGAGAGAGGTTCTTGCTTTGTTGCCCAGGCTAGAGTGCAGTGGCATGATCATAGACCACTGTAACCTCAAACCCCTGGCCTCAAAGGATCCTCTTGCCTCAGTCTCCTGAGCAGCTGGTATTACAGGTGCATGTCACCATGCCCGGCTAATTTTTTTTCTATTTTTTGTAGAAATGGGCTCTCGCTGATTCCCAGGCTGGTCTCAAACTCCTGGCCTCAGGTGATCCTTCCTCCTCAGCCTCCCAAAGTGCTAGGATTCCAGGTGTGAGCCACTGCACCCGGTTGGAACCTGCAGTTTAGAAGGACATAAGTTAGTCGTCAGAGGTCATACAGTCAGCAGATAGTAGCATACAGGCTTGAGCCTAGCTTTTTACTCTGAAGTTTGTGTTCTTAAGCATTACAACACTTCATGTAGAGCTGCGTCTGTGTCTAGATACCCTCCTGAAAGATGCGCCTGTCGGAGGCGATTCTCTGCAGAGGAGGCTGGAGGAGGGCGGGAGAGGGCGCGGGAGGGCTGCGCTGAGCCGCGTGGGCGGCAGGCGAGCAGAGCACTTCAGGCCTTGCTCGGGACTGTTTGGCAGCAAGGTCTCCTTTGGGGTGCCGCCTGTGGGCAGAGCCCCGGAGTGCCGCCGAGCGTGGCCCCCAGACACCGAGGCCCGCGTCTTCTTGGGGGCCTCAGAGACTGAGGCCATCCGGCCGTTGCACTGGCCCAGGGAGGCGGAGATCAGGGCCGGACAGGCGTCTGCGGGGGTGCAGTAAGCGGTGTGAGGCGCGCAGCGAGTCCCTGCCCAGCGCCCGGCGCGAGCGCGGAGAAGGGGCCGCCGTGGGAGCGGGAGCCCGCCGTCCCGCAGGGCGCGGCGCGGGGCGGGCGCCGAAAGCCTCGCGTCTGGAGGCCGGCGGGCTCTTCGCCCCGACGGCGGGAGGAGGCGGGAGGCCTGCACTTGGCGCTGGTGCGGCGGCGGTTAGGAACTGGCGTGCTCGACTCCGTGTAAGACTTAGTTTCCTGTGGGAGCCGGGTGTCGCGCGCAGTCTGAAGGCGGGTCCGCGCTGGCGGGAAGCCGGGCCGGCGGCGTGTCCACCGCCCCCAGCCGGTGCCTGGCGCCGGTGCTCCCTGTCCTGGCCGCCCTGTGCCCTCCCCGGCCGCCGCGTCCCTGTCGCCACGCTGCTTCTTTCCCGCGTCTTTCTGTCAGGGCCGGGTCCGGCCCGCAGCGGCCTCCGGGACGGGGGCGGGGGCGCGGGTGGCGGCGGGCCGTCGGGCGGGGCGGGCTGCGAGGCGGGGGCGCGGCTGGCTGCGGGCCGGCCTCCTATCTTATCCTCACACAACCCTGGGGACGGCGCAGGGCGGCGTGCTCGGCGAGGGAGCTGGCACGCGGTCCTCCCGCGGGGCAGGGGCGGGCGCTCCCCTTGCGGAAAACACAGCTGCGGCCGGGCAGATAGACAGGAACCCGGCCCGCCCTCCGGCGGCCGCCGCGGCGGTGCCCGCGCTGGGGAACGCCGGGCCGCCTGGCAGGCCGGGACACGCTGAGCCGCGGCCTGGGCGGCTCGGGCTGGGGGCGGGTACGGGCGGAAGGCTGCCTAGTGCGGCAGGGTGACACAGAACCTGGCTTGGTTATTAAAGGAGTGAACTTATTCAAGTTCCTTCCTCTCTTTGAGACTCAGTTTCCTCATCTGAAAAACAGAAATAATACTTGTTTCGAGGACTATATGGGGAATTATGATGCCTTCCTGAGTTAGATACAGGTGCAAACCCTCCTGCTGCCGCGTGTTGGCTGACCTTGGCCTCTGTTTTCTCCTCTGGGAGGGACAAGGTAGAACCTACTTCATAGGCCCTGTGGAGGCTGGAGTGAGCTTTGTGCAGGGCCTGGTGTGTTAAACATTGCTCAATCGATGTTACATGTCATCATCATCAAGTGGGCCAATTTTGTGCAAGCATTTTGTTAACTATGGTGTGTTCTTTAAAAATGTAGGACGTTTTTCTTATGCAGACTGGCTGAAATTATGGGCTGCAAGCAACATGTTGTAAAGAGATTCCCCTTCTAGTTTCTTCTCCCCCTAAGAAAGTTCCCCCTTCCCTCTTGTGGTCCTTTGTGGGTTTCAGCAGAGGCTGCTCCCGTGAGTCCCCCCTCTGCTTCATCTCCCCTCCCCTCTGCCTGTCTAAATCCCATTTTCCCTCTCAAGCCCAACTCAATTCCTCCAAGAAGTCTTGTGTCACTAGCCCAACCTCACCTTAATCTTTCTCTGAGGTCTCCTGTGACTTAATTGTAACTAACTAGTCCTTGCATGCCAATGTTTATAGATTCAAACTGCTTGAGTTCAAAGCCACATACTAGCTCTGTGATCTTGGATAAGTAACTTAATCTTGCTAGGCCTCAGTTTCCTCATCTGGAAAATGGAAAGTAACAGTAACTACCTCACTGGGCTGTTAAGAGTATCAGATGAGACCCTGTTTCTGAAGTGGTTAGCATGATGCTTGGCTCATTGTAAGTGTTCAGTGAAGGGTAAGTATGGTTTTTACGCCACTGAGTGTTTAATATGAACATTTTGTCTCCCTATGTTGGGTGTAAGCTCTTTAAAAATGGGTTATGTTTTCTCTTTTTTCATCATATCATGATTTGTGGTGTACATGGGTACTCAGTCAGTAAATGCCTTGAATACACCTCTCCCAGTTTTGGTCAAGTTATCTGTGAACTTGCAGAATGATGTCACTTCACAGTGATGGCATATTGCTTTTCTTTATTTTTACAGTGTTGAAAACTAATATTTATCAAACACCTATTCTGTGTGGTGCTGGACACTTGTACTTATTATCACCTGTAACTTTCACAAGAAAGTCCAACCCCTGGGATAGGTATAATTATCTCCATTTTACCAACAAGAAAACTATGGCTCAAAGGGAGTAAGTAACTTGCCCAGGATTACACAAACTGCCAGAGTTGGAATTCAAACTCAGGTCTGTTTGACTCTGAGATCTTGTTTTGTTTTATTTATATTGTTTTTGTCTTTCATTAACACTGTCTTTGTAGAACAGATTCAAACTTTTATTTGTTGTTTATACTGACACCATATGAACCCTTGGGGTTCAGTAAAATTGGTAAACTGCCAATTGATTACAAAAAAATCTGGAGGTACAAAGTACTTTGCACAGGCCAAAGCTTTAACTGAAAGTAGTACTTTGGTCCCTATTGCACTAAACATCTGGTTATTTCTCTTGAAATGATTGGCTTAATGGCTTAATCTTGCTTGCCACTTTGAGAGTGCACTCCCTCTCCAACCCCCAGTTGGAAAGATTTTGGTTCTCAAAGTCCACAGGCAGTTTCCTTACTTTAAGGAATCTTGGCTTATACATTTTGAGTGACAATAATCTTTTGGGAATGGATCTTTTGGGACTAGTGAATCTCTTGGGAATGAGATTCTTTTTGTAACAAAGGCAGCTTGGTGTTAAAACCAAAAAATAAGCAGTGAAGTGCTGTTGGTGTGTGTTACCAGGACAGGGGCCAGGTTCCCATTCACTGCATGCATAGGCACACACACACACACACACACACACACACACACACTGCCAGGTTCCCATTCACTGCATGCATAGGCACACACACACACACACACACACACACACACACACACACACACACTCTGTCTCCCTTCTTGATCCCAGAACCATGGAATGTAAAAGACTTCAGGAAAGTGATGAAGCTAGCACATTCCATCTTTACTGTTTTCCTTTTCCCTCTTCGGCTTGGCCGCTTCTCTGCCAGGCTCCAGGGCTCCACTGTGTGACACCCACCTCCCGCCCCGGTAGCAGAGGCAGTCCTTGACTCCGACTGCACTGCTCAGTGGCCCAGGTTTAGTCCATGTGCAACTCTGTGGGGCACTAGCAAGGGGGGAGGATGAATGAGAACTGAGATTGCATTGTCCTAATTCCAAAGTCTTCCCTGAAGTTGAACCTGATTTAGTCCTCTTAGGGTAACAATGTGAGGTCAGCAGTAGAGCCAACAAGCCTCCATGTCTAGCAGCCACCTCTGGGAAGTGAAATTGGTTGTCTTTACCTTAGACCCTTTTCTATGCTGGAATTCTACATGTCTAAAACAATCAGACTATGCCCAGCGTTGGACTAGGGAGAAAATTTTAATTTTCTACAAGCTCAATATCTACATGAGAAGCACTGTTACTCATAAAACAAGGGAAACACACCAAATTTTCAAAAATATATCAACAAGTATATATCCTTCCAGACAGAGTGAATCAAATAGAGAATTATAGCAATCCAGAAAAGAGGGGTGTAGAGGCTAGGTGTTGTCAAGACAAAGACTTTGGAGCCAGATAGATGGGGTTCAAATTGTGACTGTTACTTAATAGCAATGTGACCCTGGGCAAGTTAAGTATCCTCTGTGTGCCTCAGTTTTCTCATTTGTAAATGAGGGTAATAATAGTACCTATGTTCTGGGGTTTGTTATGAGCATTAATCTTTTTAGGATGATTAAAATAGTTCCTAACATATATTAATTCTATTTCAGTGTTTGTCAAATATATATGTATTTGATCTTTTTCTGATATATATATATAGGATATATATATATATATATTTTTTTTTTCATGATGTTAGATGCTGCAGCCTGATGGCCCGTAGTTAAATCATAAGGCTTTGAGTATAATACAGTCTAAACCCCAAAACCCACCCTCTTCTCTGCTCTGTTATCAAAGGTGTCTGCAAGAAGAGCATACAGGTGCCTTGTGCCCTGGTTGAATTTTTTCTAAACTGTAGAAACACTATAGGCTTACCAGTGCAGCATGCCAATTTATCTTACACCAAGAGTTGAGCCTTATCATTAAACTGGTTATATATATGTTCATATTTGAAAGCATTTAATCTGTGCAGTGCACTGCGGTGATATGAAGATGAACAAGACCTGATCCCTGCTGAGAAATGCTGTTTATATTTCATATATAGGTTTGATGCCTGCCTATAAGCGTATAAGGGATTAAGCATTTTTGCATACTCTGGAGAACTAATTTATTTTTTTTTTGCAATTTATTTTTTATTGAGGTAAAATTACACATATAATTTACAGTCTTTACCATTTTTAAATGTACAGTTCAGTGGTGGTAAATACATTTACATTCCTTTTTCCCCTCCATCCTCCTCTTCAACCTCTCCCTCCCAGCTTCTGATAACACTAATCTACTTTCTATCTTCATGAGATGCACGTTTTTATATCCCACGTATGAGTGAGAACATGCAGTATTTGTTTTTCTGTGCCTGGCTTATTTTACTTAACACAATGGCCTCCAGTTCCATCTATGTTGCTGTAAATGACAGGATTTCATTCTTTTTTATGGTTGAATGATAACCCCTTGTGTACATGTACCACATTTTCTTTATCCATTCATCCACTGATGGACACTTAGGTTGATTCCATATTTTGGCTGTTGTGAATAGAGTTGCCATAAACATGGGGGTGCAGAATCTTTTTGATATATTGATTTCCTTTCTTTTGGCTATGTACCCAGCAACAGGATTGCTAGATCATATGGCAGTTCTATTTTTAGTTTTTGGGGACCCTCCATACTGTTCTCCGCAGTGGCTGCGCTGGTTTACATTCCCACCAGCAGTGTTTGAGGGCTGCCCTTTGGCCACACCGTTGCCAGCATCCATTATTGCCTGTCTTTTTGATGCAAGCCATTTTAACTGGGGGCAGATGATGTCGTACTGTGGTCTTCACGGTTTTATAGGCTTTTCTCTCTAAAAGCAAAGTTCATTTCCCTGAATCTCAGGAGAGGGCCATCTGCCATGCCAGAGCAAGGAATGAGAGCCATTTCCATTTTAGGCCCCTGTTTTCTGGTAGATGTAAGCCTTGTGAGATCCAGGCCGGAAATGTGTTTGGCAATGGAGAAATTTATAAAATAGAAGCTAGATGGTTTAAGATACGACATGTTTCCCCCTTTTCCCCTCCAAACACAAACTTTTCCTTCCTCTCCAAGTCTTCAGAGATGTTTCTTTTTAGACAGTAGTCATTAAGGCAGATGTTTCCTCTTCAAATTCACAACATGGCACAGGCTCTGAATAGGAGAGTTGTAAATGGCTTTGGCATTTGAAGGAGCAGGATTTCGCTGCTAAAGACGGAATATTCAAACTAGCACAGTTGGATTTTATACTGTATTTGTGCCCATCTTAATTGAAATTCCTGCAATGTGATTTTTATCTTAATGGTCAGTGACTTAGGTTGTAGTCTGTGAAATGGGGCCATGGACCATTAGTTATACTTGGTGAAGGATCTCTTTATCATAAAGGATTGCTGTAACTTTCTGCTGATCTTAAATCCCCGATTCTCCCTGCTTTCATGCATTAAACACATCTTGGCTAGCTTACTTTTCTTAAGCATAGTTCTGATCAAATTACTCACTTTCCCATAAAATTTCAATGACTCCCCATTATTTATAGTTTCAAACATACCCTTAATTCAACATTCTTCAAAATATAGTTTAACTCTATCTTCCAGCTTCTCCCACTAATCTTATATGATTAGTCATAATCATACATATATACACATGCACACACACAATGAGACCTTATTTATTAAACACCCGCTGTATGTGAGGTACAGTGTTAGAGCCTTGGTGTTCAAAGGTATATATGATTTTTCTTACAAAATAATGTATAGTTTAGTAGTTCAACTAGGCATTTGAGCAGAAACTGGAGGTAAAATTATGTTAGATACTAAAAGAGGGGAGTAGCTCATGCTATCTGCTGCGGGCAGAGCTTGTGGTATCTAAAGGCCTTGATTGGGTCTGTCATGAGCTGGGAGGATTCCTCTCAGCTTCTCCTGTGTCGGCTCCACGCTCCTCTGCACGTCAGGCACCGTGAGCCGCCCCAGGCCCTCTCCCCGACTCGCCTCCTCTGCTGCAGCTCAGCTCTTGCCGTCCCTCCTCGGTTTCTTGCCGTCATCTCCCAAGTCCTCTCCCTGCCCCAAAGGGCTGCCGGAGTGCTTTCCTAACAACCCCAGGCTGATCTTCCTGGGAGAACCTCCGTGGCTCCCTCTTGGCCACAGGATGAATCCAGACTTGTAGGTGTGCGGTGTCAGGCCTGTCACAATGAGACCCAGGCTTGGGCATGTCTACACTTCCCTCGCCCTGAAGTCTCAGGGTGCTTGAGTCCCCACGGTGCCTCAGCCCGGCCTGCTGGGAGGCGTCCAGGCTAGGAGCAGTCCCGAGATGTTCCATCCTCGGAGCGCCAGTGGCCAGTGTGGGTGTCTTTGGGGACAAGCGGGAAGCCTGGGAGGAGAGGGGCGTGGCCGCAGAAGCGGAATGGCTGCCAGCGCCAGGTCCCTGGAGTCTGGGACGCTCCTGGCCTTGCTGCTGGCCCGCGCTTCTCATCCCACCTGTTTATTTTTTAATTTTTATTTTTTTATTTTTTTGAGACAGAGTCTCGCTTTGTTGCCCAGACTAGAGTGAGTGCCGTGGAGGCGTCAGCCTAGCTCACAGCAACCTCAATCTCCTGGGCTCAAGCAATCCTCCTGCCTCAGCCTCCCTGGGACTACAGGCATGCGCCACCATGCCTGGCTAATTTTTTCTATATATATTAGTTGGCCAATTAATTTCTTTCTATTTATAGTAGAGACGAGGTCTCACTCTTGCTCAGGCTGGTTTCGAAATCCTGACCTTGAGCGATCCGCCCGCCTCGGCTTCCCAGAGTGCTAGGATTACAGGCGTGAGCCATCACGCCGGCCTCATCCCACCTGTTTAAACTCAACAGCTGAACTCTGGGCTCCCCCACTTGATTTACGGGGGACTTTCCAGGAATGGCCGCCATAGGGGCTCTGTTTCTGGGAGCAGAGGCAGTGGGGGCCAGTCTGCCGCACTCCCCTGGTAACGGAGTCTGGACCCCATCCCCAGCCAGTGGGGGCGGGACACGGTCAGATTTGTGTTTTAGAACAGTCATGGTCAGCAGCCAGGAGCAGTACCGGGGAGACTAAGAAGGAGACAACAAGAAGCAGAACCCTAGTAGTGCCCTGGCCAACTGTTGACCTTGATGCGGGGTGGGGGTGGGGGTGTGTCAGGCGGGCAGGCAAGAGGAGCTTCGAGAGGAGTGGGGTTCTAGGATTGCACAGCCACAGGTGTCCTGATGCTCCAGAAGGATTCTGGAGCAAGTGGTCCCTGTCCTGGCTCCGCTTAGACTAGGCTTCTCCTGGCAGCGGGCCCTGATGGTGACAGGTTGCCCACCTCCTCCCTGGCCTTGTCTGCTGAGAGAAGGGGAAAGGGAGGAGAGTTGCTTCATTCCACCATAGGCCTGGCACTTAAAAAATCGTGGCTGGATATGAAAAATAAAAGCCAGAGGATGTGGTTTGGGTTGTCCCTGAAAAAGATCTCTATTTATGCATGGAAGGATATTTTCAGATGAGGCTTAATGTGAGGAAAAGGAGGCTGGCCTCTCTGAAGGCTGCTCCTTAAAGGCACGCTGCGTTCCAGTTGATCAGGAGGAGAATGGGAATGGCAGATGCTCTAGGTTTTCTCTGTGTCCGCCGGCACAGTGTGGCGAGGCCAGAGAACTGCTTGTCAAGTCCCTAAGGCTCTATTCCCGATTCAGTCTGTGACTCATGGTGTGATGTCCAACAAGGCACTTTATTTTCCCCAGACTCTATTTAAGAATCTGTAAACTACTCCATCTTTTAGGAGGTGACAGGAGGTGGAATTAATTTGTGTTTGTGAAGTGCTCAGAGGTCCCCAGATGAAAGCTGCTGTGTGAATAGCGGAGTATGCTCCACTCAGATGGAACCTGTGGGTTTGTGGTCAGACTCACGTGCGATCGCTAAGTGGGTAGTCTGGTTTTCATGATTTCATATGCAGATCCTTGGAGGATACTTATTTCCTTCCAGTTTCTTTCCTTTAAAAATATTATTTAGGTCCACTCAAGAAAATCCTCAAAAAAAAAAGAAAAAAAAATTATTTAGGAAAATTTTTTTTGTAGCTCATGAATCAAGACATATATTTAGGAAAATTTTAAAAAATATGGAACTATACAGAGAATAAAATAATGAACAGCTATGTACCCATCAGCTGAAATTAACAAACGTTGACATTTTTTACATTGAACAGTTTTTATTAGCATTTAAAAATATGTTTACCTAACAACATACCACGAAGTGCATGTATGCTTTAAACCTGATTTTTAAAATAAAGAAATAAAACATTTGCATATCCCCCATCTCACCCCACCCCTCTGCCTCTCCAGTCCATTTGTCTTCCTCTAGCCCCTGAGGTGACCATTGTCATGGTGTATGTCCTTCCTGTGTGTGTGCCTGTGTGCCCATGTGTGTCTTGGTGTAATTTATTTTCCCGTGTGTGTAATAGGGCCAAGCCGTAGCACGATGTGAGTGAAGACAGAATGGAACTCAGACACAAGCTGACCAGGGTTGGGGACCTGCTCTACCCCTTTTGGCCTGTGTCCTTGGGCCTCTCTGAACCTGTTTCCCCATCTGTCATGGGACAATTATTTGCTTACAGCATCTGTTAACATTGGAGATAATAGTAAAATGGCTGGCTCAATAAATGGTGACTGATATAATTAACCATTTACCTTTCTCTTTTTCTAGATGGGAAGCGCTTTGAGGGTAGGAGCCCTTCCCAGAGCCTGTATCCCTTTGTAAAATTTACAACACCTCCTAGCTTATTTCTTGAGTAAATGATTGAAATGCCCAAGCCCCACTTCCCAGAGCTGTTCATATGCACATAAGGGCTGGTGCAAAAGCTACTTATGTTCCCAGTGTCCCCAGAGAACAGGGGGGACGTCTGGCTGAGGACAGGGACAGGAATGAGAAGAGGCCTTCTGAGGTTCCCTCCCAGCTTCTGCTGTGGTCTGTTCGAGTGATACATTAATTCAATGTAGTAGCACACAGGGAGAGGAGGGGAGACAAAGCCACTTCATGGGGTTTATTTTCTTAACAATCAGGGATTAGTCATTGTTGCCTCCCCTCCCCTCCCCTCCCCTCTCCTCCTCTCCTTTTCTTTCTCCTTCCTTTCCTTTCTCCTTTCCTTTCCTTTCTCCTTTCCTTTTCTGAGACAATCTTGCTCTGTTGCCTGGGCTAGAGTGCCTTGGCATCAGCCTAGCTCACAGCATCCTCAAACTCCTGGGCTGAAGTGATACTCCTGCCTCAGCATCCTGAGTAGCTGGGACTACAGGTGCACACCACTGACACCTGGCTAATTTTTCTGTTTTTAGTAGAGATGGGGGTCTCGCTCTTGCTCAGGCTGATCTTGAACTCCTGAGCTCAAGCGATCCTCCCGCCTCGGCCTCCCAGAGTGCTAGGATTCCAGGCGTGAGCCACCGCTCCCGCTGCAGGATTATTCATTATTGATGTTTCAGGTGCATCTTTGCAAGACTGTGCCCTCACCCAGCTGTCACAAGGCTCATTTGGAGGGGCGCTCCCAGGCCCGCGTCTCTGGCAGGAAGGCGCCAGCAGGGGGCGCCGAAGCCGCGCGGTTCTGCCGCAGAGGGCGTGGGGGAGGGCGGGGGAGGCCCGCGTGCCCGAGCGTGGCTCGCTGGCCCCTCTCTCTGCTGGCACCGGGGCTTCTCTTTCTGCAATAGCTTTAGATTCCCACGGCGGCACAGCAGCGAACATTCTTTGTTAAAGCAACAAACAACCCCCCAACGGCAGCAGAAGCTGTCGCACAAAGCGCCTCCGCGTGCTTCTGTTTGCGTGTCTTAGGTCGGGGGCGACGCGCGCCCCCCGCCCCGCACCCCGCGCCGCCCGTTGCCCTCCCCGCCGCCTGCCCGCCCGTGACCCCGCCGCCCCGCCGCTGCCGCCGTGCCCCGGCGCCCTGCCCTCCGTGCCGGCGCTGCCCCTCCGTTGCCCGGCGCCCTGCGCCCGATCTGTCCCCAGGCGCCTGCCGCCCTCCGTGTCCGGCGCCTGCCGCCCCCGTGTCCCGGCGCACCGCGCCCCCGCGCCGTGCCGCGCCGCCGCCTGCCGCCCGTGTCCGGCGCCCGCGCCGCCGCCCGTGCCGCGCCCCAGCCGCCCTGCCGCCCCCGTTGCCGGGCCCTGCCCGCCCGTGTGCCCCCCGACCGCCTGCCGCCCCGTGCCCCGCCGCCCCTCCCCCGTGTCGCGCCCTGCCGCCGTGTCCGCGCCCTGCCGCCCCGGTGTCCCGGGCGCCTGCCCGCCCCGTCCCGGCGCCCCGGCCTGCCGCCGTGCCGCCGCTGCCGCACGCCCCGCGCCTCCCGCCGATGTCGGCGCCCCGGCGCCCCTGCCCCCGTGTCCCGGCGCCCTTCCCCGTGTCCCGTGCGCCCCTGCCCGCCCCCGTGTCCCCGGCGCCCTCGGCGCCCCTGCCGTGTCCCCGGCGCCCCCGCGCCCCTGCCCGCCCGGCGCGCCCGCGCCCTGCCCGCCCCAGCCGCGCCACCCTGCCGCCCCGTGCCCCGGCTGCCGCCCGTGCCCCCGCCGCCCCTCCCACCGTGCCCCCAGCCGCCCTCGCCGCCCCGTGCCGCCCGCCTGCCGCCCCGTGACCCCGCCGCCTGCCCGCCCCCGTGCCCCGCCGACCCTGCCCGCCCCGTGTCCCCGCGCCTCCGCCCCGTAGCCCCGCCGCCTGCCCGCCCGTGCCCGCCGCCTGCCCGCCCGTGTCCGGCGCCTGCCCGCCCCCGTGCCCCCGCCGCCCTGCCCGCCGTCCCGCCGCGTGCCCCCGCCCGCGCTGCCCGCCGTGCCCCCGCGCCCGCGTCCGGCCCGCGTCCACAGCGCGCTCTTTTGTGCAAGCGCAGAGTCCGCTCGGAACTGGTCGCCAGAGAAAGAGCCCCTGGTCAGGGTTCGGAATCCACGGTCGTTTGCGTTCCACGTCCCCAGGTTTTGACGCATAGATTCGCACAGCGGCTGTATTCTTTTCTTAGTATTTTAGCAGTCACTCTTGTAAAACATACATAAATTAATTTTAAAAAGAAGACCACTATCATAAATGGACAATTACTATTTTTCAAATACATATTAAGGTAAAGAACATTAAAATAAAAGCTCCTGCTTCCCTCCCAGGCACAGCGGAATTGGCTCCTTACTTAGCTGTGCGGCACCCAGGCCAGAGCGGACTGACCTCGCTCGGAGAGTCGCAGCGCCGAGCTGTGGCTAGGGGTGAGCGCCTCTCTGGCTAGCAAAGATACAGTTTGGGTGAACCTGTAGGTCTTGTGCTTTGGGATGGTGTTTTACAAATTTGCAGTGGACGGTGCCCTACTTTTAACGTCTTTAAATGTTTTTCCTCCTGTTGCTGGAAGGTGAAAGCCAAGAAGTCCTTGGGAGGAACAGGAGGATCTGGGCTATTTTTGAGTTGCTTCATTTAGAGTTTTGACTGTTAACAGAAATGTTGAGTGTGCACTCCCAGCAGATGTGTATACTCATTTATTTGTAATTTTATTCATGCATCACTGTACCAATATATTATGCTCCATGTAAAGTATGTATAAATATTAATTTAAAAAAGAAATGGTAAACAAAATATAAACATTATTTTTTAATTATTTTTATTTGAGGGTATTATGAGGGTACAAACATTTTGGTTACCCAAAATGGTTCTTTGCCTCACCTAAGTGAGGGTCAGAAGCATGCCCTTCCCCTCTACAATGCTCACCATGTCCTTTAGTTTACCCCCTCCAACATCCTAATCCCTGGAGAATATTACTACCATGTGAGCACCGTAGTGTTAATCAGTCAGTACCAATTTGATGGCGAGTACAAGTGGAGCCTATTCTTCTAATCTTGTGATACCTCACTTCGGATAATGGGCTCAAGCTCAATCCAGGAAAATATAAGAGGTGCTAGATTACTGTCGTTTCTTATAATTGAGTAATATTCCATTGTATACATATACCAAATTTTAATTATCCACTCATGAATTGATGGGCACTTGGGTTGTTTCCACAACCTTGCAATAGTGAATTGTGCTGCCATAAACATTCAGGTGCAGATGTCTTTATTATAGAATGTCTTTTGCTCTTTGGGGTAGATGCCTAATAGTGCTATTGCTGGATCGAATGGAATTTCTATTTTTAGCTCTTTGAGGTATCTCCACATTCTTTTCCTCAAAGGTTGCACTAATTTGCAGTCCCACCAGCAGTGTAAGAGTGTTCCTTTCTCTCCACATCCTTGCCAGCATTTGTTGTTTTGGGATCTTTTGATAGAGGCCAATCTCACTGGGGTTAGGTGATATCTCATTGTGGTTTTGATTTGCATTTCCCTAATGATTAGAAATGTTGAACATGTTTTTATATGTTTGCTGACCATTATTCTGTCTTCTTTTGAAAAGTTTCTATTTATTTCCTTTGCCCATTTATTGATGGGGTTGTTTGATTTTTTTTCTTGTTGATTTTTTAAAGTTCTAGATAGATTCTTGTTGTCAGCCCTTTATTGGATGTGTAGAGAGCAAATATTTTCTCTCGTTCTGTAGGCTGTCTGTTCGCTCTAATGATAGTTTACTTGGCTGTGCAAAAGCTTTTAAAATTGATCAGATTCCATTTATTTATTTTTGTTGCTGCAGTGCTTGCTTTGGGGGTCTTCTTAAAAAATTCTTTGCCTAGACCAATGTCTGAAAGGGTCTTCCCAACATCTTCTAGAATTCTTAAGGTTTCATGCCTTAGGTTTAAGTCTGTTATCCATCTTGAATTGATTTTTGTGAGAGGTGAGAGGTGGGGATCCAGTTTTATTCTTCTGCATGTAGCTATCCAGTTTTCCCAGCACCATTTTTTTTTTCCGGCATATTATGGGAGTACAGATTTTAAGGTTTCAATAAATGCCCATTTCCCCCCCTCCCCTCACAAGTCTGAGTCTCCATCATGACCATCCCCCAGATGGTGCACATCTCACTCATTATGTATGTATATACCCGCCCCCCTCTCCCCTCCCCCCTGCCCAATACCCTATTACTGTAGTACCTATGTGTCCACTTAGGTGCTACTCAGTTAATACCAGTTCCAGCACAATTTATTGAAAAGAGATTCTTTTCCCCAGTGTGTATTTTTGTTTGCTTTGTCAAAGATTAGATTACCATATGCATATGGTTTCATTTCTGGATTCTCAGTCCTGTTCCAAAGGTCTGTATCTCTGTTCTTATGCCAGTACAATGCTGTTTTAATTACTACAGCCTTGTAGAACAGCTTGAAGTCTGGTACACTGATAGCTCCCAGTTTGTTCTTTTTACTTGAGATTGCGTTGGCTATACGAGGTCTTCTCTGGTTCCATACAAAGTGGAGAATTATGTTTTCTAGATCTGTAAAGAATGATGATGGTACTTTGATAGTGATTACATTAATTCTATAGATCACTTTAGGTAGTATGGACATTTTAACAATATTGATTCTACCAATCCATGAGCAAGGTAGATTTTTCCATCTGTTTCCATCTTCTACAATTTCTTTTCTTAGTATTTTGTAGTTCTCTCTGTATGTCTCTCACATCTTTCATTAAATATATTCCTAGATATTTAATTTTCTTTGAGGCTATTGTAAAAGGTATTGCGTTTTTTATTTGAATTTTGGCTTGACTGTTATTGGTCTATATGAATGCCTCTGATTTGTGTGTATTGATTTTTGTATCCTGACACTTTACTGAATTCATTTATCAATTCTAGGAGTCTCTTGGATGAATCTTTGGGGTTTCCTAGATATAATCTCATATCATTGGCAAAGGGCAAGAGTTTGATCTCATCTGCCCCCATTTGGACACCCTTAATACCCCTCTGTTGTCTAATTGCTGTAGCAAGGACTTTGAGCACTATGTTAAATAGAAGTGGAGATAGCGGGCAGCCTTGTCTAGTTCCGTTTCTAAGTGGGAATTGTTTCAATTTTCCCCCATTCAGTATGATATTGACCATGGGTTTGTCATAAATGGACTTGATAATTTTAAGGTATGAGCCATCTATGCCTATTTTGTTAAGAGTTTTTATTATAAAGGTGTGTTGGACTTTGTCAAATGCTTTTTCTGCATCTATTGAGAGAATCATATGGTCTTTGTTCTTGCTTTCATGAGGCGAATTGGATTCATAGATTTGTGTATGTTGAATGAGTTTTGCATCCCTGGAATAAAGCCCACCTGGTCATGAATTTTTTTTTTTATGTGCTGCTGAATTCTATTTGCTAAAATTTTGTTGAGGATTTTTGCATCTATATTCATGAGGGATATTGGTCTGTAGTTTTCTTTTTTTGTTGTGTTCTTTCCTGGCTTTGGTATCAAGATGATATTAGGTTTGTAGAATGAGTTAGGAAGGATACTATCTGTAGGAGCACCAAGTTACATAAAGCAAACCTTGTCTGATCTAAATAGCATAATAAACAATAATGGCATAGTAGCAGGGGACTTCAACCCTCCACTGAATGAACTGGACAGATCCTCCAAACAGAAAATAAGCAAAGAAATAATGGACTTAAACAGAGCTCTAGAACAAAAGTGTCTGACAGATCTCTATAGAACATTCCACCCAAATAAAGCTGAATTTACATTCTTTGCAGCAGCCCATGGAACTTTCTCCCAAATTGATTACATACTAGGTCACAAATCAGACCTCAACAAATTCAAAAAAATAGAAATTATACCATGTATCTTCTCTGACCATAATGGTATAAAATTAGAGTTCAATTCCAACAGAAATACTCACCACCTCACAAACTCATGGAAATTAAACAATCTATTGTTTTTTTTTTTTTGTTTTGTTTTTGAGACAGAGTCTCACTTTGTTGCCCAGGCTAGAGTGAGTGCCGTGGCGTCAGCCTAGCTCACAGCAACCTCAAACTCCTGGGCTCGAGTGATCCTTCTGCCTCAGCCTCCCGGGTAGCTGGGACTACAGGCATGCGCCACCATGCCCGGCTAATTTTTTTTTTTTATATATATATCAGTTGGCCAATTAATTTCTTTCTATTTATAGTAGAGACGGGGTCTCGCTCAGGCTGGTTTTGAACTCCTGACCTCGAGCAATCCGCCCGCCTCGGCCTCCCAAGAGCTAGGATTACAGGCGTGAGCCACAGCGCCCGGCCTAAACAATCTATTGTTGAATAACTATTATGTCAAGGAGGAAATACAAAGGGAAATCAAGAGTTTCTTCAAACTAAATAACAGAGACACAAGTTATCAAAACCTGTGGGATATAGCAAAAACATACCTGAGAAGAAAACTAATAGCAATAAATGCTCACATCAAAAAAACAGAAAGCTTAGAATTTGACAATCTAATAAATAGACTCAGGAATTGGAAAAGGAAGAGCAAACCAATTGCAATCCTAGTAGAAGAAAAGAAATAACTAATATCAAAGCAGAATTAAATGAAATTGAGAACAAGAGAATTACGCGAAAATCAACAAAACCAAAAGCTGGTTTTTCGAAAAGATAAACAAAATTGACAGCCCTTTTGCTAGACTGACAAGAATTCAAAGGGAAAGGACTCTAATAAACTCAATTAGAAATGAAAAAGGAGAGGTCACAACAGACACCACAGAAATACAAAACTTTATTTATTTATTTATTTATTTATTTATTTATTTATTTATTTATTTATTTATTTATAAGATAGAGTCTCACTTTGTTGCCCTGGATAGAGTGCTGTGGTGTCAACCTAGCTCACACCAACCTCAAACTCCTGGGCTTAAGTGACCCTCCTGCCTCAGCCTCCCGAGTAGCTGGGACTACAGGCATGCGCCACCATGCCCTGCTAATTTTTTCCATATATTTTTAGTTGGCCAATGAATTTCTTTTTATTTTTAGTAGAGATGGGGTCTTGCTCTTGCTCGGGCTGGTTTCGAACTCCTGAGCTCAAACTATCCTCCCGCCTCTGCCTCCCAGAGTGCCTACTATATAAAGACTATAAGTCTTTATCCTAAGTGAAGTATCTCAAGAATGGAAAAATACTGCATGTACTCACTTCTAAGTGGGAACTAATCAGGTGTGAGCCACTGCACCCGGCCCATTATTTTTGATTACTATAAAAAACATATGCCTCAAAACTACATAATGAGGAGGAAATGGACAAATCCTGGAAACATACGACCTCCCTAAGTTCACTCAGGAGGTAACACAATTTCTGAATAGACCAATCTCAAGCTCAGAAATTGGAGCAGTAATTAAAAACCTCCCAAAACGGAAAAGTCCAGGACCAGATGGATACACTTCAGAGTTTTACCAAACATACAAAGAAGAACTCATACGTATACTACAGAAATCATTCCACAACATTGAGAAAGATGGTATCCTTCCTATAGGCAGTTATTTTTAAATGTCTATTAATTGCAGTGGTTTCATTACTGTCGTTAGTTAGCAGGTCGAGCACAGCTTACAGTGAGGATTAGATTCCCTACTACCAACAGCACGTGAAAAGCTATAGTTCAAATAGTCTTCTTGGTAACTTAAAAATTCTTGGCTGGCCTGTTAGATCTGATTATATTGTCTTGTTTTCTTTTGTAATGTGGCCGGCTAACAACTTACCAGGTATGCCTCTTATTCATCTTGTCTTTCATTATTACTTTAATATTTAGGAAAAAATGTAGACCTCTTGCCCATTTTGAGGGTTTTTGCTTTAGTTGAAAACTGGATTGTCTCTAGTTCCCCTTACCCAGGCCCGTTGTGAAGTTGCCGCCGGCAGCCTGTCCTCCTATTGCCCCAGGATCCCTCAAGACCTTTGTGACTTGTAATCGCTGAGGAGGGGACCAAGTGAAGGCATGAAGGTCATTGCTTAGAGTGAATATTAATAAAGCTTGATTTATTATGTATTTAGTTGTATAGATATGTGGAAATTTTAGTGTTTTCTTCCTGTACCCTCTGGATCATGTTTTGCGACCCATAAACATAGAGATAGAAGCCTAGCACTTTGGCTTGGCACATAAAGCCCTTCACAGGCCAGCCCCGCTCACCTTTCTGACTTCATACTCAACTATAGGGCCCCATATGGCCACATCTATGGGCTTCACAAGATGCTGTGGACCTCAGAGGGCAGCCATGGTATCTCATTCGTCTTTTTACTTTCAGAACTCAGGTCAGAGCTAGAGATGGTAAGTTCTTGGATTTCAAAGCAAAAGGGCTGCCATGAAAGGCCATGGGCATGCTGACTTTTGGGTTGGGCCTGTGCAAACTCTCTGCATGCCCCAGACAGTAGGGTCTGGTCCTCCCTCCCTGTTGCTACAGGTTTCCCCAGACAGCCTGGCCCCCACATGGGTCTACATGGCAAGAGATGATGAGTTGTTCTGTCACGGGCAGAACATCGCTGAACAGATGGGGCAGATTGCAAACTTTGCAACACATATTCCTACCTCTGCCATCATTGCATCATCCCTGCCAGACAATCTGTCTCCAGGCAGTGCCACGGTGACACGCTCTATCCTTATGAGGCCTTCCTGGGCCCCCTCTAGTTTTTTTTAGGAGACATAGGTATAGAGCCAGATGGCTCCACCCACTGCCCGAGCACTGCTTTGTTTCAGTGACAGGGAAAGGAAGAGCTATTTTGAGAATGGAGGGGGGAGAATTTCACCTGGATCCTGGAGATGGGGTGTGCTGCATACTGATGGCCAGGTATGCCTGTTCTGACTGTGGGAGTTTTTTAATATGTGTTTATCTCAATCTCTTGCATTTTTCCCACTCTCCTCCACTCTCCTGACCTGATGGAGGGGCTGATCATGATGGGGTGACACCACGGGCCCTGCAGACCTGAGTTGCTGTGGGGAGTGTGGATGGCACTGAGCAGGCCTCAGAGGGGCCTTGTTCTCAGGGCGTTAGCCTGTGGTGTGTGCAGAAATGCTAGGCTAGGAGCTATTTCATAAATCAGGATGCTTAAACTCAGACGCACACAGCGTCTTTGTAGGCTGGGGCTGGGGGGGCCTATCCTGGTCCCATGGGGGTTTGCTTGCCTGTGTGGATTGGCATTTGGTGCCTCACCTTCCAGGGTGTTTCTCTCTGAGGGCAAATGCATTCTTATTCTCTTATTTCTGAGCAAATCTTGGCTGAGGAGAAGCAAAGGGATACCAATACTGACAGCCCAGTGGAGGTGCTACTGCTGCCTGCTGGGCCTTAGGGACAACGGTGGGGTGGGGCTGAGGAACACAGTAGACCCTGTGGTCACAAGCCTTGGTGAGCTGGAGCTGTCCTCTAGCAAGTGGCTGGTCAGCATGGTCATGGCTCCGTACTGTGGTTTGTAGACTGGATAAGGGAGGGGTGTTTGTTTGCTTAGAGGCCTAAGGTTTATGCACCTGAGAGACAAATCCATGAGCTATCTGGTTGCGGGGCATGGAGGCAGGTCCTCATCTAAGGTGGCCCCAGACTGGAGCGGTTCACAAACCTCATGTACTTGTGCTTTATTGATGCTCTACAGCTTTCTAAGTACTTTAGGGTGCATTATTACTTCAGTGCACATTAATCGAGTGCAGAACACTGGGGATGAAAGACAGACTTCGCTCCTGCCCCAAACCCTGTCTTAATCACTGTGATGACCTTGTGACACAGGTGGGTGGGAGGACTAGTCTCATTTATCAGAGGAAACTGAGGTTCAGAGATGTGACACACCTGTGCAGCACTAGAGAGCAGAAAACCAAAAGGAGAGTGAGAAGTCAGCCTTTGGATTCCAAATTTAGTCTTCTTAATCCAGAAATGAAACCATACACTTGCAACCAACTGATCTTCGACAAAGCAGACAAAACATACTCTGGGGAAAGGATGCCCTATTCAATAAATAGTGCTGGGAAAACTGGATAGCCACGTGCAGAAGAATGAAACTGGATCCCTATCTCTCACCATACCCCAAATTAACTCAAGATGGATCAAAGACTTAAATGTAAGAAGTAATGTATCAAAGAGATACCTGCACCTGAATATTAATTGCAGTACAATTCATAATTGCAAAGATACGGAATGCCCATCAACTGATGAGTAGATAAAGAAAATGTGTTGCATATTTATACCATGGAGTACTACTCAGCCATAAAAAGAATGAAATAATATCTTTTGCAACAATTTGGATGAAACTGGAAGTCTTTATCCTAAGTGAAGTATCTCAGGAATGGAAAAACAAATACTGCATATACTCACTTATAAGTGAGAGCTAAGTGATGGGTATACGTGGTCATACAGAGTGGTATAATAGACTTTGGAGACTCAGAAGTGGGGAGGATGGGAGGAAGGTGAGGGATCAAAAATTACCTATCTTTGTTCCAGCAATCCCATTGCTGGGCACCTACCCAAAAGATCCAATGACACTCTACAAAAAAGACACCTGCACTTGAATGTTTATAGCATCACAATTCATAATTGCAAAGCTGTGGAAACAACCCAAGTGCCCATCAATCCAAGAGTGGATTAATAAAATGTGGTATATGTATACCATGGAGTACTATTCAGCTCTAAGAAACAACGGTGATATAGCACATCTTATATTTTCCTGGTTAGAGCTGGAACCCATACTACTAAGTGAAGTTTCCCAAGAATGGAAAAACAAGCCCCACTTATACTCACCAGCAAACTGGTATTAACTGAGCAGCACCTAAGTGGACATATAGGAACTACATTAATTGGGTATAGGGCAGGTGGGAGGCGGGAGGGGTGGGTATATACATACATAATAAGTGAGATGTCTGGGGGATGGGCATGCTGGAAACTCAGACTTGTGAAGGGGGGGGCATTATTTGAAACCTTAAAATTTGTACCCCCATAATATGCTGAAATAAAAAAAATTACCTCTCAGGTCGGCTGGGTGCTGTGGCTCACGCCTATAATCCTAGCACTCTGGGAGGCCGAGGCGGGAGGATTGTTTGAGCTCAGGAGTTCGAGACCAGCCTGAGCAAGAACAAGACCCTGTCTCTACTAAAAATAGAAGGAAATTAGCTGGACAACTAAAAATATATAGAAAAAAATTAGCCGGGCATGGTGGCGCATGCCCTGTGTTCCCAGCTACTCGGGAGGCTGAGGCAGGAGGATCACTTGAGCCCAGGAGTTTGAGGTTGGTGTGAGCTAGGCTGATGCCACAGCACTGTAGCCCAGGCAACAGTGTGAGACTCTGTCTCAAAATAAATAAACAAATAAATAAAATAAATTACCTGTCAGGTATAATGCATACTATTTGGGTGATGAGTACACTAAAAGCTCTGACTTCACCACTGTACATTCACCTATGTATCAAAAACCACTTGTACCTCCTAAATCTATTGAAATTAATCCCCCCCAAACCAACCAAACAAAACCAAATTCAGTCCTCTTTATGCATTATATGGAGTAAGAGTGGTTAGAGTCCCTTGAGATCCAGGTTTGGCACCATGGGTTGAATCTCTCAGTGCCACCAATCATGACACAGGTGACCTTGTTAAATTCCTTTACCCACTTTAGCCACAGTTCTGTCTATAAAAGGAGGTGATAATAATACCTATTCCACTGGGTGATTCTGAAGATGGAATGACATAAAATTTGTAACACTCTTGGCGCAGCATTTGGCATATAGTAGGCACTTAAGAAATGGCAGTAATTACTATGATGGTCATTGTAAGACCTGCCTGACTCCAGATTTGGAGATACCAGGGAGAAGCCCAGGAGACTTTGCATCTATAATGCGTGTAATTTACTATTCAACAATAGTCTGCTGTTCCTTTTTTTTTTTTTTTTTGAGACAGAGTCTCACTTTGTTGCCCAGGCTAGAGTGAGTGCCGTGGCGTCAGCCTGGCTCACAGCAACCTCAATCTCCGGGGCTCAAGCGATCCTTCTGCCTCAGCCTCCCGAGTAGCTGGGACTACAAGCATGCGCCACCATGCCCGGCTAATTTTTTGTATATATATTTTTAGTTGGTCAATTAATTTCTTTCTATTTTTGGTAGAGACGGGGTCTCGCTCAGGCTGGTTTCGAACTCCTGACCTTGAGTAATCCGCCCGCCTCGGCCTCCCAAAGTGCTAGGATTACAGGCGTGAGCCACCGCGCCCGGCCTATCTGCTGTTCCTTAAACAACATCCCATTGCACTGAATTCCTTCAAAAGTTCTAGGATGTGCCCATTTGCTAAAATTGATTACTTGCTTTGTCGACTTTGGCTTATATATGAGTGAGGAAAGCAAAAAAAGCCTTGCTATTAGTGTTACTATTATTGATTATGACAACTGCTATTGCCACTACTAATTTTTTTTTATTTTTTATTTTTTTATTTTTTCCAGTTAGTGAGTTCCTGGGATTTTTTTTTTTTTTTTTTCAGGTGCAGAGCTGTTTATTTGTTTATTAGCAAATTCATCTGAGGGAGGAAAACAATCGTTGGAAGAACCAGAAAATAAAACCTCAACAGAATAGCCAGGGCAGATTATATCTTAGGTCAAAGTATGCATAGAATGGTTGATCTTAAGTACATTTTGCCTCCAAGGGGCAGAATAAATTTACGGTTCTGAGAGAGACGCCTTTTTCCCCATCCCAGCCATCTTCTGAAGAAAGCAGAGGAATTTAGATCCAAATCCCCGTCTTTATCATCTCCACTCCCTTAGATTCCTGGTATCTTTTTTACAAATTCACCCCACTGAAGCCTCATAAATGTCCTAGCAGCCTTTCTTACAGAGCATGGAGAAAGATCAAAGCAAGTAAGCTCAAGTAGCAGAAGTAAAGCCTAAGCCAGACACAAGCCAAACAACCTATAAAGCTCGCATATCAGGAAAAAAGGACATCCTAACACTGTCGATCAATAGGTAGAAAAATGATCAGAAACCCACGTTACTTCCAAATCTCTCAAAATGCGTTCCCATATATAATGAGTATCTGCATTAGTTCAACAAGAAAATTTACTTCTGCCTGCTAATCTATTACATTCCAAAAGAATTACATCCTCCTCCCCTCATTTTTCATAGATTTATTCTCACCAGAGAGCTAGGGCCGCTATTAGAATGAGGAACTAGAGTGGCTTGCCAAAACTCAAAGACAATATCTTGCCGCCACATTAACAAAAATAACACATCACAATCCCAAATACTAGTTAAGTTCTATTACTGAACGACTTTAATCACAAAACACACCAAAACACATTCAAAAGCAGCCAAGCCCCGCCAGAAAGTTCCAAAACAAAACCCCTCCCCAAGGTTGGGGGGACTAGCCAAACTGAGATAAAAAAAGCACCAGCCAGCAGCCCCATTCGGCTACTAAGACAGATCTCAAACTTATCGAAAACAGCCACAACTGCAGCTCCTGTCACCCAGAAGCGCCAAGAGAGGGGAGCCCGAGAGAGTCCCGAGAGCTGGCCTTTTCGGAGACCGCCAGGCGAGCCCGGCACAGACAAGGAGGAAGTAGCCGCCAGATTAAAAAGCCCCGAGCAGCTTTAGCCGCAGCCTCCGTGCCTCCCACAACTGCCCACATTCTCGACCCACTCGGGGCTCTGGGAGAAAGAGAAGAGGGCGCAGGTCTCCCGAGAGAGACTGGGGGCCACAGGTCCACGTCTTCGAAGGGGCAGCGGCAGCCCGGGCCGAACTCGGAGGGGCCGGGAGGCCAGGGTGCGAGAGCCTGCTCGGAAGGCGTGTTTGGGGGGACGCCGAGAAAAGGGTCGCTTAGGAGGCGGGGCCTCCTGGCTGGCAGCAGCAGCTCCAGGCGCCCCGGCCGCCCCCCGCGGGAAACCGGGGCGCACACCCCGACGCGGAAGCCATGCCTACTACTAATTATTATTATTATTTGACTTTCCCTAGATATTACCTGTGCCTCTCAGGGTGGGAGAATACTTCTGATGTATTTATTACAAATAATAAGGGCCAGGTGAGGTTTATGTGGTGTTTTTATTCATGGTTTGTGAATTTAAATTTATGTCATCTGGTCCTCTCTTTACCCCTGTCCTGCAAAAAGAACACTGTAAACCAGGCTACACACACCAGGAAGACAAGATTTACAATGACAAAAAATTGAGTACACTTAGTGCACGAATTTAAGATTGGAAAACAGCTGCTTAATAACAAAGGATTCTCACCTTTATAAACTCGGTTTCAGGCAGCTACGGCAAGATCAGGGTGAAAAATACTAGCATCTTTGTAGGGGCTGGCCAAGTGGGTACCCACTGTCCTGCCTAGGGGAGAGAGCTCTTCACCTTGGGCTCAGGGAGGGACTGGCTCTTCTTCCTGCAGCCCTGCCTATTTCTCCCCAAGATAACCTGGCTAGTCCTGGCTGGCAAATTCTCTTTTTGTAAAGGTGCATAAAATAGAAAAATGAATATGCTGGGTTACATGCAAATTCATTCTTTTTTTTTTTAAACTTCTTAGTATACTTATTGCTGTTCTTGTCATTCCTTCCTCAATTTTCCTTCTTTCAAATCCTGGGTGTTTGGTTGCATTTGAGTGTATTTCCCTCGCTGGGGCAGAGAATGGTGTTCCAGAGAAATGCTCTCCTCTGGTTCGAGCTCTCTCTGGAGTGCGTGTGTATGAATCAGGGCTTTTGTTTATTTCCCTGGTTTTGTGCTGTCTTGATTTGAAACTTTTATCAGGGTTAAGTTTGAAGTACACTTAATCTGTGATACATCTCCTCTGAACAAAGGAGTCCAAGTTTTCCCAGAACCATTTAATTTCTGCCATATTTTTTTTCCCCACGTAAATCATCCATTGCTGAATTGTTCTCTGTGTTGGTCTTGCTAGTGCAAGTGCCTATTTTGGGATGTGAAGCAGTCATTTTCTTCTGCTGTGCTAGTTCATTACAATGAATATGAACTATAGTTTTCTCTTTTTCATTTTAATTCTGTATGGGTGTCATGCTAACCTGGAAGTGTCAAGTCAGCACCGCTTGCACATCACTCTAGCTGGAACAATAGTGGAGCACAGCCCCTGCTGCACATTAGAGTCACCTGGGAACTTTTAGAGACTACCTGTGGCTCACCTTCAAAGGTAAATGGCCTCGCCTTCAAAGGTTCTTGTTTAATTGGCCTAGAATAGCCTCAGGCTTTGGCTCATTCCCAGGTGATTCTGATACACAGTGAGAGTTGAGAACCACTGCAAACCACACATTTTCCAGATATTCTATAAGGCTCAGCTCCATTTTGTTTTTCCCGAGAACCTTTCTCCCACAAGCCTTGGCTCAGGCCTTTTCTCTGTGCTCACAGGGGTAGCCAGTCTCTGTGTGTCTTCTTCCTAGGGCATATCCCCTGTATTGTCATTTCTTTTCTTTTTTTTTTTTTTTTTGAGACAGAGTCTCACTTTGTTGCCCAGGCTAGAGTGAGTGCCATGGCGTCAGCCTCGCTCACAGCAACCTCAAACTCCTGGGCTCAAGCAATCCTCCTGCCTCAGCCTCCCGAGTAGCTGGGACTACAGGCATGTGCCACCATGCCCGGCCAATTTTTCTATTTTTATTAGAGATAGGGGTCTCACTTTTGCTCAGGCTGGTTTCGAACTCCTGACCTTGAGCAATCCGCCCGCCTCGGCCTCCCAAAGTGCTAGGATTACAGGCGTGAGCCACCACACCCGGCCTCTTTTTTTTTTGAGACAGAGTCTCACTCTGTAGCCTGGGCTAGAGTGCCCTGGCATCAGCCTAGTTCACAGCAACCTCCAATTCCTGAGCTCAAACCATCCTCCTGCCTCAGCCTCCAGAGTAGCTGGGACTACAGGCATGTGCCACCATGCCCAGCTAATTTTTTATATATATTTTTAGTTGGTCAAATTAATTTTTTTCTATTTTTATTAGAGATAGGGGTCTCACTTTTGCTCAGGCTGGTTTCAAACTCCTGACCTTGAGCCATCCACCCGCCTCGGCCTTCCAGAGTGCTAGGATTACAGTGCCCGGCCTGTAATTTATTTATTTAGTCTAGCTTCTTTAAAAGCTTCCCGAGGTCTGGTACTATATATTTTAAAATCTTTGTTCTCCCTGCACTTAGTACATTTCTGCGGATTTGCACCAACTAAATGTCTGTTGAGTGAGTGAATGAATGAAACTACATACAAATTGACCAAGAAGTCACTGCAGTCAATTACAAGTCAGGTTGTCCCACAGTGGTACATTTTGATCTACACTTTTTACAGGACTCTTTTCTCAGAATGAGCCTACTGCCTTAAGTATGTTAGCCAGTTCTGGAGTCTTTTGAGCAGAGTTTAAAAGCACGAGCTTGTTTAGGACTCCAGAGAGAGCAGAAGTGAATGCTGGCATCTGAACTGCCTACCAGCACAGAGCCTTCCAGAGGTTTGTCTACCTCCCTGGGTGTTCTGGCAGCTGGGTGCTGAGGATTCAAGTGGTTGCCAGGTCCTCCCTGGGGACTTGTGTCAAGGCAGTCATGATACATGCGGCATGACACAGCTCAGGATTTCCCTGAAACCCTAGACAAGAAGCCTGGTCTGATACCCCAGGACTGATTCGGCATTTGAAGAAGTGCTCAGTTAATACTGAGCACTTCTTCAAAGAAAGCTAGTTTCCATAGGAAGTTAACCAGATGCCTTGTTCAATAATCCATATTGAGGGTGCAGGATCATTCCAGGGATTGTTTTTGAGAGTCTTCTTAGAATGAACCATTCAGAACTCCATGTATATACAGATGTTGTTTTGCTTATCTCTATATCTCTAGGGCATCAGAGACAGTATATTAAATTAACAGATGGATGAATATGAAATCTTGCAGAGCTCTGTGCTAGGAAAGAGTACCATAGACATTCATAGACGCTATCAGGCCTGGCAGTGGATCTGATTTTACCCCAATTAAGGTTGAGGAACTTGTAGACAGACATTGAGTGAACCTTCACCATCATTCCTCATCGCCTTAAATAACTTCCGAGCCTGAAAGGTGATGTGGTATTGGCACCTGGAGTCTCCCCAAAGTCTGTTTTTGGGGAGAGGTGAGTCTCGACACTTGCTGGCTTTCAGCCCTCGCATATGACTCCCTGTCCAGCAGTGGGCATCAGTCCTGTTGGATGACAGGGCAGCAACGTCACACAGTTTGCCTTGGCCTTCCCCATCCAGATTTAGGCTGGCGGTAGCTTGCTCTTGGGCCATATTTGCCATAGGAGTGAGCTTTTACTAGACAGGATGGAGCGGGACCAAGGTCACCTTCAAAATGAGGCCGTTAGATACCATAGTTTCCAATGTTGAGATAAAAATAAGCAGAATCAGGAGGTAAGTTAAAAAAAAGAGAGAGAAATGAGGCCATGAAGACAGTCATTAATAGCTAGAGTTGGGCACGGTGGCTGACGCCTATAATCCCAGCACTTTGAGAGGCTGAGACCGGAGGATCTTGAGACCAGGAGTTCGAGACCAGCCTGAGCAACATAGTGAGACCCTGTCCAAAAAGTAGAAAAATTAGCTGGCCTTGGTGCCACACATTTGTAGTCCTAGTCACTCAGAAGGCTGAAGCAAGAGGATTGAACACAGAAGTTTGAGGCTGCAGTGAACTATGATGGTGTCACTGCACTCCAGCCTAGGCAACAGAGCAAGATCTTGTCTCAAAAAAAAAAAAAAAAGTTTGGAATGTGTTGCTTAAGTTAAAAAAAAAACAAGCTTAGATCTGCTCTGTCCACTGTGTTTGCTATGATGGTTAATTTTATGTGTCAACTTGTCTTGATCAGAGGTGCCCAGGTATTTGGCTAAAGATTATTTCCGGGTCTGCTTGTGAGAGTCGTTCTGGAGGAGATTAGTATTTGAATAGGTGGACTCAGTAAAGCAGATGCCTCCCTTCCCAGTAGGAGTGGGCCTCAGCTAATCCGCGGGTGGTCTGAGAAGAACAAAAGGTAGGGGAAGGGAGAATTTGCCTTTTTTCTCCTGCCCACTAGAGCTGGGACACCTGTCTGCTCCTGCCCTAGGATTGAGCCTTATGCTATTGGCACCCTTGTTCTCAGGCCTTCAGGCCAGGACTCAGCTATACCACCAGCTTTCCAGGGTCTCCAGCTTGCAGACAGGAGAATGCAGGACCTCTTAGCCTCCATGGTCATGTGAGCCAATCTTCATAGTCCATCTCTGTCCCTCTCTCTCATATATATAAAATGTATAGCTTATATATGTTATTTAATATATATCTACTATTGGTTCTGTTTCTCTGGTGGACTCTAATACAGTTACCACTAGTCACATGTGGTTATTGAAATTAATTAAAATTAAATATAATTAAAATTGATTTGTTTTGTTGGTTTTGAGACAGAGTTTCTCTCTGTCACCCATGCTGGAGTGCAGTGGTGGCAGCGTGGCTCACAGCAACCTCAAACTCCTGGGCTCAAGCGATCCTACTGCCTCAGTCTCCCAAGCAACTGGGACTACAGGCTCATGCCAACATGCTTGGCTAATTTTTCTATTTTTTGTAGAGATGAGGTCTTGCCTTGGCTCAGGCTGGTCTTGAACTCCTGGCCTCAAGTGATCCTTCCTCTTTCATCTCCGAAAGTGCTGGGATTACAGATGTGAACCACTTCGCCTAGTGATTTTATCAGTCATACCAGGTCACAAGTGTTTGCCAGCCACACGTGGAAAGTGACTCCCCGACTGGGCAGGACAGAGTCGACTAGAGTGCTGATACCCAGGCCGTGTCCCCAGTTGGCGTCCCCTTCTTCCCAGGGGGGCCCGGCAGCAGCTGCCCCTTGCCGCATCTCCTCCAGCAGCACTTACTTGTGCCGTTTTTTCCTGTTTTGCTCAGGGGTTCACATGGCTCGGAATGGAAATGTTGGAAACAATTCCTCTCTTCTGCACTTGTTAACGTAGAGAGACCCTGTGAAGGGCGTCCCTACTGGCTAGGTTGAACCATATGGACTTGCCTGTTGTGTAGGTCAGAAAGGGTTGAACATTATCAGTTTCATAAGGCTCAACCTAATACAAGGCAAAGGGAGAAGAGTGAGAGAAGTTTTGGACAGGAAGAGAACCCATGGCTCGTGTCTCCTTTGCAGTCCTGTGTTTGTGTGCTGTGGGACAGCGATGGTCCCGAAGGTCCCCTCCATCGAGCATGTCGACTGAGTGCCTGCTTATTCCTTGCCTGCCCCTGCTACATGCAGACATCACGCGTGTTTGTGGAAAATAGTCGTGGAAGAGTTGGGATGTATACAACTGTAAGAAACAGAAAACCTAAAAACCAGTGTCTGAAAACCATACTGTTTTCTTTTTTTTTTTTTTTTTTATTTATTTTTATTTTTTTATATATATTTTTTAAAGGGCTGGAGAGCGCCCGTGGGTGGGTATCGAACCGCTCTGACTACACAGAGAAGTTGTTGACATGCGATCGAAGGAACCGCTGAGCTAAGGCCAGCCCTTGTTTTCTGAACAAGCAGCCTAATGGTGATATTTCTAGAACTGGATCCGTAGTTCCATGTCATTAGGGCTCTGAATTGGCATCTCTGCTAGTCTCTTGGCCTTCCCCTCATGGCCCACAAGATGGCTGCGGTGGCTCCAGGCATCACATCCCCACATGACTCTGTCCAGAGGCAGGAACTGGAAATGGCTGTGGAGGTGGCCAGGACAGCATAAACCTCTTTTCCTTTCAAGTAGAAAAATCACCTCCCCAGCAGGTTTTTCCCTCCCTCATTGGCCAGAACATGTTATGTATCCACCCATTAAATAATCTGGAAAAGGGAGTGTGTTTGTTATGCTTGGTTTAGATTGGTTATGATTCATGCCCCGAAACTGGGCATATTGCCAAGCAAACAAAATTGAGATTCCATCAGCCAGGAAGAAGGGGTAGTGAAAATGGATACCGGGTAGGCAAGTGATAGTGTTTGTCTCAAGTTTTTTTTTTTTTTTTAAATTTAGTTATATCTTTTTTTTTTTTTTTAATTTTTTTTTAATTTTGGCATATTATGGGGGTACAGATTTTAAGGTTTCAATAAATGCCCATTTCCCCCTGTCTCAAGTTTTTAAGGTGCTTTTTAACTAGTAAATGATTGTCAAGAATGTCTTTGTTTCCACCTGGCCAGTCTCCATTTTGCCCCCTTCAGCAATGCACACTGGTTTTCCTTTTGGTGCAGAGGGGGCTCTGCTTCCGGCATTCCAAGGTGAGCACATGATCTGAGCCAGGTCAGTGAGGCTCAATTTCAGGACTTCTGTTTGAACTATCTGGAATGGCAAGTGCTGCCTGCCCTGGGGTGTCTGAGAAGATGACATGCTGCCCTGGAACTCTCGGGAGCTGTTTTGCCTACCCACTTGCCTGCCTGAATGAATGACGCTAACACAGAACTGAGGGTGGTGAGAAACTTGGTCCCAATGAAATTACTTCAGCCCCTATATGCAGCTGTGATAGATTTATATCTGGATGATTTAGTTATATGACTTAAAAATATGTCTCCCACTCCCACATTTTTTTATATATAAGCTAGTTTGAATTGTGAAAGATTATTGCTAGGAGTCGGTACCTAGCAGTGGGATGCTCTAAGTAATAGACCCTAATATGTGGAATTGGCCAATTCAATGTAGAGTGGAAGGCATTAAGGGTCTTTTTATCCCTGGCTAAGAAATTGGCAGTCTTTGTTATGCTCCAGTAAAGCACATTAAAGTTAAATTGTTGCCCATTCTCTCTTGGGACTCTGCCATTTGAAACTGGATCATTAAAGTTTGGTGGAACTTTTAAAGCTGTGGAGTACATAGGCTATTTCTTGAAGTTCTCAGTGAGTTTCTGTGAGAAAAAGACAAGCTTCTGTCAAAATTGGTCCATATGAAAGTAGAAATAGAGGAATAATATGTCTTTGATAAAAGAAGTCCTTTTTATATTTTTGGTAGCTGAGAGCCAGGTAACGCTGTACCTTGCAGGGTTGGAAAAAGTAAGTTCTCTGTTACATGATGAAGTTCATTCTAGCAAAGATGGAGAGACTGGACACAGAGCAGAAGATGTAACTGGGAAGGAACTGGAGCCTGAGTCCCACTCCTCCAGGACAGAAGGTGACAGCCACCCTCATGGCCATCAGAAGTCATCACAGGGTAAAAACACAAGCCACAGGCAGGAGAAGACATTGCAGCACATGTAACTGGCAGAGGGCTCATATCTAGCACAAAGAACTCCAGTAGATAAACAGATGATTAAGAAAAAGGTGGTCAATGAATATATGGAATTGTTGGAACACTTACTATACTGGTGGCAGTATAAATAGGTACAAACACTTTGGAAAACCATGTAGCATTATCTTTTAAAGTCGAATGTATGTATTACTATATCCTACTACCAAGCAGTTCCACTCCTAGGTATATGCGTACCAAAAAACACTTACAGGCTGGGCATGGTGGCTCATGCTTGTAATCCCAGCACTTTGGGAGGTTGAGGTAGGAGGATCACTTGAGGCAGGAGTTCGAGACCAGCCTGAGCAACATAGCAACACCCTGTCTCTACAAAAAAATAGAAAAATAGCCAAGTGTGGTGGCATGCACCTATAGTCCCAGTTACTTGGGAGGCTGAGTTGGGAGGATCGCTGGAACCCAGGAATTTGAGGTTACAGTGAGCTATGATGACACTGCTGAACTCTAGCCTATGCAACAGAGCAAGACGCTGTCTCAAATAACAACCACCACCACCACCAAAAAACACTTGTGAGAAATGTTCTTAGCAGCATTGTCATAGTCCCAAATTGGAAAAATCTAAATGTCCATCAGTAGCAGAACGGGTAAATACATTGTGGTGTAGTTTTACAATGAACACTGTATGTTAGTAAACACAACAAATTATTGCTACATGCAACAACATGAAATAATTTCCAGATATAATTTTGAGTGAAAGAAGCTTGACATAAAAGAATACATACTGTAGGGTCCCATTTATGAAAGCTTCAAGACCAGGCAAATGAATATATGGTGACAGAAGTCAGTGAATGGAGACGTTTGGGGACAGGGGAGGAGGGTGATGATTGGGAGGGGAGTCGGGGGGCTTCTGAAGTCCTGATATTGTTCTGTTTCTTGACCTGGTGATGGTTACACAGATGTCCTCACTTTGTGATAATTCATTTGGGCTACAAGGTGTGCAGTCTCTGCACTTCTCTGTATGTGTGTTATATGTCAATAAAAATTTTAAAAAGTTTTCTAATGAACAAAAAGACTATGGAGGCAGAGATGGCTAAGAGAGTACAAATCAATGATTCATTAAAATAATAATTATCCCTGGGCTATAGGGTAAGAGACAGATTAGCAGAGCCTTCTGTTCCAGGCTGCAGTTTTGAATTTCACTGATGTGGAGGATAAAGTAGAGGCCATTAAACTGAGGAGGAGAGTAGAGCCCTGAAGCTGCTGCTAAGAAACAGAACTCCCAGGCCAGCGTCTAGATGAGGAAGACATCTCTTGCTTTGGTTAATATCCCATGAAATGACCAGATGCAGATTGACTGAGAGTGCCACGTTCTGGACTTCTTAGCAAATGGCTTTCCTGGAGAAGTCCCAGCCAGGCCAATAAGGGCCTCTGATTGGCCAGCCCTAAGGCAAGCCCTGCTCCCCAAACCTGTGCCATCTGCAAGTTCTCCAGAGCATTCCCCCAGGGTCCCACGTCAGCTGTGGAAATAGAGGCCACTGGCGAAGGAGCTCCTGTCAGAGAGCAGAACCAGGATTGTTGGATAGGCTGGGTGAAGATCTCACTCCACTGCCAGGGCGTGAGTCCTTGAGGTTCTTGTCCCACAGAACGTGGTATGTGTCAAGGACTGATGACCCTAGTAGGCTGTTTCCCCTTCTCATTTCCAAATGGGGACCTCTTTTCTCTTCATTCTTGTACACAAGTGTGTTGGGGATGCTCATGTTCAGCATTTAGTCTATAGGGTGTCAAACTATGAATTGCTATTTCCAGACCGCATTGAGAGAGACCTATATGACCCCGAGACCTTTATCTTGGAGCTGGATACAAAAAAAGGGCACAATTTTGGTTGTCTGTGATGGGAGAGGGAATGATTTACTTTTTGGAAGTATCCAGCACAGGTGCGTTACGTTAGGTAGGGATAGTACTGAAATTGTACACATGGAAAGAGGGATGTGTATAGATAATGAGAAGCTAAGGGGTGGATTGTAGGGTGTATTTGTTATTTTCGCCTTCAAGTATCAATTTCTTCCTCTTATGATAATAGCTCCCTGATTTTATTTTTAAAGAAACAGCCTCTTCCCAGCTCTCAGATTGTGTGGTTTATTCCTTTCTTTTGGCAACAGTGGTTGATTTGTAGATAGGAAAGCGACTCAGGCCAGGGGCCCAATTGATGAGATTCAATTCCAGAACTTTTGAGAAACTCCTGGAAGAGAAAAGCTTTGTATCCACTGGTGGTTTTAAGTGGCAGCATATAAATCTGGAGGCGGTGGGGGTTATCTTGCCATTACATGGGACGTGTCTGCCCAAATGTTGCCATTAAAGATGAAGACACAACAGGAAACTGAGAGAGGCCAAGTTTGATGTTCTCCTTCAAGCTCTGATGACAGTTATACTCCTGTATGTTTTAGTTGCATGAACCAAAAAAGTCTTATATTTTGCTTGAGAACACGTGAGTTGGGTTTCTGAAACTTTCAGCTGAGAATCTTGTAATCATAATCAGCTACGAGAAATGCATAAACACTTCCATATGACATTTTAAATGGAAGGCCCAGAAGCCATTTGGCTCCTGTGGTTTTGTCTCATGGCCTTAACTTGAATTTTCAGTTGGAAACTTGAAATGCAACCAAAATAGTTTCTTCCGTGTCACCCAGTAATAAAACTTTCTAAACCCTTCATTTTCACGCAAACATTTCTCTTGAAAATCAACTCTGCTACAAAGTGTGGCTAATTCCGCTGCCACTCCCGCGGATGTAGTTGTGAGGATGACTTTACATGGAACGTTTTTAGACTCTCCAATATGTCAACAAGAGTTTCATTCATTTAAAAAATGTAAATAAATGCAGCTGCATCTGGCTATACGGACAATAAAAGTGAGACCGTGGTGCTAAACCAAGTGAGAAGATGTTCCAAATTGAGAGAGACACCCAGCTTTGAAGATAATTTAAGAAGCATTAATAAATATATTTAGAAAATGTATGCAGCAAAACCCCTACTTCCAGCTCATCTTTTTTCACTCTGTGAGCTAGCAGAATTCATGACAGCTTAAGAACAACAAATAAAGCACTGGCTGCTTACCAAAACCAATTAAGTGGTAAGAAAAGGAAATCATATGCATTAAGCTTGCATGTGGGAATTCTCCATTACTATACATAAAATTATATAATTTTGTATTTCTCATTAGAATCTTTTTATTGAGTTAAGTGGTATTCAACTTTCAAAAACTGGATTTCCAGAAATCATCTTGAAAGTCTGTTTGTTTGAAGGTATAATGCATTTTCTCATAAAAGTGCTTTTATAAATGCAACTAGGTACCCAGGTTAGCCCACTAAAGCCATTTAAACTCATAACATTGATGCCATGTTGTGTATTTATAAGAAAAAATTTGGTAAAAATTTCCATTGCACTATTAGCATTTATGTAAGTAATTTAGTCTCCCATCTCTGAAATTTATTAAGAAAGGTTTTCATTTTTACTAAATGATGAGTGGAAAAGCAGAATGTAAAAGCAGATTTAACTGAAGGATGAAAATACAGATGAGTACTAGGTGTACATTAGTACAGATTAATATAGAGGAGTATAGATGGAAATTCTGAAGGGAAATGAGGGCCCTTTCTAAAGCTTTCTAATTTGATGCTACTGGTTCTTTATGACATTGTATCTCACTTCCTTTTTCCTCTTATGGATTTGTCATTGGCACTATGTTAGACTCATCATTCATGATTAGGGTCATTTTTTTTTGCTTACAAATGGAAGAAAAGGGACAAAAGGAGGGAAATTTTCCTGAGATACCTGAGCAAAAATGAGATAAGAGGAAGAGGGAGAAAAAGCTCTTAAAAAGGATCCTCACGCATATGAAAAATGAATTTCCTATATTGGTTAAATTGAGCTGAGTCAAAAAAATATATGATTCTCTTAAGGAAGAAAAAAGCTATTCATTAAGTTTGAGTGTTCCTTGCAGTACCAGGCCATGCTGTTGCTTCCCGAGCGGGAGGGTCAGCAGAGGATCCAGCAACTGGCCATTCTTTTTTATAGCAGATGCACAAATTGCGTATTTGTAGCTTTGCAACTCACTGCGCTCTCTCCTTCACAATTTTGAATTTTGTGAGCATAGTTATGATTTATTTTTCTTTTATTTTCCATATAGAGAAAATGACTGTATCTTATTATTTTTTGAGACACGGTCTCACTCTGTTGCCTGGGTTAGACTGCATTGGCGTCATCATAGCTCACTGCAGCCTTCAACTCCCAAGCTCAAGTGATCCTCCTGCCTCAGCCTCCCAAGTAACTGGGACAAAAGGTGCACACCACCACGTCTAGCTAATTTTTCTATTTTTTGTAGAGATGGGTCTTGATATGTTGTTCAGGCTTATCTCAGACTCCTGGCTTCAAACGAGCCTCCCATCTTGGCCTCCCAAAGTGCTAGGATTACAGGCATGAGCCACAGTGCCCAGTCTACTATATCTTAGTTTTGAAAAATTTGTATGTATTTCTCACTCTCCATCATCATCCCTTCTAATGTACTCCAAAACCCATGGCCCCTCCAATTCAACTTGCTATCACTGTTTAGGTAATACCTTTCAGACCTTTCTCCAGCCAAGAAAAGTTCAGTGGCTCCCAATTTTCTTCACATGTTGAAATTAATTCTTTTTCCTCCCTGGATAGCTAAATTCCATCTATTTGTAGATAATGTATAGAGTATCTATTCTAATTATAATAATTTTAGGCACATGAGGCCCTACCAACCAGGCCCTAACTTGACCCTGCCTTCATCACCACATTTGACTGGCCTAAGAGAGTACAAATGACCCCAGATGAAATGATCAAATTGCCTTCCTTAGGAATTGGGAACTGAAAACCAGTATGGGTGTCTGGAACCAGAGCGCATAACTTGTACCATGGATCAAAAACATTCTATTTTGTGGAAGAGAAACTATGGAAGCCCAGTGGTAAAAGGGGAAAGGGAGAGTGTAAAACGGTTAAGGTTCTTGGTAAAAAGCAGCAGAAACCAAGTTTTGGCTAATTTAGGCAGAAAATATTTATTACAAGGATATTGTATAGCTCATACAATCCATGAGAAGGCCAGAGAACCAGGTTTGGAAAGTGGACCCAGGGAGACTAGGCGGCCCAAAGACAGCCCGGATGCTTCTCCTGGAACTGTCTGACTAGAATGCCGTCCCAGCTCCACTCTCCCCTCCTGGAGTCCACCCTCCGTGTAGCAGCTGCAGTGATCTCTCTAGAATTTAACTCAGACTGTGATACTCTCTAGCTGTTATATAATAAAGAGCTTGTCTGGTCTTTTTCTGGGTTCCCAACATGGAGCTTCTGAAACCACCGGGACTTCCCAAGTGGTAGGAGTGTCTTTGTTATTTGTGGCGGGTCCTGCCAGTTCGTGCTGCTCGGGCGGCTCGTGGTAGGCCCTCGCAGCTTCTGTGAATGAGCTCACCCAAGATGGCTTTGAGCCACGTGATGTGAGCCTCACTTCCTGGCCTCTGGGGAGTGGAGAGGGCTAAAGATTGAGTTCAGTCATGTGGCCGGCAGCTCCTTCTATCATGCCTGCATGATGAAGCCCTAATAGAAACTCTGGACACCGAAGTTTGGGGAGGCTTCCTTGATGGTGCTGGGAGAGTGACCTGCCTTGATTCCACGGGGAAGGGCACAGGAGCTCTGTGCTGGGGACCCTCCCGGACATTGCCCTGTGTGTCTCTTCATTTGGCCGGTTCTGATTTGTATCTTTCGTACTAAAACTATAATCAGAAGCAAAACACTTTCCTGAGTTCTGTGAGCTGTTCCAGCAAATTACTGAGCCTGACAGGGTTATGAAAATCTCTGAATTTGTAGCCAGTTGGTCAGAAATGTGGGTGGTCTGAGGACCTCCAAACTTGTGGCTGGTGTCTGGTGCCTGACTTCTTAGCTAGGTTGGTTCAGTGGCTGTTATGAGACAAGAGGTTCTTTTTGTGCTGACATAGAAGCTTTCTGGTTCTCAGACCATGGTGTTAGCTGAGATATGAAAGCCCCAAGTTTGTCGCTTTCTTTCTGTGAACTCACCAGTGCATTTGGAAGTAACTAGTCCATTCAGAGTCTTTATATTCATCATTTCTTCCAAAATGCAATTTCTTCCAAAATGCAATCAACTGCAGCCGTTACTTGGTCTCCACAGTGAGAAGGAAGCCTTGCCTTCCATCAGCACTTCATCCCAAGCAACCAGCGGTGATAATTTAGTAACCATTTCAACTGCATCCCAAGGACATCCCAACGCATCCCATTTTCCACCGGCATTGACGTCATCATCACTTTATTTAAGCCAAGTCAGATAACAAATCCCATATCCTATCTTTGAGTCAGTTTTCCCGGGGCTATTTTAGGAGCATTAGTTTAGTCAAGGAAGCAAGACAACTCTAGGTTTTTTTTTTTTTTTTGAGACAGAGTCTCACTCTGTAGCCCAGGCTAGCGTGCTGTGGTGTCAGCCTAGCTCACAGCAACCTCAAACTCCTGGGCTCAAGCGATCCTCCTGCCTCAGCCTCCTGAGTAGCTGGGACTACAGGCACGTGCCACCATGCCCAGCTAATTTTTTCTATGTATTTTTAGTTGGCCAATTAATTTCTTTCTATTTTTAGTAGAGACGGAGTTTCGCTCTTGCTCAGGCTGGTCTGGAACTCCTGAGCTCAAATGATCTGCCTGCCTCGGCCTCCCAGAGTCCTAGGATTACAGGTGTGAGCCACCATGCCTGGATTACTCTAGGTTTATTTAAACAGAGGGAATTTAACACAGGGGATTGGTAACAAAGGTCTTGGAATAGTGGAAGTACAAAAAGGGGAAGGCAAAATGACTCAAAGATTGGAAATTTTAGGGAGCCACTCCTCCTCTCAGACTGGGTGCACAGGAGAGAAGGTGATGTCACCCAGAGCCCATGACTGCCACGTGGTGAGGCTGCTGCCAGAACTAGGCTCCAAAGCAGGAGCCCAAGCACTCTCACTCTCGGCACTGCTACCACCACCGGCACCACCATTATTGCTTTTGTCACTGCTGTCACTGCCTCTGTTATTGCTGTTGCCACCACTAGAATCAGGAAAAACATGACTTCTCCCTGCCTCCTACTTTCCGGTCTCCTGCCAGTGCCTCTTGTTAGGAGAATCAGCTGGCACAGGGGTCTGAAAAATGCAACCTTCAGGCTTCTGGCCCTGGTGGTAGAGGGAAGTGGAGCAGGGCTGGGGTTAGCTGGGAGGCCAGGTACGTGACAAGGTGCAGACCCAGGGCTCCTAGCAAGCCTTCCTTGCCCACCAGACCAGAGCAGATCAAACTGAGCCCACTCTCGAAACTTTCTGCACCTTCCCCTCAGAACTTTCTACAGTGTGTTATTGCATTTTATATTGTGTATGTACGTATGTATCTGTATAGCTTATATTTTTGTTTTCTCCACTAGAAGCTCCTAGAAGGCAGGAACTGTGTAGGTTTTGCTCTCCGGCATGTGCATAGCCCCTACCCATAGTGGGCACGCTAATGTTTGTGGAACAAACAAACAACTCTGAACAGCTCTGTCTGACTGCTCACACTTCACCGTTGTCTTGCCTCTTGTTTTAATTCAGTCCCCTTCTGTCATAGTGTTCAAACCCCACAAGGTGCCGTGAGACTCACAGTGAGAAAGTTGGCCTTTTAGATGGGTTCTTATCATCTTTTTTAATAAACATACATATTGCACAACAATATCAATTAGGCTACTGAAACCCCAGAGCATTCCATTCTTTCTAGACTTCCTGCCCCTTAGGGTGAACTTTCAAGACTGTATGTCCCTCATCTTGGTCTAGCATCAGGCCTTGAAGGTTTCAGGTCACACTGAATTTGGGTGTCAGGTTGGGAGACTCGATACTAGAAGGAAGGGCATGAAGGCAATGGCTGGAAGGATGGACACCCTAAAGTTCCTGGCTTGGGAAGGAGGGGAGCAGAGGAAGGGACTTAGTGAACAAAGGGGCTGAGTGAGGGCCTTGTGGCCTTGGACAAAGTGCGGTTCCCCCTGAATCAGCCTGAATGTTAGGCCTCGGGTCATTATGTGGCTTTTGCAACATTGACAAGCACTAAATGTTTTAGTTTTCTAAGGCTGCTGTCATGAAATACCGCAGACTGGGCGACTTAACAATATTTAACTTATTTTCTCACAGTTCTACAGTCTGGAAAGTCCAAGGTCAAGGTGTTGGCAGGTTTGGTTTCTCCCGAGGCCTCTCTGGGTGGCCGTCTCCTGCTGTGTCCTCCTGTCTCGTTCCTCTGTATGTGTCTGGGTCTGAATCCCTTCTTCTTACAAGGACACCAGTCATGCTGGATCAGGGCCTACCATAGTGACCTCATTTTAACTTAATTACCTCTTTAAAGACCTTATCTCCAAATGCAGTTATATTCTGAGTTCCTGGGGTGTAGGACTTCCAACATACGAATTTTGGCAGGGACACAATTCGGTCCATAACACCACACCACCAAACTTTGTTTCCTTCTTGTATGTTTGTATACATCTTTTATTGAACTTTTCCCCAAACTAAAACCCTAATATATGAACCCCTATCTCCCATTCTACTATTTCCCAAAGGGCTTACAGGGAGATCTGAAATGGTTTGCAAACAAAAATTATCAATAGGACACAGCAAGATGCTGCATTTCTCCCTCCCCCAAGTCACTCACCCTCCAAGTTGCAGTCCAGTTGCCGTCAGTGAGCACGGATTCGACAGGAGGGAGGCCAGGGCTGGAGGCCGGAGCCCGTTGCAGCAGATGGATGGGCAGTGGAGCTGAACCGGAGTGCTGTCAGCGGAATGGGGAGAGGAGGTCGCAGAGGTGCGACAGCGTTGGAGTCTACATGCCTTGGTGAGAATAGTGGAGAATAAAGAAAAGGAGGGTGTTTCAGTGTGACCCAGTGTGTCACATGGCTCAGCAAATTTACGATTTTCAGGTCCCAGACAAAAATTACATAAAAGGTCGCCCTTTCATACCACTGCTCCTGGAAACACCTATTCGCCATGCCCTCTGGGAGGTTGTCAAAATGTATCTTCCAACTTTCATGAAGCTCTAAGGTCAGCCAAAGCTTGCACTCTGACAAATAAATGCATCTGGGTCTGTAACACTCCCTCCTTGCGGGGGAGAGTGATCCTCATGGAATGCCTTTCAGAAAGGGATGGTGCTGGGCAATTTGACACAGGACACAGCAGGCTCTGGATGGAGCATATATTTTTAGCAACAGAGCCTGTGACAGTCACAAGCCAGAAACAAGACACTACGCCACTTAATTAGGACTTTTGAAGTAGTAATTGGTGGTGGCTAGATGGTTGAGTACCTAAGGGGCACACCTGGATTCAGACCTGCAAGGTCATCTCCATTCCACAGGCTGAATGAACAAAAGGGTATTGATCTCCAGAATCGCAAGATTTCCTAACAATTGGAGATATTCCAGTTTCCCTGTCAATTTGACAGATGGAAGAATAGAGGACCCTGGAACCCTAAATTGATCTAGAAACAATGCTAGAAATTTCTGATGTTAAGAAATTCTCTCTTTTCCCTTCCCTGGCTGGAGCCTTGCCTGGTAGTTGTGCCATAAATCCAACCTGGCAAATATCGTAAAGGAAGTGGTGCTGACAGCACCATAGACCTCTGCAATCCACTGGGTTCTGTGAGCTGGTGGGGCTGGGAAACCTCAGATCTAAGCAAGAGAGTCTCCTCTGGCTCCTCTGACTGAGCATTAATTCTGGCTGAAGTTTATTATAATAAGTTTGGATTAATGTTTCACGGTCATATTATGTTTGGTTAATGATTGTCTATTTCAATTGTGATTTTACTGATTTATTATTAATTACTGATTATTCAGAGGCTCCTGAAGAATTTCTCTTTCTATCCCCGTTGATTGTGTAGTGTTCTTATTAAAGGAACATCCTTGGTTAGGAAATGCCAGTAGTTTTCAATATAAATTCAGCTACTTCTCAGGGTTCTGTAGAACTCCGTCAATCCATCCATCTTTCCATTCATCTATCCAAACAGTCATGTATCCTGCGATCCATTCACCAAACCTGTTTTGTATACTGCTGCGGATACTAAGCCAATTAAGGGGAAGTAGTAATATAAAAAAGGAGATAGAATTGGATATCTTTAGGTGGGGCAATCCGTGTGCAGAGGAAAGACAACAAAGGCTGGTGATTCATTACCAGGCGGAGGCTCAGTGTAATGCTGCAGCCAAATGGCAGAAAGATCTGAGGATCAGGCCGAGAACTTAATTATAAGAGTATAAGTGTCCCAAGGAGGCTGAAGCCTCAATTTTGGCAAATTTGCTCCTCCAAGCTCAGGGCCTTGAGGAGAGCCAAGTAGAATCTTGAGACATGCAATGGGGACATCTAGGTGGATAAAATCTCAACTTGGTCCCTTTGAATGGTCTCCATGTTTGGCACTTTGTCCTCTGGACTGCAGCAGTGGCCTGCTTCCCCTGTTGAAGGCTACTACCCTGTCTTACTTCAAATGACGCCACTAGGCCTATAAGTAGGGTTGAGCCATCACATGACCTGGCTGGAGAAGTATTGGGCCTGCTAAGGGAAGAAAGGGACTATACCCCAAAGATGCTATAAGACCTCCACGGCATACTCTGACAAGAGCTGGGGAGTATATATGGGACAGGATTCTGAAAGTTCTAGATCCAGAGAGGATATTAAGTTGGATAATGGAAGTTTTTCAACGTGGACTACTCTTCCATGACATAGGATTTCACATGTTGGCAAAGAATCTGGGAGATGGTGCTAATATGCTGCTGGATGGTTCTTGGAAGCTTGGAAAGAGCAATGGGTCATGTTGAGTGAAGCGTTATAGAAATATCAGAGATGCTGTGATGGACAGTGAAAGAAGGGATGGAAAAGCTCGGAGAAGTGGGCATGCTAGAATGGAAATATCATCTGAGGCTGGAAGACTCACCAATGCCTATATTTGGTGAACAGGTGTGCAGAACACTTGTTTACTAAAGTAATAAGGAACACCCTTCAGGGAGAAGCACCGGCGCCACTGAGAAGCTCCGCTATAGCCAGAGCTGACATTAGGAGATGCAAATGCAGAACCGGGTTCTCTTACAGCCATGGAGATGATAGGGTCTGAAAATAATAGCAGCCAGGTGGTAGAAGATATATACCTATGAAAAAGTTTAAGATACATACCTATGAAAAAGTTTAATTTATAAATTAGGCACAGTAAAAGATTAACAACAATAATAATGAATAGAACAATTATAACAAATACAGTTATAAAGGTTATATGAATATGATCACTCCCTCTTATTGTACTATATACTCACCTATTTTTGGATCACAGTTGACCACAGGTAACTGAAACCATGGAAAGCAAAACCATAGATAAAGGGTGACTACTGGATAGATATTTAATTAGATTCTTTTTTATATCTTTCATGTCTATACTTCACATGCTCAGTATTTCCTCTAGCTTCTTGCTCATATGGATTATAGTTCTGTGTTAATATTTGTTAGGTAGGAATATCTCATCTACCTCTTCTATCTTTTGTTTTTTGGCATATTCTGAAAGTTTTTCCCCAATATATTGTCATCAAATTATTATTGGTATTTATATTTTAAAATTATGTGGCTCTTCTTCCAAGATTTATAATGATTTCATCATGTTTTGTGGCTATCATTACTGGTTATTAAGATTTATTTCTATATTTAACTGAAGTTAGATCATTACTAGTCTTTTTTTAATACCTTGGCTTTTCCATCTAGGAACTCATGAATGATTTTTTATTCTCCTTTCCATTGAAAAGTCTACTGTTGTAGGCAGAGTGCTTGTGCCATTTGCACTGGTGAATTCGCACTGGCCTGTATTCTTAACTTTCTAGGTTCAGCAGAATAGATCTGTTGTGCCAGGGTAGAGTCATACTTCCCAACTTTATAAGAGTTTATAAGGAATTTAGTTTGCTATTTTGTTCATTTATAATGAAAATTATATCTACCTTCAAGACTTAGATACTTACGTTCTCTGGGCAGTATATTATATCCCAATAGGGAAATTTACATAGTAGGTCAAATTCACAGCTTCTAGTGAATTTGTGTAATCCAAAAATCACAGCTTCTCTTTGTGTAATCACAGCAAGGTGGTTGTGGAGAGTGAGTTGTACTTTTAAAATATGTAAAGACATCAGGTTCACACCCATCTCCAATGCAGAGATATCTCCACTGTGCCCCCAGGAGCTGTGGGTTAGGCATCCCCCTTGCCTGGATATCTTGGGTGGGTGCTGCTAGCAGTTGCCTCTGACTTTTTTTTCTTTTTTTTGTTTTTTTGAGACAGAGTCTCACTTTGTTGCCTGGGCTAGAGTGCCATGGCGTCAGCCTAGTTCACAGCAACCTCAAACTCCTGGGCTCAGGCAACCCTTCTGCCTCAGCCTCCCGAGTAGCTGGGACTACAGGCATGCGCCACTATGCTTGGCTAATTTTTTATATATAGTTTTAGTTGGCCAATTAATTTCTTTCTATTTTTTTTTTTTTAGTAGAGACAGGGTTTCCCTCTTGCTCAGGCTGGTTTCAAACTCCTGACCTTGAGGGATCCTCCTGCCTTGGCCACCCAGAGTGCTATGATTACAGGTGTGAGCCACCTCGCCTGGCTGCTTCTGACTTTTATTTAGTCTGTTTCATTGCTAACTCGATCCCTTCTATATTTATACCATTTTATCTGCTTCAGCTTTGGAAATGTAATAATAGCACAAGAATTTTCTTGTTTAGCCAGTGTTTGATCCTAGAAAAGTTTTTTTTTTTTTTCTTTGAGACAGAGTCTCACTCTGTTGCCCCAGCTAGAGGGCCATGGTGTCAGCCTAGCTCACAGCAACCTCAAACTCCTGGGCTCAAGCAATCATTCTGCCTCAGCCTCCCGAGTAGCTGGGACTACAGGCATGTGCCACCATGCCTGGCTAATCTTTTCTATATATTTTTAGTTGGCCAAATTATTTCTATTTTCAGTAGAGACGGGTTCTTGCTCTTGCTCAGGCTGGTTTTGAACTCCTGACCTTGAGCAATCTGCCCGGCTTGGCCCCCCAGAGTGCTAGGATTACAGACGTGAGCCACCACGCCCAGCCCTAGAAAAGTTTTGTCTTTAAGATATTTTCTGTATATGTCAAATCTCATCCATTAAGAGTTGAGTTTTAGTTTTACTCTTTAGGTTTTGAGGGAGCTTTGCAGGTTGATTGTCCAACAATGATTTCTTCTTTCTCTGAGTGGCTACCTGTCGTTTGTTACTTGTTCCTCCCTTGTTTGGCTTGTTTCCTTTTGTAATTGTGGTCTTATTGTCTCTGACTGTGGGTATCTTGATAGATTTCCTATGTGCGTTTCCTTTCTGCTTGATATTTAGCACAGTGTGTTATACAGAGACGGTGTTCAATAGATGCTTGTCAGTTAGAATATAAAGGTAGATTCCCTGATTTCCTTCTGTTCTTTGCCACCTGAATGCCCAGTCCTAAAGTCATGCCCCATGTGTTCTAAAAAAGAGGGAGATTTGGAAACCTATTTGAGTCTGCTTCATAGTACAAGGCATGGGTGACCCAAGCCACAGGGTAGTGAGTGGGAAGGAAGGGAGCTGATAAAGAAGGAAAATACATATTAAAATGCCAAGACAAGTGTATTTAGCATAAAGTTACAAATTTCATGGGTGGACTAAATATGACACTGCTCAGAGTGTATCTGAGCAGTGTGGCTTGGTTACTTCGCATCCTAAATGAAGCTCACTGACAACAGAACCCTATTCTCTCAGCCCCAGTTTCTTGGCGGAGTAGAGTAGTGGGCTTCTATTAGGGGCTAATAATTTCTGCCCATAGACCTGTATGTGTGCAGGTGAAACTCCAAGAATCCTTGTGCCAAGGAATAGTAGGGTAACGCCTGGTGTTGTGTGTGGCAAAGAGGCAGCAGTCTAATTGGCCATCAGTGGGGCACTCAGTTATATGGGCATTTATCCCTATTTATCTTCCCCTTGCTCAACCCTTTCCAACTTTCAAGGCTCTGCGTGGGGGTGATCAGCCCGCGACTCACGTCTTCCGCTGCAGGCTGCGCTGGGCGCACTGGCCGTGTATTCCCATGCCACCCGGCTCTTTCTGGTGTTGTATCCCTAACCCCACTGCACCGTAATCGTCTGTTTCCTTCTTTGTCCCTCCCAAGGGTCTGCGAGCTCCTCGAGGGCAGATACTGTGTCTTAGTCATCTCTTAACAAGCACCCAGTGCCCAGTGGTGTTGAAGGAATGTTCAGGGCACATCTGTAGGAAGACCATTAGGGTGAAGGAGTGGCGTGTGACTCTGACGCCGGCTCACCCGGCCACGCATGACCGACTCTTCCTGATGACTGGGCTGCTGAGGCTTCTCCAGCCCACGAATGTTACTCATCTGGAGTGTGGGCTACCCTGAGACGTCTGTTGTCTTGGATGCTTAGTTGGGGAGAGATGCGAAAACGTGCTTGCTGTAGGGGGTTCTCATGAGCTTGTTTAGCCCTCCTGGCCGGGTGGGCCTCCAGCCTGTGGCTTGTTTACTGCCGTCCTTGCCAGACAAGGCTGCTTAGGTTGTGAGGTGCAGATGGAGTTTCTTCTTTCCTGGCAAGAATTCCTCGCTGCTCACTCTTACGACTCGATCTGGACAGGGGACCTCCAGTGGAGTGTGGACATATTGTGAGTTTAGCTCAAGGTTCAGGGACCCAGCAGATTCACCAAATTTCATTCCTTTTCAATTGTGGGCATCTCTCTGGCTATTAGTGCCCTCCACCTCTTATTGTCCTCCTGCCACCTTGGACAGTCCCTCTCATCAGAGGTGCCCTGGGAACAGCTCGAGGGGCACCCTTCTAGTCTTTCTTTCTTTGCATTTACACACATAACACATAAAAGTAGAGTTTGGGGTTTTCTTTCTTTCTTTTTTTATACAAAGAGTTTATACTACAACTTCTTTGGTTCTAGGTTTCCTTCCTTCCTTTCCTCTCCACCCCCTCACCTTCTAGCCAAATGGATGTTAATAAAGAGTCATCTTGATCCTCTACGGGCCAATAAAACACAAATCTGCACCCGATACCGCATACTTACGCAGGAAGCGCCCATCTGCTGCAGACCAGCCGCTCAATTTGTTGAGGATTAATTAATCATGTAGCTTTGTAAAAATTCTCCTTTTTATCTCCATGGGTATAAACAATCCACCACAGGGTTGCTGGAAAACAATTTTAGCACCAACACAGAGTAAGGGGTGCTGTTCTGAAAGTAACACTTATGCCCTGGATTTCTAGCTCTCTGCTGGGCTCCTGTCTGGCCCCGACCCGAATGCCCGCTTGGCTCCTGCCTGGCAGACAGGAGGAGCCTTGCCCGGGAGGAGCCTGGTTGAAGGAATGTCTCTGCTTTGCACATACTCAACCTTGGAGAGATAGAAAAATGATTAAACAGTAAGCCTGTGGGATGGGATTCTCTTGGCAGAGCCCAGTTTTTGTGAACAACTAACATTTTCACTCAATACTTACTATGTGCCAGGCACAGTTATACGTACTTTACATACACAGTCAGCCCTGCATGTCCAAGGGCTCCACATCCATGGATTCAATCCACTGGTGATTGGAAATATTTGAAAAAAAAGTGGACAGTGCATCTGTACTGAACACATTCAGGCTTTTTTCCTTGTCATTATTCCCTAAACAGCACAGTGTAACAACTATATATGTAGCATTCACATTGTATTAGGTATGATAAGTAATTTAGAGATGACTTAAAGTGCATGGGAGGATGTACATGGGTTATATACAGACACTACACCATTTTCTATAAGGGACTTGAGCATCCACAAATTTGGTATCTGCGGGAGGTGGTGGTGATTGAGGGGGTGCTGTTGTCTTGGAACCAACGAATACTGAGGGACAATTGTGTTAGTTCAGTTTATTCTACCAGACTTTTGAAGTAGGTTCTGCTATTAGTTTCCTCACTTTACAGATGAGAAAAATGAAGCTCATAAAGGTTGAGCCACTTGCCTCAGGACACACAGGTAAGTGTGGAGAGGGGATTTGAACTGGGGCAGCAGTCAGTATCTAGATCCTATGCTGCCACAGAAAGTGTTGCCTCTAAATGCAGTTAAGATCTAATGAGGGCCAACACCGTTGCCGACATTGTGTGGAAAACTGGGATGCCCAGTGGCTTGAATGGCCCCTCTTTGCTTGCTCAGGACACTGGCCAGGCAGGCTAAAGATCTTAGGGACTTTCTCTTTTGGAGGCCCAACCCTACAACATTTAAAAAAAATAAAATGCTACATTAAATATAACTTTTTTTTGCTGTAAATATTTTGATATTTTGGAAGACTTTTAAAAAGATAATTTGCCTTTGAAGTGATCTCGGTATGAACAACTTAAATTCATAATTCATTGTGATTGTTCGTTCATACTTGGAATTCTTATGAGGTAAGAACGTCTAACCTATAGATTGTTTTCAAATAATGAAATTATTGTGAATATTAATTTAACAAATGAGGCTGACATAATGGTTCTTTTGTAGACATTTAATTAAAATTATTGGTCGGGCATGTGGCTCACGCCTGTAATCCTAGCACTCTGGGAGGCCGAGGCTGGCGGATCGCTCAAGGTCAGGAGTTCGAAACCAGCCTGAGCAAGAGCAAGACCCTGTCTCTATTATAAATAGAAAGAAATTAATTTGCCAACTATAATAAAAAAATTACTGATTATGAATTTTCAAGGGGCTTTTCATAGTTTTGAGCCAATACTTTTTTTTCCTTTCCATTTCAAACCTTTGCCTTGCCCTTGAATGACTTGTGGGCCCAGCATTGTGGCTGTGGGACCTAGTGAATGAGATGGCCACGTTCCGGGCCACCCTCGCTGGCTCCTTGTTCCTTACAGCTGACCCTATGTAGGCAGAATGTTGACTCCCCACCAGGTGCGTGGTTGCAAGGCCCCTCCCACCCCAGACGGCTTTGCTCACTGGCTGTGGTGGTATTTTACAGAGGGTCTCAGCCAAGACTAAGGAGAAAGAGTTGTCCATTGCAGGTGTCATGGTTTACTGATGTTATCTCGAAGTGCTTCCTCATTGAGTTGTCTTAGTTCATGGCTTGCAGGCATGGGACACCCAATTTCTTTCCTGGGATAATGGAGAATCCGCCATGCCTATAGCTTGGTTTTCCTGGCTTTTTGTATGACTTGATCTTGCCTTGTACTGGTTCCTGTCTGCTTCCCCAATATTCTACCGGGTAATCTGGATAGTACAGTGGTAAAGAATTGGCTTGGGAATAGACACCCTAGGGTTCTTTCTCATGCCAGCTCTGGCACTTACTGTGTGACCTGGGGCAAACCACTTCTCTAAGCCTCCATTTCTAGTCTGTATAATGATCGTAATAGTGCTTTATTCATAGATACTATTCCAAATGGGCGGCTTTGCACTCTCTGGAACTGGTGGTTGTGTAAACCTGACTCTCATGGATTCTCTCAAACACCTTTGCTGGACGCCCTGGGCAAAAGCTTCCCTGGCGTGAAACTACTCTCCAGACCTCCACTTGCCACTGCCCTCTTGGTCCCCGGCTTTCCAGTGTCCACTCCACACAGTTGCTCCCCAGTGAGGTCCCTTTAACTTCCAGGTGGTCTTCTCTGGCAGGAGTTAAAGTGGCTCCAGGCCAGTGGCATCTCTCCCTCACACTGGTCCTTGAATCCTTTCCACTGGGGGCATCCTGGACACAGACTACTCTCCACTGTTGAACTTTCTCAGGCATGAGTCGGAGGTGTCCCTGGGTGACAGCAAGTGCATCTCAGGCTCTCTGAGTGGCCTTGGTGAAGGCTCCTCCCCCAAGCAGGTGTGAAGAGAAAGGGAGGCACACTCCACCCTCCCCTCTTTGAAGGAGTCTCACAATAGTGCTTCTTAATGGTCTACTTTGGGGATTTCTTCAGTGGGATATGTCCATACGTACTTTGGTGTCTGGTATCTTCCACACTGTAGTGCCTCCACCCTATTTGGTTTTAACCACAACCATCTTTGGAAAGTGCTATTTCATTATCTCCATTTTATAGATAAGGAACAAGATTTAGAAAAGTTAAGTGACTTGTTCGTGGTCTCACTGCTAAGAGGTAGAGCTAGGATGAGAACCCAATTTAATGACTTCAAACAACCTTTTGAACCGGTCACACATTTGTGGGTCCACCTTTTGTGCTGGGCTCAGCTGGATGGTTCTTCTGCTAGTCTCGCCTAGAGTCACTCAACACAGCTATAGTTATTTGACGGCTGGATTGGGACTGGTGATATAAGATGGCCTCACTCACATGTCTGATTATTGGTGTGGCTGTCAGCTGGACCCCTTTCTCCATGTGTTCTATTTTCAGGGAGGCCAGACTTCCCAACATGGTGGTCTGAGGGTTCCAAGAGAACTAGAGCAAAATCTGCAAACTTCTTGGCGTCTAGGCTTGTAAGTTACAAAGTGTCATTTTTGCTACATTCTATTGGTCAAAACAAATTATAGGCCTGCCCAGATTCAAGGAATGGGAACAATGGCATACCAAGAGGGAATAGGGTGGCTGTGGGAGCACAACCCCTGGGTGTGGCTCATAAGAGGGCAAATTTTCTGTAGAGAATTGAAAAGCAATGATAGAATTAACTAGAAGTTGGTCTGCTTTTTATTATTACTGTGTTCTGGCAATTTTAAACAATGTGATGAAATACTCCTCCCCCACTTGTGCAAGCTGTTCCCACCACTCCTTCCCCCTAGTCAGCCCTTAGTGGGGAAAGAGACCTCACTTCTTGATGAAAGTGGTGACAAAGTCACATTGCAAAGGGGCACATGCACTAGGTTGGAAAGAATTATCACAACCCACTTTGTAAGCAGTAATAGGAGTGAGATGCAGGGAGGGAGACTGTGAAATGAGGATGGCTTTTCTACTTCACATTTTCATTTAGATCCAATGCTGTAACTTCTGAAAGATGGCAGTATCATTTTCAGCTTTTAAAAGTCAGTTAATTATATTGCTGTGAAGTAGTAAAATAATTAATAAATGTTAACATTTGCATGTCATTTTAATTAAGAAATAAATGTCTTTGAGTGAAAAAGTGCCTGCCAGCTTACCCATTAATTATCAGAGTACTAAAAGCATCCTTTACAAGGTGGCACCTAAAGTACCTTGGTAAAATTAGTCATCAATCATCTCTTGCCAATATGAGTCACTGTGCCATCTTTCCTTGCAATTCAAACCACCAGCCGGTGAAGAGAAGGGAGCCTTCACCTGCTAGAAATAGAGGCTGAGTTGTCTCACTCTCTATATACAGTTCGGGTGCTAGGCAGACAGTTTTGTTACAGAGGATGTTTCTATTAATAATACTTTTTATTTCCTACTTCTTTTGCTTAAAAATAAAGATGAAAACACGTTATCATGTGATGATATTACATTATTAACTTATTTCTGATTGGTCTTCTATTTCCCATGTTTTGCTAGGGTTTTTGCATAATTAATTCCCTGTTGGACCGCTTAGATGTAAGCTCTTAGCGGCAGGAACTAGGTCTATTTGTATTGCTTCTTTCTTTCTTTCTTTCTTTTTTTTGGGGAAACCCCCCTTTAAAAAAGTTGTGAAACATAATACAATTAAGAATAATGCATAAAATATAGTAGTAAAGTTTTTAAGATTATTTTAAAGCCAATACTCAGGTCTAAAATAGACTATTGCCAGCATCCCAGAAGCCCCTGCATACTCCTTCCCAATGATATCCTTTCACTCGCCCTAAAGGCAACCACTATCCTGATTTTCATGGTTATCATGTACTTGCATTTTACCCCCATAGTTTTACCACTTAAGTATGAATCCCTAAACATGATATCTTAGTTTTATCTGGTTTTGAACTTTATATAATCACAGAGTATGTGTCACTCAGCATTGCATTTGTGGAATTCATCCATATTTTTATTTATTTATTTTTATTGTTTTGAGACAGAGTCTTGTCCTGTTGTCCTGGCTAGAGTGTCATCACATTAGCCTAGCTAACAGCAACCTCAAATTCCTGGGCCCAAGCAATCCTCCCCCCTCAGCCTCCTGAGTAGCTGTGACTATATGCGTGTGCCACCATGCCCTGCTAATTTTTTCTATTTTTAATTGTGCAGCTAATTTCTTTCTATTTTTAGTAGAGACGAGGTCTTGCTCTTGCTGAGGCTGGTCTTGAACTCCTGACCTCAAGCGATCCTCCTGCCTCAGCCTCCCAGAGTGCTAGGATTACAGCATGAGCCACCACATCTGGCCCATCCCTATTTTTAGGTGTAGCTTTGATACATTAATTTTCACTATGGTATACCATGGAATGCATATATCAAAATTTATTTATCCATTTTACTCTTGGTGGACATTTGTCTCATGATAATAATGGTGAATAATGCTGTTATGAACATTTGTATGCATGTTTTTTTGTGTGTATATTATATATCATGTAATACCATTTCTAGGTACTTCAACATGTAGGAGTGGAATTTCTGGGACACTGGGTGAGCATATATTCAGCTGAGTAGTCAATATTGCAAAGAGTTTTCCAAAGTGGCTGAACCATTTTACACACTGTTCAGTAGCACATGGGAACTTCTGTTGCTCTGAATTCTTTTTATCACTTTGTATTATCAGTCTTTTTAATTTTAACCATTCAGTTGAGTGTTTGGTGATATTTCATTGTGGTTTAAATTTGCATTTCCCTCATGATTAATGATATTCCACCCTTATTCATGCTTATTGGCCATTTGGATATCCTCTTTGTGGAATACCTGTTTAAATCTCTTGCCCTTCATTCTACTGGGTTCTCTGTTGTTTTTTTTTTTTTTTTCCCTCCCTCCCTCCCCTGTTGTTTTGTTTTTAATTAACTTTTTTTTTTTTTTTGAGACAGAGTCTCGCTTTGTTGCCCAGGCTAGAGTGAGTGCCGTGGCGTCAGCCTAGCTCACAGCAACCTCAAACTCCTGGGCTCGAGTGATCCTTCTGCCTCAGCCTCCCGGGTAGCTGGGACTACAGGCATGCGCCACCATGCCCAGCTAATTTTTTCTATATATATCAGTTGGCCAATTAATTTCTTTCTATTTATAGTAGAGACGGGGTCTCGCTCTTGCTCAGGCTGGTTTTGAACTCCTGACCTCGAGCAATCCGCCCGCCTCGGCCTCCCAAGAGCTAGGATTACAGGCGTGAGCCACAGCGCCCGGCCTTAATTTTTAATAGCTTTTTATATTGCCTTGTTATGAGCATCTTCTCAGTTATATGTATTAAAACTACATTCTCTTCCACGCTTTTTTGTCTTTTCACTGTCTTCTGCTCATCAAAACAGAAGTTCTTAATTTTGATAAATAAAAAATTCTTAATTTTGGTGCATTCCAGTATATCTCTCTTTTCCTTTATGGTTTTCAGGTTTCCCTTCTTAGTCGTGAATTCTTCTATGTTATCTAAAAGCCTTATAGTTTTTGTCTTTTCATATTTAGATCTACAATCCGCCTGGAGCTGGTTTTTGTGAGTAGTATGAGAGGGAATGAAGCTTTAGTTTTTCTCCTTTGTATATTCACTTGACCCAGTACTTTTGTTAAGATTATCTTTTCCCAGTTATTCAGATATTTATGCTGAGGCCATGCTTCCCCTGGGTTGTGCTCATCCCTGACTGAGCACGGCGAGGGTACCACAGCCGGACCACTTCTGCCTGCTGTGGGACTCCTCTCATGGGAACCTGTGCTCGGATACTGCCTGTCAGCCAGCTGAGGCTTCCTGAGGACTGCGGTGTGGTCCGAGGCTCTTCCTGCCTGATCTGATCTTCTTTCCTTCCCTTCGCAGGGGTCAGGCTGGTGTGGTCTTGAGGCTCTTCCTGTCTGCTATGCTCTCTCCCTCTCTACCCCTCATAGATGTCTCTCCAGTGAGCACCTTGCATGTCTCAGCCCACCTTGGCATCTGCCTTTTGCAGGACCCAAGTTGACGTAGAGTGGGTAGACCCTAGAAAAACAGAGTCATGCTCCAGTGTCAAGGTGGCCAAGGGTTGGGCTAAATTGAGGGCAAAATAAGATGGATAAGGAGAATGAATCGAAGGAGTTTCTGAAAGAAGAATGAATGGAAACTTGTGGCTGACAATGTGGAAGGCAAGGGAGGGGGTGGAGCTGAAGGCAACTCCAGGAGTGAGACTCATCCTGTGTCACTGATTGAGGGAACCATTGATGACATTATGTATATGCTAATTAAGGTTTTTTGTGATGAAGAATTAATAACAACATTAAGTTACTTTTGTATTGGGCAGTTGACTGGGTACCTTTACACATCATCTCATTTTGAGTAGAGGAGAAAAAGGAAACAATTAAGGGAGGTCCTACGTGTCTTTCCTTTCCTGGGGTCTTTGCTGCCAACCCTTCTACTCCAGGCTCGTCTTCACTTGTCTCCGAGAGTTGAAGATTCCGCTGACGAAATCAGTCAAGTTAGACCATCTCCAGTCAAGGTCAAAGGTCGAGGTAGGGTTAGCACATGGCCAGCTGATACGTGGTGGGAGAGATCTTAAGGCCACATAACAGCTGGAAGTTGGGGTTTGGATGAGGAGGGTCTGAGATATACACTGATTTGTCTGTGGATAGCATATTCCATAATACTTAGCTATGGTGACCACACATGGGGGTGAAATGTTGGTGTTTTAGGGGTCACAGATAAATTGTATCACTGTCAAGAAGGGGAGAAGGGGCAATAGAAAGTGGAGTGATGTAGAGAAGGAAAGACCATTATGGGTGGATTGGCAGAAGGACAATAATGCATCAAAATATTTTAAATGGGGTACCGTGTGTGTGTGTGTGTGTGTGTGTGTGTGTGTGTGTGTGTTCTAGCCTTGGGAGGGTAAGAAAAAGGAGTTTAGTGGAGGGAAGAGAAGAGTAAGGGAGATGTTGAATCAGAAAGATTCCAGAGAACATTAGGATCCTTACTGTTGGCAGCCATTGCTGTGGGCTGCGCCAGCTCGTGCGAGTGAAGCGCCTCCTGTGGCTGGGAGGCGCCACTTCGGGGCCCATGTGTCTGCGGAAAGGGAGCTAGACTTTGAGGTTCCTTCCGTTCTATGGTTGGACAGACAGGTATTTATTGAAAAGAGCCAGATGGTTCAGAGGAGTTTCTAATTTTACACTGTTGGGCACCAGGTTTCAAACTAAATTTGGGCTCTGCCTTGCAGCTTTCCTGTTGGCCCTGGATTGAGAATAGCCTCTTGTTTCACCAGCCATCTGGTGAAACAGACCTCCAGATCCCTGCTGCTGAGTGACACCCCCAAGTGTCTTCCCACAGAGAGGACAGAATCTTAAACAAAATCCATAGAGTGAATGTATGTTTTTCTAAACAGGGATTCCCAGGTGGGACCCTGGAGAGGAATGGGTCCCCACGTTGGCAGGCTGTGTGAGTCATACTTATGTCTTTAACTTTTTCCCTACATGTTCAGAGAAACTTCTCTAGTAATGAACTATAGAAATAATCTCTTAAAGTTGAGTCTTTATCCTTATGTTTGATTTGGTAGAGCAGGCTCCCTTGAGCAGTCCATGTTGAGATGTGCCTATAGTGGACAGCCCGTGCTTGTGCTTCTAGATCTGTGATTTCTTGGAATTTCCTTTTCTAAACAAGCAGGCTCTGGTGTCAATTATCCATCCTCTAGCATCCATAAATGTCTATGAAAGCCTGCTGTGTGGTAGGCACTGGTGGCACAAAGTGGTAGAAGAAACAGTTATTACCAGTGTGTAATATATCTCTGGCTTTCTAAAATGACAAAAATAGAGAACGATTTAGCTTTCACCATGACGTTTGTGTTTGAAGGAAAACAATCCATTATTATTTTTAGCAGGGCTGTCTCTGGATAGAAGGTTAAGGCCATCACCAGGGCTTGTGGAGGCTGCCAGACAAATGACACTATAAACTTCTCAACCCTCCCCTTGATAACCCAGAATTTTCATCAGGTGAAAATCGGCGTCAAGGGCTACCTAGAAGAGGATGGGAAGTCACACAGAGGATCCATGTGACCGGAAGGGCTGAGCAGAGTTGGATGGGGCATAGCCACCAGTTTGCTTGGGCGGAGTCTGGGGTTTACAGGCTGGGGTGTAGGTGTGAGCCTCAGACCTTTCCTTCTAAGCACCAGATGGTGGAGTCACCTGGCTGCACCCTGCCAGCTGCCCGGTCCACGCGCCGGGAAGGGACTGGCCCGTTCTGCCTTCAGCAGGTGGCTCTGTCAGCCAGAAAGAATAATTATGACTGAAACAAATGTGTAACGATACCCGGATAGGTACAGCTCAATCGTCTCCCGACGCGTCTCTGGCTGGGAGAGCCTGGGCGGCCGCAGTGGGAGGTGGATGGGTTGGGACTAAACCAGAGGTGGGCAGACGTCACCCATGCACCCTAGTCCCCTTCCGTCTCACACTACATATGGCCCTGAATCTGTGTGGGAACAGATTTGGAAATAAAAAATGTCCAATTGCTTCAGTTCCTCAGAGGTTTTCTCAATAACAGGCAGGCAGTAAAACTGGTCACCATTCCCCCAAACAGATTTTGCGCTGGTTGGCACCTGCTCTCAATGTAGAGTGGAGGCGTTTCTAGGGTTAATAGACCTGAGTGTGTGTATATGTCTCTCTCTGATATGCTTTTTCTTGCAAAAAGTCTTACGCTTGTGGTTTCAGTTTTTATTGTCTGACTGGTCTACTCTGAGTCACTGTCCTGCCACAGCCGTACCTCCTGCTGGCATCAAACTTGCATTGAGAGTGCGAAGCACTGTGGAAAGATAGAGGAGGTGTATGAATCATGAGTTCTATGAATAAGGTAGGAGGCTGGATATTTTCTGGGTTTGTCCCTTGGGCCTTAAACCGTGGAGCGCATGAACCCAGCTCTGCCCTTCTTGCATGCTTTGCTCCAGGCCTTCTGGTCTCCTTGTGCTCCCCGTGTGCCCTGTGCTTGCTCCCTGAGCCTCCACCGGCCATTCTCCAGCATGGGGCTTTCTCCCATTGCTTCAGACTCCCCTGCCTTGGCGTGCTGTGTCAGGCTAGCTCTGACTCCTCTGCAGAGACTGAGGTTCCTTGTTGCTTTCCCTGCTCCGTGATGGCTTTATCTGAGCCCCTGAGACTGGTGCTAGGGGCTCCTGTGGCAGCCCCTGCTGCTTCTCCACGCCACATGCCACCGGCCTGCTTCTCGCTCTCCCGGTTCTCCACGAGGCAGGAGCTGTGCTTATTGCCCCAGCACAGAGCCCGGCACACCCGGTTCTCAGTGGCTGCGTGGATGAATGGCCCGCCTCGGTCGTCAGTTGCTTTCCTCACCCTGCCCAGGTCTGCCAGTTCATTTCTCTGTCCTCCTCTCCCTTGTCACTAACTCTTCCAGAACACCTTGCCCGGCCCTCTGGTTTTTTCCCTCCCCCTTGTTTGAATTAACTTAGAAATTCTATTGTTTGTCTCTATATCATACCTGGATGCCACTTCCCTGAAGTCTGTTTGGATGAAATAATAAAACCTTCTATGTTCGTTTGTTTCAAGCTGCTTCATGATTAGGGAGCCGAGCAAAGCTGTAGCGAGAGAGCAATGCTAGGGCCTTTGTTACTAGAATGTCAGCATCACCTGCAACTCTCTTTGGTTTGGGGCCCTTTTGTGTGACAGATGTTTTCAGACTGATGTAGGGATTCATAACATTGCAAATCATTATCTTTACTCCTAGTCTGCCTTTTATATGACTTGGAATGAAGCAAAACACCAAATGAGACAGAGTGTGCTACTTTGCAGGCATCCACTGTGCCTTCACTTTTATTTTTTCCAGCATAGGGCTGTGGCTTCTCTTATTATCATGGTTTCACAAAAAGATAATTTTCTAACCAAAAAGAGGACGACAGAGGTAAACATCAAGGGGGGGGAAAGGATGAAGCAGCTCTAGATGTCTGTTTTTAGTTAAATTAGGCATAAATGACCTCGGTGGGGTGTTGTAAATAAGAATGAGAACCAGGACTAGGGGAGCCTTGTTAGTCCTTGACTTTGAACAAACCTGGAATCGGATTCTGTGGCATTCTTCAATCTACCAGCAATTGCTGGAGTTGCAAGGAAACCTCTATTTATTTTTGCGTATATTTGTTTTAAAATATTTACAGTGAAACAAGAATTAGAAGAAGAATAGGCAACTAGTATATGCCAGCCACCATGCTGTGTGTTTTACTTAGTCATCATCTTATTTAATTGTTTTGATTATATATTGAATGGCTACAAAAGAATATTCATAAAAAGTATGTGGTGTGCAAAGAATTACAACTGAGTGAGCACCTGTGTTCACCATTACCTTTGGGTCCCTGTATACTTCTGGAGTTCATCTTCTGCCCTCCTCAGATGGAGTCATTCTCCTGAATTTTGTGTTTATTGTTCATTTCCTTTCTAAAATATCTTTTTTACCTTTTGCTATATTCCAAAACAAGATGTTGTCTAGTTTTACATATTTTTGATCTTTATACAAATGGAGTCATACTGAATTTTCTGTGAATTGCATTTTTCATTTAAATATTTTATCTTGAGATGCATCTCTGTTGTTGCGTGTTACTATGATTAATTCCTTTTCACTTTTATATAGTGTTGATGGGGAAAATGGCGGGCACCGGGACTGGGCTGCTTGCCGCCTCCCCGTGGTTCCGCATCTCTGGGCCAGTTGGAGGGCACACAGCCCCGCCCGGCTCCGCCCCCCCCCCCCCCAATGCCCAATGCCCCCAGGCCCACCTGCTGCTGCCTGTTTCTGGCCACGCTGTTTGTGTGATCCTGATTGGGTGATTTTTGAATCCCACTGTTTTTGATTGGATGCTAAAGCTTGTTGTTGATTGGGTGTTAAAGCTTGTTGCTGATTGGATGTTAAAGCTTGTAGTTGATTGGATGCTTCTTGAGCCCTACCAAGGGTATAAAAGCAGGGGCAGAAAGGCAGGAAGGGGAGAACATCGGAAGACACGAAGAGAGCTGCAACACTAGGTGTGCTGAGTCTGCTGTAGAAGAATAAAAGCTGTTCTCCAACTCTTTGTGTGCCGCTTGGCTCTTTCCCTGGTCAAATGTATAAGAGCTGTAACAAGAGCTGTAACGCTAGCTGTAATACTGCCGCAGTAGTGTTACATAGCAAGAATACACCACAGTGTATTTATTTATTCTGATTTGGATGGATATTTGGATTGTTTACATTTTTTAAAATGTCTACAGATAGGACTTCTTTTTTTTGAAACAAGGTCTTACTCCGTCACCCTGGCTAGAGTACAGTAGTGTCATCATAGCTCACTGCAACCTCAAAATCCTGGGCTTGAGCGCTCCACCAGCCTCAGCCTCCCAAGTAGCTGGGACTACAGGTGTGTGCCACCGTGCCTGTCTAATTTTTCTATTTTGTGTAGAGATGGGGTCTTGCTCTTGCTCAGGCTGGTCTCAAACTCTTGACTTCAAGTGATCCTCCCACCTTATCTTCCCAAAGTGCTAGGATTACAGGCACGAGCTGCTGCACCCCACCCAGACAGGACTTCTGTGATCACCCTTTATAAATTTTTATTAAAAAACATTTTTTTTTAAGAGATGGGGGTCTTGCTCTGTTGCCCAGGCTGGAGTACAGTGATGCTGTCATTGCTTGCTATAACTTCGAACACTTGGGCTCAAGAGATCCTCTTCCCTCAGCCTCCTGAGTAGCTGGGACTAAAGGTACATGCCACCATGCTCAGCTAATTTTTTAATTTTTTGTAGAGATGCGGTCTTGCTGTATTGTCCAGGCTGGCCTTGAACTTCTGGCCTTAAGCAGTCCTCTCACCTCTGCCTCCTAAAGTGCTGGGATTACAGGTGTGAGCCACCACACCCAGCTTTTTTTGATATAATGATTTATTTTCCTTTGAGTAGCTACCCAGTAGTAGTATTGCTGGATTGAATAGTAGTTCTGTTTTTAGTTCTTTGAGAAATCTCCATACTGTTTTCCACTGAGGTTATATTAATTTACATTCCTATAAGCAGTGTATAAGTGTTCCCTTTTCTCCATATCTTTGCCAACATCTGTTATTTTATGTCTTTTTAATAATGGCCATTCTGCCTAGTGTAAGGTGATATCTCATTATGGTTTTAATTTGCATTTCTTTGATAATGAGTGAGGTTGAGCTCTTTTTTCATATGCTTGTTGGCCACTTGTATATCTCATTTTGAAAAATGTCTATTCATGTCTTTTGCCCACTTTTTAATGAGATTATTTGTGGAAGTTTTTGTTGTTATTATTGAGTCGTTTGAGTTCTGTATATATTCCAGATATTAACCCCCTGTTTGGTGCATAGTTTGTGCATATTTTCTTGCATTCTGCAGGTTGTCTATTTACTCTTTTGATTATTTCTTTTGCTGTGCAGAAGCTTTTTAGATTAATTAAGTCCTATTTGTCTATTTTTGTTTTTGTTGCCTGTGTTTTTGAGGTCTTAGTCATGAATTCTTTGCCTAGACCAATGTATAGAAGAGTTTTCCCTGGTTTTTCTTCTAGTATTTTTATAGTTTCAAGTCTTACATTTAAATCTTTTTTTTTTTTTTTTTTTTTTTTTTGAGACAAGGTCTCACTCTGTTACCCAGGCTGGGACACAGCAGCATGATCATAGCTCACTGCAGCCTCAAACTCCTGGGCTCAAGCGATCCTCCTGCCTCAGCCTCTCGAGTAGCTGGAACCACAAGCATGCATTACCATGCCTGGCTAATTAAAAAAATTTTTTTTGCCAAGATGGAGTCTCACTATGTTGCCTGAGCTTGTCCCAAACTCCTGGCCTCAAGCAATCCTCCAGCCTCCCAAAGTGGTGGGATTATAGGCATGAGCCACTGCACCCAGCCACATTTAAGTCTTTAATCCATCTTGAGTTAAGTTTTGTACATGGTGAAAGATAAGGGCCCAGTTTTACTCTTCTGCATATGACAATCCAGTTTTCTTAGCACCATTTATTGAAAATAGTGTCTTTTCCCACGTGTATGTTCTTGTTATTATTGTCAAAGATCAGTTGGCTGTAAGTATGTGGCTTTATTTCTGGGTTCTCTATTCTGTTCCATTTATCTATGTGTCTATTTTTATACTAGCACAATGTTGTTTTATTTATTATAGCCTTGTCGTGTAATTTGAAGTCAAACAATATGATTCCTCTAGTTTTGTTCTTTTTGTTTAGGATTGCTTTGCCTATTCTGGCTCTTTTTTGGTTTCATATGAATTTTAGAATTGTTTTTCTAATTCTGTGAAAAATGATGGTGGGTATTTTGATAGGTATTGCATTGAATTTATAGATCGTTTTAGAGCAGTATGGTCATTTTAGTGCTATTAATTCTTCTGATCCATAAGCATGGAAAGTTTTTCCATTTGTGTTATCTACAATTTTTTCATCAGTATTTTGTAGTTTTCCTTGTAATGATCTTCTATGTCCTTGTTTATATGTATTCCTAGGCATTTTATTTTTTGGCAGCTGTTGTAAATGGTATTGTCCTCTTGATTTGGTTCTCAGCTTGATCATTATTGGTATGTGGAAACAATACTGATTTTTATATGTTGATTTTGTATCCTGAAACTTTACTGAATTCATTTATCAAATCTAAGAGTTTTTTGGTGGAGTCTTTATGGTTTTCTAAATATGAGATCATATTGTCAGTGAACAGGATAATTTAACTGCCGATCTTTTTCTATCAAGATCAATGTCTTTTTCTTACAGATTTATATGACTCCTTTATGTATTTTAGATACTACCTCAGCTGTGTGTTGCAACAAATACCTTCTACCTGTTTCAATTGTTTTTAAAAATTCTCTTTTAGCAAACTGATATTCTTACTTTTTCAAAAAAAATTTTTTTTTAGAGACAGGGTCCTTACCCAAGGTGATGATGACATTGCCTGTATCACCTTCTGAAAGTTTATAGTTTTGCCTTTGACATTTAGGTCTGCAGTCTCCTGGAATTGACTTTTGTATTTTCTATGAAACAGGGTCATATTTTTTTCTTTCTTCTTTTTTCTTATGTGCATACTCAGTACACTCAGCACCATTAATTTCCCCATTGATGAGCAATGGCAGCTTTGCCATAAGTTCACATGTACATGTGCCTGTGTCTGGAACCTCTATTCTAGTTTATTGTTCATTTGTGTACCTCTGTGCTTCCACTATCTTAATTATTATAGCTTTTTATTTTTTATTTTTTTGTCAATTCAGCAGGTCAATATGCTGTATATTATAGCTTTTTAATAAGTATCAACACTTAATCGGGCAAAGTCCTTGCCCTGTTCTTCAAGTGTGTCTTGGCTATTCTTAGTCCTTTGTAATTCTTTATAAACTTGAGTTAGCCTGTCAGATTCCACAAAACTCCCTCATACTGTTTTCCTCCAATGTGGTCTTGAGGTCTCTCTTAAGAGTGGCCGTAGTCCAGTACAGCCACTCTGCGGAGAGCCGTGACTGGGAGGAGACTGAGGTTCTGGCGAGCCACAGAGGAGGTAGCGCAACAGAACACATGGAATACTGGAAGCTGTGTGTTACTTACAGATCTGAGAGAGAAGAGGACAGCATGCCTGCAGGGCAACAGGAATGGGGCAGCTATCCAGGGCATGCATAGGCAACCAGTAGGTGGGGAGAGAGAGAGAGAGAGGGAGAGACGGAGGGAATGAGATGAATGAATCTGATGGCCAGAACTTTTATTGGGGTCCTGGGCATTGCCCAAGCAAGGTTTCCTGCAGGGAGTTCTAGTTGGTGGATTTAAAGCAAGCAGCCACAAGTTCCATCTGGTCACACTGTAAATGAGGGGTGGTCACTGCAGCATATGTGCACAGTCCATGTGGGGTCAGTAGGGCAAGTGAAGCAGGTGCATCTAGCTGTCCCATAGGCAGGTGGGCACCAGGTTGTATTAATACAAGGCAGATATCTGGATCGATTACCTTGAGGAACTGGAAGGAGGCAGAGAACTGGAAACAGTATAAAGGGTGACTGAACCTTGCTTCTGGTATGAGAAGTTCCAATTTATATTCAAAATGGTTGCCAAGGCAACATCAATTTATAAGAATTCACTACAACCCTGGTCTAATAGAATCTTTACAGTAATCTTGTTGGGGAAGTATTATTATCCCTACGTTACAGACTGGAAAACTGAAGATTGGAGAGTTTAAGAAACTTATTAAGATCACTTAATAAGATGCAAAGCAGGTGTTACAATCCTGGCCTGACATTAACCCGCTGAAAAGCTTTTTCTAAAAGATGTTCCAATTGAAGCAAAAATTTGACTCTTCTAATAACTTAGTAACATAGTTAATATTTAAACTTAAACTGCTTTCTGCAAATTGGACTTTTATATAAACACTAGCCTTTAAAGAAGAAGAATGTAGAGAAATAGGATTATTGTGGAAATTTTTTTTAATGTACAAAAGTACAGTGTTAAGAACTGTCAGACTGGCAATGATGTTTCTTTCGTTCTTGCTCTCTCTCTCATTGTGATAAAATATACATACAATAAAGTTTACTATTTCAACCATTTTTAAGTGTGCAATTTGATGGCATTAAGTACATTCAGAATGTTGCATAACCATCACCTTTATCTATATCCAGAACTTTTTTGTCATCCCAGACAGAGAACTCTGTACTCACTAAACTGTAACTGCTCTCTCTCCCTGCCCCAACCCTCATTCCTGCCTCTGGTAACTGATATTCTACTTTTTTTTTTTTTTTTTGAGACAGAGTCTCGCTTTGTTGCCCAGACTAGAGTGAGTGCCGTGGCGTCAGCCTAGCTCACAGCAACCTCAAACTCCTGGGCTCGAGCAATCCTCCTGCCTCAGCCTCCCGGGTAGCTGGGACTACAGGCATGTGCCACCATGCCCGGCTAATTTTTTATATATATATCAGTTGGCCAATTAATTTCTTTCTATTTATAGTAGAGACGGGGTCTCACTCTTGCTCAGGCTGGTTTCGAACTCCTGACCTTGAGCAATCCGCCCACCTCGGCCTCCCAAGAGCTAGGATTACAGGCGTGAGCCACAGCGCCCGGCCGATATTCTACTTTTTGTCTCTGTGAATTCGCCTATTCTAGGTACCTCAGATAAATAGAGTCATACAATGTTTGTACTTCTGTGTCTGGCTTGTATCACTTGGCATAGCATATTCAAGGTTTATCCATGTTGTATCATGCATTAGAATTTCATTTCTTTTTATGACTGAATAATATTCTATTGTATGAATATATCACATTTTGTTTATCCATTCATATGTTAGTGGACACTTGGGTTGTTTCTATTTTTTTTCTATTTGTGAATAATGCTGTTATGAATATTGGTGTATAAGTATCAGTGTGAGCCTCTATTTTCAATTTTGGGGGGTATATACCCAGATGTGGAATTTCTGGATCATATGGTATTAGGTTATTAAATATGGAATGTCCTATTTCCTCAAGTACTAAGTTCGACAGTTAATATCTCTGACATTTCACTTTGATACTTCATGTGTGTATGTGTGTGTGTGTGTGTATGTTTTGTGAAGATACATCCTCATTCTTTCAAATGCACATTTTGGTTTGTGATTATCTTTCAAAAATTTTTTAGAGCAATTTTTGTGAAGCCATGGATAAGTCAAAAATTCCACGCTGTGGAACCAATGCAGCACAGACAGCTTGCAATATCAACAAAGTGTTTGGGAAGGACGTGGCTAATGAACCCATAGTATATTGATGGGTTTAGAAGTTTCGGGCAAGCAGCATGGCCAGGAAACTACAGGAGTCCAGTCCATTCACGTCTCATTCTCACGGGACCCTGTGGAGGGTGTGGCGGTGTCCTAAGTGTGTGGGAGAGCTTAGGCGGCCCTGTCCCTCCTCAGCTGGACAGGCTGCAGCTGTGCCAGCCCACACTCAGTCCAGGGGCGGGGTGCTGCCTAGCTTTAAACCCCTAAGATGGTGCCTTGGTCCTGTTCTCAGGCAAATAGCACAAGCAAGATTCTGAGGGGAGGGCCATTCACTTGAGACTTGGTTTCCTAGCAGCCAACTTCAGGATGGTGGGCACCATCCCAGATGTGTGCTGGGAAGCCTGGTTTCCCTGCCCTGCCCAGCTAGGCAGGGGCTGTATCCAGGTCAGCCCAAACTCAGCCAAGGGTGGCGCACAGGCCAGTGTCAAACTGTCGAAATGGTGCCCTGGACTCCAACCAGAAAGGCCGGCCCGCCCACACAGGCAGCATGGGCAGGAAACTGGAAGTGCTGTCCACTCACATCTCAGTCTCAGTAACAGCCCACCACAGGGCAGTGGGGACCGTCCCAGGGCTGTGCGGGAGTACTGGGCTCCTCTCTCCGTCCTCGGAGCCGCGCAGTGGCTGCAGGGGCATCTGCAGTTCCCCAGCATCTAGGCTCTCAGAAGGGCGCCAGGCTCAGCCTACCCAGGCTTGGGTGCCTGTGGGTTCTCTTTCTGCAGCAAACTCTTTGTGCCTCTCCGAGCAGCTCCCTATCTTAGGCCCAAGACCTGTGGAGGTTGGCGGTTCTCTTGTGGCCAAGATCATAGAAGCTCGTCTCAGAGAGTGGGGCCTGGGGGCTTCTCTCTTACTGTCCCCCTGTGTCGGAGTTTTCCCTGTTAGTCAGCCCCCACTGGGCAAGTTGCTCTGACCCCTCCCCTGACCCACTTTTGGTGCTTCCTTCCGTTAGAATGTGAGAATCTGCTCACTACCTCGTCATTCTCTGTGGAAGAGGCACTTACCGCCTGTGCCTAGCTGGCCAGCTTGGTCCTGTCTGCGGGTGAGTTTAGACAGAGATCAGGTGGTTTGGTTTAGTGACTCCTAATCAGAGGTGCTCCTCAGAATCACCTGTGGAGCATTTTTTTTAAAGAGATGGGGTCTTTCTGTCATTCAGGATGGAGTGCAGTGGTACAGTCACAGCTCACTGTGGCCTTGAACTCCTGGACTCAAGGGGTCCTCCCACTTTAGCCTCTGAGTAGCTCTGACTATAGGTGCACACTACCACACCTAGCTACACGAGCAGCATCTTTAACTATGCTGGGGATGCTGTTATTGGAAATTCTGATTCAATAGGTCTGGGTGGAACCCAAGGAATCTGTATCTGGAAAAAGCTCTTCAGCTAATTTTTGTTCCATTGCCTGGTTAAAAACTCATGAAATGGGAGGTGATTGCAATAGGCTACTTTTAATGTAGTGGAACTTGGATTTAGGATAGTGGCAATGGAAATGGATAACAAGGGTTGAATTTGAAAGACTTTGTAAAATAAGAATAAGCAGGATATGAATTCCTATTAGACCACTCCCTGGTCCAATATATGTGCTGTTCTGGGCCATACCTCACCATCAGTGTATCTTCCAGATGAACATAGATGGGTTCCCCAACCCGCCTCTATAACTGCATCAGCCTCACTCACAGCCATTTCTTATGGCCGACTATAAGTTCTTTGAGAACTTAGTGTACAATTTTTTAAAAAGAAAATTTTGCACACTATTATTGCTGACATTACCACTATTGTTAATGTTTTAAAAAGCTATTTTATTATCACTTTTAGCTTCATTTTTGTTCAGTTCTGCTCTTTAAAAGAGAGTGATAATAATATACAGAGCATAAAGCATTAGAAAAAACATTCTCAAGTTTCCATTGCATAGAAGTGCACAGTCCCTGTAATCATTACAGGTCTAATTTGTCCTTGAATATCCTTAGAATAAGGCAAGACTCAGAGACAGCATTATGCCTGGTGGAGTTTAAGATAGTGAGATATTTCTTGATATTGAACAAACTGGATTAAGTCTTATCTGAGGACTAGAGAAAAAAAAGTAGTTCTATCACAAATCCTTTATGCCAGAGCAGACAACGTTTCATTAAAAGAGAAAAAGTGCCGATGTAAATCCTTCCTTTTGGGGATGCTGATCCTTTTTGTCATGGAACAAAGACTGGTAAAAATATTCACATTCGCAGTCATCAGGATGGAAAAACTTGAATTAGATGAACAAATGTTTTTATCATTTGATATATATGTATACATTTGGTTACACAATTCAGCGTTTTGATTTGCATTGACCATTTGGAAAAATGAAGCATTTCTTGGTTGTGAAGTAATTTGTTTCTTTGGAAGATTTCTAGTGTGTGGCCTAGGTAGCTGTGTAGAGTTTCCCCTGGCTTAGCGAAAAGGAAGAGCCTGGTAATCTCTGAAGTGCCTTCATGGGCTGGCCCTAGCATACGTCTGTGAAGACAGGACCAAGGAGATATTCAGGAAGGGGACGACACAGCTACACCTACTGACATCAGCCTCCAAAGAAGGCCCCCACCCCCAGACATGCTGGTCTCCCCAGTAATCTGTTAGAGACCAATAAGCACAATTCATGTGCGAAACTCTTGAAGCACATTCCCTTCTCAGCCTGTATCACTTCTCTCCATTTCCTTCCCGTTGAAATCCCACCTCTGCAGCACGTCGTGAAGTCCCTCAGCGGTTGCGCGTCTCACCTGTGCAGTCGTCCCCTCTGCCCAGCCGTCACACCAGACCTCTCAACACACCTGAGACGACACTCGTGCCTCCGTGACTTTGCACATTTGCCCCTCGCTTATACTGCCCTTCCTGCCTTTCCCTGGATCAAAATCCCACTCACTTACTTTTCAAGGCCGGACACAGTGTCCCCTCTCTCACGAAGCCTTCCAGGCCCACACTCATTCGGCACACATCTGATGAGCGTCTACCACGTGCCAGGCATGGTGCGCATGCTGTGACTGCACGGGTGGGACACAGTATGTCCTACTGCGGGGACCATGTGTGTGCTTCCCCGCCGCATGGCACACGTGCCAGGCATGGTGCGGACGCTGTGACTGCACAGGGGGGGACACAGTATGTCCTACTGTGGGGACCATGTGTGTGCTTCCCCGCCACATGACACACGTGCCAGGCATGGTGCGGACGCTGTGACTGCACAGGGGGGACACAGTATGTCCTACTGCGGGAACCATGTGAGTGCTTCCCCGCCACATGACACACGTGCCAGGCATGGTGCGGACGCTGTGACTGCACAGGGGGGACACAGTGTGTCCTACTGCGGGGACCATGTGTGTGCTTCCCCGCCACGTGCCACACGTGCCAGGCATGGTGCGGACGCGCTGTGACTGCACAGGGGAGGGACACAGTATCCTACTGCGGGGAACCATGTGTGTGCTTCCCCGCCACATGACACACAACCGTGCCAGCATGGTGCGGACGCTGTGACTGCACAGGGGGGACACAGTATGTCCTACTGCGGGACCATGTTGGTTTCCCCCGCCGGACACACGTGCCAGGCATGGTGCGGACGCTGTGACTGCACAGGGGACACAGTATGTCCTACTGCGGGGACCATGTGTGTGCTTCCCCGCCACGTGACACACGTGCAGCATGGTGCGGACGCTGTGACTGCACAGGGGGGACACAGTATGTCCTACTGCGGGGACCATGTGTGTGCTTCCCCGCCCAGCATGGACCACACTGCCAGGCATGTGCGGTACCGTGTCGATGCAACGGGGGGGACACAGTATGTCCTACTGCGGGGACCATGTGTGTGCTTCCCCGCCGCATGACACACGTGCCAGGCATGGTGGGGACGCTGTGACTGCACAGGGCATGACACAGTATGTCCTACTGCGGGGACCATGTGTGTGCTTCCCTGCCACGTGCCACACGTGCCAGGCATGGTGCGGACGCTGTGACTGCACAGGGCATGACACAGTGTGTCCTACTGCGGGGACCATGTGTGTGCTTCCCCCCCGCTGGCACACGTGCCAGGCATGGTGCGGACGCTGTGACTGCACAGGGCATGACACAGTATGTCCTACTGCGGGGACCATGTGTGTGCTTCCCCGCCACGTGACACACGTGCCAGGCATGGTGCGGACGCTGTGACTGCACAGGGCATGACACAGTATGTCCTACTGCGGGGACCATGTGTGTGCTTCCCCGCCGCTGGCACACGTGCCAGGCTGTGCACTGTGTCTCATGGGAAGGCGAAGATAGCCTGTGGCTAAAGGTCATGGTTCTGCTTTAAACTCCAAATCAGATTCAATTTTTAAATATTCATAAGCGGCACTAGTCTGAAAGCCGGACTTCGTTGATAGAGAAAAGTCTTCCTAGAGACTCACACCTCCCGTTACGCAGCAAGAACATGCTTCGCCTGTGCAGATCGTGGGATTTTCATTGTGAGCAGAGAGAACACAGGGCAAGACGCAGGAAAATGGGAAGGCCCCAGCTCCCCGTGCTAGCGGGAGAGAAATGGGGCGGAGAGGGAAGTTCTCGTGTGAACGGTCTGGTTCTCGTGGTGGGATATGAACTTCCAAACGGGACCCAGTGACAACCAGATGACTGGGGACTTTGGGAACTTTAGGGATACTCCGGTTCCCTGGGAGACTTTGAGCCTCTTAGAGAAAGTCTGGATTTGGTCTGACCGTTGTCACAGCATGGTGTGTATAGGGTGTGCATAGTGTCTCCCAAAACTTGTGTTTATCTAGAACATCAGAATGTGACCTTACTTGGAAATAGGGTCTTTGCAGATGTAATTAGTTAAGAATCTTGAGATAACATCATCCTGAATTTAGGGTGGGCCCTAAATCCAATGACTGGTCTCCTTAAAAGAAGAGGAGAGGACACCAAGAGACGCAGGGAAGAAGGCCACGTGCAGATGGAGGCAGAGACTGGAGTTACACTGCCACCAGCCAAGGAATGCCAAGAGCTGCTAGAAATTGGACGAGCCAAGGAGAGATTCTCCCCTAGAGACTTCGGCAGGAACATGGCCTTTGTGACACCCTGATTTTGGACTAGCCTCCAGAACAGTGGGTGGATAAGTGTCTGTTGTTTGAAGCCACCCAGTTTGTGGCCCTCTGTCAGGGCAGCCCTAGCGAGTGAGCAGCAGGCAGTGCTGGTGCGCTGGGTCGTGCCCGGGCTCCGCAGTGGGAATGGGCTGCAGTGGGAATGCAGGCGTGCTGAAGGAGCAGGGCAGGTGGTAGAGTCAGGGGTTGGGACAGAGGACCCAGGACTTCAGGTTTAGCGGCCAACACAAGCATCCCAGGATACCTGGAGGGGCTACTCACACTGCAGGGGACCCTGGGGTAGGATGTCAGTGTCCAGATGAGACCAGACCTCAGTGGAGGCCAGGGAACAGCCTGGGGACCACAGGGGTCATGCTTGGTGTCACCAGGATAGGAAGATTCCCTGCACCCAGGTGCCACCTGGGGAAGGAAGTAGGTGTGTGGCCAGAGGCCCTTTGGACAGGGGAGGCAGTCCCAATAGGGAATTTGAACTTGGAAAATGAGTAAATGTTTATCTGAAAGAAATGTTTCTAATGTAGAAGACCCTGAGTTATTTTTGATTGAAAAATTTAAGGTTTGTGTGTGTGTGTGTGCTGTCATTAAGGATCGACCAGTTAGTTGTAGGAAATATATTCATAGTTATAGTTTATGTCCATTTGAGTTGTGGTATATAAATGTTCTGAACTAAAATAAAATTTTAAGGCATGACCAAAGGAATATCCTAAAACTAAATTGCCTGCCAGGAGGAGGGAGGTCAGACATGCTCATGCCTCCCTCCCTTCTTGGGGACATCCTTTGTGACCCATTAACAGGGCTGAGGGTGTGCAAACCTGCAAGTCCTCAATTTACACAACAAATCTGTGTCCCATGGCTCATCTCTGAGAACAGCTCCTTATGTTGAAACATTCCAAGCCTTTAGACAAAGCTTCATGTCTTTAACCAATTACAAGCCAAAGAATCTTTAAACCCACCTATAACCCGTAAGAGCCTCCCTCCCCTCAAGATGGCCCACCTTTTCAGGCCAAACCAACATATGCCTCCCACGTATTGAATGATGACTTTACCTGTAACCTGTCTCCCTGAATTGTATCAAACCAAACTGTGACTCAGCCACAGTGAGTCCACCTGCTCAGGGCTTCTTGGGAGTGGCTCCAGGTCATGGTCCTCAGATTTGGCTCCAAGTAAGTCTCTTTAAAATTATTTTACAGAGTTTGGCTTTTTTTTTCCGTTGGCAACGCCAACCCAATCCCACGAACTTCTGCATACTTGCCATGTTCTGTGTGTCCCCACGTTTCCTCCCCTGCACTGTGAGCTCCTGGCGGGTAGAGATGACGTCATTCATCTTTGGACACATCTTGGATATCTGTCCAAAGACCCGACAGGACACTCCTGACACTTAGCGTGGTCTCACTGAATATTTGTTGAATAAATTCAGAATGTGCGAATAACATTTAAAAATTTCCTCAATATCTTCTTTTTAAGTGTTACAGTGTGTCTGGATTTTCTCAGGGCCTTGGGCCCAGACCCACGTACAGCAGGCACGTGCCGTCTGGGGGAAGGCTCGGGCCAGGGAGCCAGGAGGGCAGCAGTGCTGTCACGAGTGTCCGGGTGAGGGTTCCCGTTTAGGGTCTTCCCAAGCACAGGAGTCCTGGCCCCACGGCAGGGTCGCCTGTGCCTGTGAGTAAGTCGGGGTGGAGGAGAGGAAGTTTTTGGAGACAGCATAGTTCCTGGTAGGATTTTCGTTGCTACTTTATTAAAAAAAAGTATTTAAAACTCCCACTGTGTAAATTAATTCAGATGTAAATAACCGTTCAGACAACCAGGAATTCGACAAGCAGAGGTGCCTGCCAACATGTCCTGAGTAATTAGCTAGATTTTTGCACTTTTTTTGTTTCGTTGGCAGCGCTAGGCAACACTTTCTTAGCTCTGGCTTGATGGTGCCGCTTGTGGGAGTTAAAAAAAGACTTTGGATTCTGAGGGCAGCTTCTCAGGCTTTGGGACCTGCCGTGGGACCTCGGCTGGCCCTAGACATCTTTGTTCACAGTTCTGAAGGGGATTTAACATCAAGCCTTGGGCCAACCCTTTTCCTTGACCCATTTTATTTGGAGCTGTTTTACTGAGGATCATGACATATGTCAGCTCCCAGATCCTGTGAGAATTGATTAAAGCGTCTGAGCTCTGGGATGTAAGTGGCTAAGTGAGCAAAATTATTGCTGTTAAGAAAACCCAAAACACATGAGTGGAAATTTTCTAAGTTTGGACCTGCTCTTGCCTCACCACCACCTGGATATCAGAGCAGTGGAGTAGTTCTCAGGGACAGAAGTGCAGCACGTTGCTAGTCCCAGGCCTGCCACAGTAGGTCACTGAATTCCCAACACCTCTGTGTTCACTTCCTATCCAGGTCTGACTCCACGAGTCTGAGGCACTTTGGAGGTGTAATATGTTATAGAAACAGATGACATCGGTACTGTCGTAAGTCTACTCTCTGAATCAGGATAGTGGCTTACGTCTTCTTAGCTAGATGGAATATCTGGGGTTAAATGACGGTGAGTCGCATACCTTTCCACGTGCAGGAAGAAGTGGTTTTGTTCTGGGGCAGCTGCAGGCTGCAGGCTTCTTTCAAAGCTGACTCTTGAGGGGCTCTGATCAGGGCTGCTTTTTGTGTGAATTGTCAACACTTGGACACCTTTATCTCTGATGGCTGCTCTGTCGCTTGAAGTGATATTTCTGCCCCCAACTCAAGTTTTAGTGACAAGAAAAGATTTTAAGCCTGGAGCACACACACAACTGCCCAGCCCCAGGGAAAGCATTTCTTTGAGCGAGAACACTCCTGTGCGTGCCCAGTGGGTGTCTCTGCAGCCACCTCCAGCGTGGGACTGAGTGGAAGGAAGAGGAGGCCGCGGCGCGTGGGGCTCTGCAGGGCCTCCCACGTGGAGGCTCGCCAGTGGGACCTTACTGTTTTGAGTGGAGGCTTGAGCATTACCAGTTCATCAGAATATTCACTTTGAAACGCCATTGTAGTACTTGGCGTACAGTGGACCATGAGTAAATATTTGTTGAATAAATGGATGAATGATCGAAGTGCAAATTCTACCATGTGACCTTATGAGAGATTTTTGGATCAGTCGCTCCTTTGGGTTGTTTTACCTCGATGACTTCCTGTCCTCTCACTGTAACGGGTCTCCATCCTGGCCTGAGTGCGGAGCTGTACGTGTGCCGAGTCTCCTTTCCGCCTGCCTTGGTCTGTGCTGCGCTGCTGTGACACAGTGCCTGAGACTGCGTCATTTGCAAAGAACAGAAACTTGCCATCTCAGAGTTCTGGAGGCTGGGACGTGCAAGGGCATGGTGCCAGCATCTGGCGAGGGCCTTCTTGCTGTGCCACCACGTGGCAGAGGGGGAGGCGAGAGAAGGCGAGTGGTAGAACTCCAGCCTCAAGCCCTTCTCACCGTCAGCATTAATCCATTCAGGAGGGTGGAGTCCTCATGACCCAGACGCCTCCTCTTAGGCCCTGCCTTCCAACACTGTTGCATTGGGAATTACGTTTCCAACACATGCTTTTTGGGGGACACATTCAAACCATAGCTCATGCCTTTTGCCCTTTTCCTCCCTGTCCCCCGACCCAAGTGATAGGTTTTGGTTGCATTTGTGATTGCTATGTCCAGGGCCTGGTGGGACTTCCAGGGCTTCATTTACGCATTACTTTTTTTTCTGTAAGATTTATGGAGATCTTGCATTAAAAACAGCTTCTACCCTTAAAGCTACATGCACAGGAACATGATATGGGAGGCAGTTGGAAAAGGTGGACCCAAACTTCTCTTGAACTTGTTTTAATTTAGTCTAGCATGGCATTCAAGGCTGCTCAATCTATCTTTCCAATTATACTTCCCATCTCGTTTCCCTGTTAACTCTAGCCTGACAGTCTGCTCACTGATCAGTGGAGACACGCACGTTGGCACACTGCGCCTATTCACTTCCTGCTCTTTAGCTGCGGTTGAATGGTCAACTCCTCCATGAAGTTTCTCCTCTATGCCAGCCACTGTTTCCTGTGAACTGTGAAGTCCTTTATGTCTGTACTCTCTGGGGCAATTGGCCCAGGCTCCTTGGTGAAGTGCAAGGTTTGGGAACCAGCTCTGAAGTGGGACTGCCTGGGTTTGAATCCTGACCCCTCCATTTGCTGGCTGTGTGTCCTTGGCAAAATTACTTAACTACTCTGTGTACCTCTGGGCCTTACAAATGGTATATGGGAAGAGGTTGGCCTCGGAGAAGGTGAGTTTCTTGGAGGCACATTTCCAAGGATCAGGAGAGACCGTAGGCTGATCAGGTCCACCTGGAAAACTTCTTGCTTTATATCTCTCAGATACTGCACTGTAAAACAGCCTATTTTTATTCTCAGAGGCTTAAGCTGCCAGCCTCCTTTTCTCTCTCCAGGAAGCCAGCATCCTTAGGCCTCTACCTCCAGGTTACAGGGAAGCAGGTTTAGAGCTCAGGCGTTAGAGTCAGGGAGATTTGGGTGTGAATCCTAGCTGACCCTGCTATTTGCTGTGTGACCTTGGGCAGGTGCCTAATTCTCTGAGTCTCCATTTTCTCATTGGTAAAATGGGGATGATAATACCCACACTGCAGAGTGTGAGGGTTAAAGGGGAGAGTGCAAGGCAAGTGCTTGCACAGGTTCCCAGTAAGCAATCAGCATTGATTGCTTATAACCACTATTTACAAACCACTTTCGTGGAACACACATACAGTGGCTGTCATTATCTGGTAGGGTCATAATGACATCCCATGCTTATTCAGATGAGACTTCCAGGACTTATTTTTGTCCCAGGTGGAGGCTGCTTCCTTCCCTGTGTGTATGTGTGTGTTTGTGTGCATGCATGTATGTGCACAGACACTCTGATCTTTATAATGGCTTCAGGCATCCTTTACATGAACTGAGAAAATGGAATAATCAAGTCCCTCACAGCTTTTAAAAGCTGAGATTCTGGTTGAACACAGGGGTGGAAGACAGGAGGGTAGAAGTCACTAAGAAGAGAGGGACTCTCAGGACACACTGAAGTCAGTGCCTGGGAAGGGTACAAAAAGGAGAGGAAATCTGGGAGTAATAGACTCTGTAAAATTAGATTCAACATTCATCTTGTGTGTTACAGACTCATTAGCTCTAAGATTAAACTTAGTAGCCGCAGAGTTTCTGCAGGACTCCTGAAATTGTTATGAGGAATGGTGCACCGAGTACTAAAGCAATCCATGTATCCAAAACATTTGTCCCCTGTAATAGTCTGGGGGAGGGAGAAAGAATGGTGCACCCACTCACGGCCCGTGGAAGAGCAGGCAGATACTTCACATCAACAGAAAAGCTCAGGCCTTGACTTTCCTATTGGCATTAGCAAATCAGAAAAAAAATGGCATCAAAGAATTATCATGTTGATAGCAATGCCCAGCCCTGTCTTTTGACTGCCTGTGGTTTTCGGAGGGCAGAGGGCCGAACTGGGGGGCTAGATCTGAGACTGACGCTGTTATCCAGCACACACCACAAGCCCCCATTCCAGCTGTGCGGTTTGGAGCGAGACGACTCCCCGGACACAACAGCCGCCTCTCGTGCAGCACTGTTAAAATAGGTGACACATCTCCAGGTGTGGAAGGAGCCAGGGCCCAGAACGAAACGGGGTGTTTCTAACAAAGCCTCATTGTTTGTGATCTGTTTACAGTGCCTGTTTAGTGGTGCTAATAATAGAAAAATCACTTCTTTTCCGCAGAAGGCAGTGTTCTCAGGAAGATGACATTTAGACGAGTGGGAAATGCAAGCAGGAGGCTGCATCCCATTACTCTACCTCCCCGGCTCGAGGATTCTCCGAAACCGTCAGCTCTGTGGTTAGAGGCACCCCCTATTTCCAGCCCCAGCTCCACTCTGTTACTATTTTCTTAGCAAAAACATGGCTTATTCATTTGCTGTGTCCTGTCTGCACAGCCAAGTTGGCCTAGACCTGGTTTTCAGGTGAGAACTGGTACATATCTGCAGGGCATACAGAAATTAAGTGGCTTGCCTAAAGTCACACAGCTTGAAAGTGGGAAGCTCAAAGCTTCCCAACTAGCTTGTCATCTGATTCAATGCAGTTAAAAATACCTCCACTGATATTGAATGTTCCCAACACAAAGAAATGATAAATATTTGAGATGATGGATATGCTAGTTATCTGATCTGATCACTATCATTGTACGTATGGAAACATCACTATGCACCCCCATGAATATGTACAATTATTATTTGTCAACTAAAAATATAAATTAAAAAAATAAGAACAATGTCTAGGTAGCATACGGTCACTGCCACTTGTCATCACAGAAAGTCAGCAAATTTAGAAAAAAATACCTGTTTTGAACAAGCACGATATCCAGAGCCCTAGGCTGGGTGCCAGTACGGACACTGCTCTCCTCTGTTGCTGCTCTAATCGGCATCATAGGTGCTTTGCTTGGCTGTTAGATTTCGAGCTCCTTAGAGGCAGGGACTGTGTTCTGTTCATGGTGCCTGCAGAGTGGTAAGTGCGCCAAGGTAAATAACTGAAAGGTAGACACCATCCCTGACTGCATGGTGCTCACCACCCAGGAGCAGAATCATTTAAAGTCAGTGACAACACCAGTCAGATCATGATAACTACATTTATTTATTTATTCATTGAACATTTATTGGACACCTACTTTATACCAGACACTGGGAGGGGTATTGGGAATTCAAAGACCAATAAAAAAGAGTTTCTAAGGTCAAGAACCTCCTAGTTTATAGAGGGAGATAGACTTGTAAAGAGTTGAATTTTCAAAACAAAAAAGAGTTGAATTATATGACAGAGTGGTATTCCACTTATATGGTATTCCACCTGTAGTAGTCAAATTCAAAGAGATGGAAAGTGGAAGCTTACCGGGGGTTGGGGGATGGGGAGAATGGGGAGTTATTGTTTAATGAGGACAGAATTTCAGTTTGGGAAGATGAAAAAGTTCTGGAGATGGATGATGTGATGGTTGCTATAACTGAATTTCTGCAATCTCATGATAAAACTTGAAAGATGAGGAGTTGCCTCTTATGGATAAGCAAAGAAAGCGATTTCTTTCTTTCCTTCTTTTTTTTTTTGAGACAGAGTCTTACTCTGCCCAGGCCAGAGTGCAGTGGCATCAGCCTAGCTCACAGCAACCTCAAACTCCTGGGTTCAAGCGATCCTTCTGCCTCAGCCTCCCAAGTAGCTGGGACTACAGGCATGCGCCACCATGCCTGGCTATTTTTTTCTATATATTTTTAGTTAGCCAATTAATTTTTTTCTATTTTTTTAGTAGAGACAGGGTCTCGCTCTTGCTCAGGCTGGTTTCGAACTCCTGACCTTGAGCGATCCTCCCTTCCCAGCCTCCCAGAGTGCTAGGATTACAGGTGTGAGCCACCGCGCCCAGCCGAAAGCGGTTTCTTGAGATGGAAACTACTCCTGCTGAAGATGCTGTGAACATTGTTGAAATGACAAAAGAAGATTTAGAATAGTATATAAACTTAGGTGATAAAGCAACAGCAGGGTTTGAGAGGATTGACTCCTCTTTTGACAGAAGTTCTATCGTGGGTAAAATGCTATCAAACAGCATGGCACTTGGGAAATCTCAAAATTCGTGTGATTCACTTTATTGTGATATTTGCTTATTGTAGTGGTCTGGAAATGAACTTCTGGTCTCTCTTGAGGTATACCCGTATAAATAGCTCAAATAAAAAGGTCACCGATTGAATAAAGAACTTTTGTAGTTACCTGTTACTACATAACAAACGACCCCCAAACTTAGTGGCTTAAATCCACCACCCTTTATTTGCTCATGATTCTGCACTACAGACTGGGCTCAGGGGAGCACTCGTCTCTGCAGGCGGCCGCAGTCACCTGTGGTTTGTCGTCAGTTGGCAGCCTTACTGGGCTAGAAGAGCCAAGGTGGCCTTCCTCACATGGATGGAAGCATGACTAGAGGCTGGCTGGGCCTCTCTGTGTGGAATATCATATTTAATGAATTAGATTAATCTTTATTAATTTTTGATTACTTTCAATCCATGGAGGTTTGCAAATAGCTTTTGGCAAATTAGAAGCAACTTAAATATTAATAGAAATAGAAACAACTTAAAAATTCATTATGCTTTTTACATAATTTATTAGATGAGTTAATAATTTGTCATTTAAATTATAAATAATAATATTATTATATAGATTTATATAAATAAGTTCATAAATTATTTGATCATTTAATCATTATACATAATTTGTTATATATTCTAATAGCCTTAGAATTTATAATTTGTTTTGTTTCAAGTGGCATATTTCTTTGCTTCTGTAGTTTCTTTCATCTTTATATGTTTAATTACTTTTATTATTAAATTATTGATTTAACAGAAACATTTCTTGTAAAGTCACAGAAACTATAGGCATCACTTGGAATATTATTTATTGAGACTAATTCTTTAAATTCCTTTTTTATTTTCCAAATGTTTACTCCCATTTCACAAGTTATGTTAAAATGAGTATAGAATTTCTAACTTCTCTTTGCATTTTAGCATTACAGGTTGTCCATTGGGGTTCAAATATTCTTTCAATTTTTAATTTCAATTCCAAGATCAGAGATATCATTTTATTCAATTCTTTTTATTTCATTTATAGGAGTTTTTTTTTTAAAAGAGACAGGGTCTTGCTTTATTGCCCAGGCTGGAGCGGAGCACTGTCTATTCATAGGTGCTACTATAGCCTCATGTTCTTGGCCTCAGGTGATCTTCCCACTTTAGCCTACTGAGTAGCTGGGACTACAGACGTGTGCCACTGCACCCAGCCCCACCTAAGGTAGTTTTTGTGGACTGAATTGTGTTCCCTCAAAATTCATACGTTGAGGCCCTAACCTTCAGTGTGACTGTTGGAGAAAGGACCTAATGAGGTAACAAGGAAGAAATAGGGTACTAAGGGTGGAGCCTTAACCTGATAGAACTCGTGTCCTTATGTGAAGAGGAAAAGATACCAGAGATCTCTCTTTCTCTCTATGTATGCACAGAAGAAAGTGGAGACACAGAGGGAAAGGGGCCATCTGCATTCAGGGGGGGAGCTCTTACCGGAAACCAAATTTTCCAGTACCTTGATACTGGATTTCCAGCCCCCAGAACTACGAGAAAACAAATTTCTGTTGTTTAAGCCACTGGTCTATATTTTGTTACAGCAGCTTGAACATACTAATACAGCAATAAATATAAAGCTTATGAAGAAAAAATTAAAGTGTTTTACTGGATTAATATCTTCCATGGCATAATCCAGGGTAATTGAATATAGTGACTTAGTGGCAAATTAAAAACATTCAGGAATGTTTCTAAAACTTTGGCTGAAATGCCAATCTTTCTCTGTAGCATATAGGCACTAGCACTGTCTGAAGAAAATGTTTCCATGAAAATATTTCTTACTGATACGATTTTTCTCAATCATTGACAATAAAGTTTGTATATTATCAGATATTATTCCTTCTAACTCCACAAGATTAACAAAGTTTTACATTTCTCATTTAAAATAATTAAGTGCTTTTATGTGAAACACGTTTCATAGAAGAAAATTAATTATATTTCCTATCTTGACATATAACTTCTCAAATGAGTTGTTTTCTCATTCTAATATATATGTCTTCCAACGAGTAGGACCATAAATCTAGAATGCAATGTATGCTTATACAGATATTATTTTTTAATGGTTATTGAATATTTCATGTTTGAAAATCCTTGATTATGTTTAAGTATATGCTGGATAGTTTTAATATTTTAAAGGGTGCTTTTGTAATATTTTTGTTTTTATTAACATTTTGTTAAATTTAGAATATTTTGTTCTTTCACATTCATTATTGTAGGAAACTGACCTTTTGACTGTTTTTCTCATTGATAATCACAATTTTTAAAAATGAAACCATGAGCTTTGACAGAAAGTGATTGCCATTCTGATAAATACTTAAGTTCTTTGGGAAGAATAACAGTTTTTTCTTTAACTCTTAGAAGTTCTTACTTGGAAGGGACTCCTGTAACAAAAGACATATTTATAAGAGAATAACAACAAACAGAAGTTTATTAACATGTATATTTTATGTATACACAGGAGACACTCAGGGAATGAGTAGTTCTCAAAGAGGTGGCTTTGAATTCCAGCCTACATAGCATCTTCAGCAAACACCAGTACATTTTTAGGGAAGTGACAAGACAGAGGAAAAGGACTTTGAGTCTTTAGGGTTGGTAATGTGGGGAATTAGCAAAGGTTGTTAATGTAGATTCCTTTGGTGCCATCTCTAGGCCAATAAGAGTCCAAAGTTGTCTTCACTGGTCATACTCTGTTCTTCCTGGTAGAATGGGGAGCAGTCTTTGTCAATCTATGTCCTACTTTTAGGCAAGTAGAGGGAGGGCAGAGTGTGTTCTTGCATCTGCTTCTTAATCACCTTCAGCTCAACAATGTTTCATACTTTGGGGTGGCATCTTCTGGTCTCCCACAACGTCTTTTAACAATTAACTCTGAGCACCATTTGCATCCAATATTTACATCATAGCACTGGTGACACGCTCATGTTTTTTGTTAAAATAATAAAATTATTTTGTATTGAAGAAATTCAAAGTATTGTGCTATTTGTACTGATCCTTGCACAGTGTAAAAGACATTCAGGTCATTTGGAAGGTACTCCAGGCTGTGTGGTCCATTGTTAGTATTGCTGCTTGGATTATCTAGACTCAGAAGGTTGAAGTGTGTGATCTTTTTTTTTTTTTTGAGACAGAGTCTCATTCTGTTGCCCGGGCTAGAGTGCCATGACGTCAGCCTAGCTCACAGCAACCTCAAACTCCTGGGCTCAAGCGATCCTCCTGCCTCAGCCTCCCATGTAGCTGGGACTATAGGCATGCACCACCATGCCTGGCTAATTTATGTGATATATTTTTAGTTGTCCAGCTAATTTCTTTATTTTTCTAATTTCTTTCTATTTTTTTTTTTTTAGTAGAGACAGGTCTTGCTCTTGCTCAGGCTGGTCTCAAACTCCTGAGCTCAAATGATCTGCCCACTTCGGCCTCTCAGAGTGCTAGGATTACAGGCGTGAGCCACTGCGCCCGGCTTTGAAGTGTATGATCTTTAATGGAATATTAATACACGGGGCCACAGTTGGTTGTCTCTTTATTCTGAGAGTTTGTTTTTAATATTTTATACATCAATTCTTAAATGTATAAATATTGAAACACTGCATTTACATAAGAATTACAATGGACACAGGGGCAGAGGAAGATGGCGGACGAGAAAAACCGCCAACCAGAGTGTTTCTGCAAAAAAGACAGATTTTAGAAGAAAGTAGAAAAATACATGAGCGGATAAGCATACATGGGACGAGCATCGGAAGGAGGGGTACCTGAGACTAGGGGAGACTCCACGAAGGAGGTTGCGGAGGAGAACTGGAAGAAGAGAGCTCCCAAGAAGCTTGGAGACCAGTGACAAGGGTAGGTGGAGCGGTTAACTTTTCCCTCACTTGCATCTAAGACAGCTGGTGGGCTCCCCAGTGGTTGGAGAGACCTGTGGATACCAGCCCAGAGACGGCCACCACCAGTGAGTGGTAAGCCTGTAGTGGATGCGGCACCAGGCTCCCAACTCCTGCAGGGCACCTCCCTGTGCACAGACCCGAGCTGTGCGGCAGGCGCCATATTGCTACAGTCTCCCCTCCCCTGACCCTATCCATGGCTGCCAAGAGAGACAATATAGCCACCAGCTGGAGGTACCTCCAGGGAACAGGACCTTCCCTTTTGGGGCCCTTCAGCTGACTGAGGGGAACTCAGTGAGCTCCCTACCCGCCAGCCCTCCCAGGTGCTGCTGTCCTGGTGACTCCAGGAGAACGGGGCAGCCCCTGAGGCTGAGAGACATCAACCCAGCTTGGGCTCCCCGTGGGTGAATTAGGACTGGCACTCCTCTCCCTGTTGGGGTCAGGGATAGAATTATGGGGCTCAGAGGTTAGACCTGCACACCAGATCCCATGCACCCAGGTCTTGCATTGCCCGGGGCACAGAAGGGATATACGTGAACAGCCTACTGAGGTGTGTGTGCCTTCAGGGGCAGATCAATGTGCTTGAGGGCAACCCTCTTCCCAAGTGGGGGCCGGGTGCCCAGCCCAGGTGGCGTTCCTGCGCAGGGAACCTCCCAGCCGGTATCACAGCCAGGGGAGGCCTGGTGTCATGAGGTCCTGCCTGCTGGCAGAGGCCCAGGAGTAGCTGCGGAGTGTGGGAGGGTGGAAAGAAGCGAGGCCTGCTCCAGACTGCGGGTCTCAGACAGCCCCAGCCCACACACAGACTTTCTGACTGAGTGGGGCCATTCCAGCCCCTCCCTGGCAGCTTTTCCCAGAAGCAGAGAACAGAACTTTGACCCCTGCTAACAGCATTTGTGGTGCCTGAGGGCAGGCTTACCCAACCTAGCTCCGCACAGACTCTCTCCTAGACCTGCCCTCACTGAAGAGGGGGAAAGGACACACCTGGAAGTCCCAGGGCCCCACTGACCACCTGAGGCACTAGAGTGCCTCTCCAGAGGAACAAGAGCTGGTTATAGGACACAAAAACAATAGCATAGCCTGTTCCTCCAAGCAAGCACCACCTACTGACAGGGAGGTCATTCTTCACACCCTTTCCACAGCACCTATTGATACATCATACAGGGTGTGCTCGAATCTCACCCACAGCACCACCTACTGGCTCAGAGACTAAATAGGGCATGTCAATACCCAAACGAAAACCTAAAGGAAAGATGCAACAACTGATCCAGATGGGAAGAAATCAGCGAAGGAACTCTGGAAGTATGAAGACTCAAATGGAAAGCACACCCCCAAAGATCAACACCAGCCCCTTAGAAATGGATATCAACCAAAATCAGACCACTAAAATGACAGAAGAAGAATTTCAAACATGGATTATAAGAAAAGTCAATGACTTGCAAGAAAAAATGGATAATCAACACAAAGAAACCACAAAAAGATTCCAGGACCTGGAAGAAAAATTCACTGAAGAAATTAAAATAATAAAGAAAAATCAAACGTAACTCCTGGAAATGAAGAATCTATTCAGGGAACTACAAAACACAATGGAAAGCCTCAAGAACAGGATAGATCAAACAGAAGAAAGAATCTCAGAGATTGAAGATAACACCTTCCAATTAAATAAGTCAGTCACAGAGGTAGAGCAGAGAAATAAGAGAAAATAGCAAAGCCTACAAGAGATGAGGGATTATGTGAAGAAACCTAATGTGAGCCTTATAGGGTTACCTGAAGGGCAAGAAGAAAATACTCAAGGGTTGGATAAGCTGTTTGAAGATATAATAGAGGAAAATTTCCCAGGCCTTGCTAAAAATCTAGATATCCAAGTACAAGAAGCTCAAAGGACCACTGAGAAATTCAATGCAAACAGAAAGACACCATGACATGCAGTCATCAGACTGACCAAAATATCAACTAAAGAGGCCCTTCTATGAGCTGTAAGGTGTAAGAAGCAAGTAACATACAAAGGAAAGCCAATCCGAACAATACCAGACTTCTCTGCTGAACCTTACAAGCAAGGAGAGACTGGGGCCCCTTTCTCACTCTTCTGATACAGAATAATGCCCAGCCTAGAATCTTGTTCCCTGCAAAGCTAAGTTTTTTATATGAAGGAGAAATCAAGACATTCTCAGATAAGCAAAGACTGAGGGAATTCACCAAGACAAGACCTGCCCTCCAAGAAGTACTCAAAACAGTGTTACCCACGGATCAGCACAATAAACACGAATGCAAATCCACTCAAAAGCCAAAGATGAAAGGCCAGATACCACAATGGCTCAAGAGAGAAAACAAAGCAACAATGTTCAACCCATCAGAATGAACAGAAATATGCCCCATCTATCAGTTATCTCAATAAATGTGAATGGCTTCAACTCCCCACTCAAGAGACATAGGTTGGCTGAATGGATAAAAAAAATACAAGCCAAGTATCTGCTGCCTTCAGGAAACACATCTAACCTGCAAGGATGCATTTAGACTAAATGTAAAGGGGTGGAGAACAACATTTCAAGCAAACAGAAGCCAAAAGAAGGCTGGCGTGATGGTTTTGATTTCAGATAACTTTGTTTTTAAATCAACAAAAGTAATAAAAGAGAAAAAGAATCACTATATAATGGTGAAGGGCACAGTTCAACAAGAAGACATAACAATTATAAATATGTATCCACCCAACTTAGGTACACCCAAATTCATAAAGTAAACTCTACTTGATCTAAACAAATGGATAAACAACAACACCATAATATCCAGAGACCTTAAAGCCCCGCTGACAGCACAGGACAGATCCTCCTAACAGAAAATTAACAAAGAAATAACGAACTTAAAGTTCTAGAACAAATGGGCCTGACTGACATTTACAGGACATTCTATCCCAAAACCACTGAATATACATTCTTCTCATCAGCTCATGGGACATTCTCTGAGATTGACCATATCCTAGGACAGAAAGCATGTCTCAAAACATTTTTAAAAATAGTAATTATATCATGTATCTTTTCAGACCACAGTGGAATAAAAGTAGAAATCAACCCTAACAGGAACTCTCATTTCTATACAAAATCATGGAAACTAAACAACCTTCTGATGAATGATCACTTCATAAACAAGGAAATCAAGATGGAAATAAAAATATTCTTTGAGCTAAATGACAAAGGTGACACAAGTTATCAAAACCTGTGGGACACAGCTAAAGCAGTCCTGAGAGGAAAGTTTATTTCCATAAATGCCTACATCTAAAAGTCGAAAAGATCACAAATAGAAAACCTAATGAATCAATTCAAAGAGCTGGAAAAAGAAGAGCAGACCAACTCCAAGCCCAGCAGAAAAAGTGAAATCATTAAGATCAAATCAGAACTAAATGAAATTGACAATAGAGAAACTATACAGAAGATTAATAAAAACAAAACGTTGGTTCTTTGAAAAAATAAAATTGACACATCTTTGTCTAGTGTTGGGGGCTGATTCTCGTGTTATGCCTTATCCTAATCATTCACTATAGTGTGTAATGTACATGTGCTACATGACGCAGCAGTAGCCAGCATTTTCTTCAGACACGGTTGCTGCCTTGTGACATGATAAGAGGCCTGAGCTTTTGTTTGTAAGCCAATGTTGCCCAGCTGCCACATGGTGGTTCCCCAGGGTGGGAGTCTAGAGGCCATAAAGATAAGAAAAACATTCCCAAGGCCCGGCCCTGTGAGATGGTTGGTGTAATGACGGGTAAGACTCCTCAAGGGAGGGGCAACCTAAGACAGCACAGCCATGAGGGCCGGCTGCTGGCTGGGAGAGAGCCACTGGCTGGGAAAGAGAAGAAGAAGTTCTTCAGATGGCTGCATTGCTCTATGTTGCTTATCTCGATCTTGGCTTTTGAGCTATGTCTGGTGCCTTAAGTAACCGTTTTGAGGTCTAAAAGTATGGGACCATTGTTCCCTTGTGAAAAAACTCCAGAATTAATGGTTATCGCTGCTATGCTTAAATGCTCACATACAAGGAACTAACCTTGGGTCTGGGGGGTATAAAAATAAAGTGACCGGTGCATTGGGAAGTCGAGTCATGTATTGTCCCTGGGTGTCTGTGTTGTTATTTTATGTTCTGTGTCCATCCCCCATCCTATAATCAGGCCACATCAGGCTAGACTAACAAAAAGCAGAAAAGAAAAATCTCTAATAAGTTCCATCAGGAACAATAAAAGAGTAATTACAACTGATGCTACGGAGATACAAGATATAATTTATGAATACTACAAAAACCTTTATGCACACAAACTGGAAAATGTGGAGGAAATGGACCAATTCCAAGAAACACAGCCTCTCTAGGCTCAACCAGGAAGAAATAGAATTCCTGAACAGACCAATATCAAGTACTGAAATTGAAACAGCAATAAAAAACCTTCCTAAAAAGAAAAGTCCTGGACCAGATGGTTTCATACCCGAATTTTACCACACCCACAAAGAACTGGTGCCTATCCTGCAAAAATTATTCCACAACATCTAGAAGGATGGAATCCTACCCAACACCTTTTATGAAGCAAACATAACCCTGATACCAAAACCAGGAAAGGATGCAACAACAAAAAAGAAAACTACAGACCAATATCCCTTATGAATATAGATGCAAAAATTCTCAACAAAATTCTAGCTAATCGAATCCAGGTGCTTATCAAGAAAATAATCTATCACAACCAAGTGGGCTTCATCCCAGGGATGCAGGGATGGTTCAACATATGCAAATCTATAAATGTAATTCACCATATAAACTGAAGCAAAAACAAAGACCATATGATCCTCTCAATAGACGCAGAAAAAGCATTTGACAAAATTCAACACCCTTTTATAATAAGAACGCTTAACAAAATAGGCATAGACGGGGCTTACCTAAAAATGATACAAGCCATATATGACCAGCCCACAGCCAACATTATACTGAATGGGGGAAAACTGAAAGCATTCCCACTTAGAACTGGAACAAGACAAGGTTGCCCACTATCTGCACTTCTATTCAACATAGTGCTGGAAGTCCTTGCTACAGCAATCAGACAGAGCAGAATTAAGGGCATCCAAATGGGAGCAGAAGAGATCAAACTCTCACTCTTCACTGATGACATAATATTATACCTAGAAAACCCCAAGGATTCAACCAAGAGACTCCTTGAACTGATAAATGAATTTGGTAAAGTCTCAGGATACAAAATCAATACACAGAAATCAGAGGCATTCATATACACCAACAACAGTACAAGTGAGAAACAAATCAAAGACTTAATTCCCTTCAAAATAGCAACAAAGAAAATAAAGTACCTAGGGATATATTTAACTAAGGAGGTAAAAGACCTCTACAGGGAGAACTATGAAACACTGAAGAAAGAAATAGCAGAGAATGTAAACAGATGGAAGAATATACCATGCTCATGGGTCAGCAGAATCAACATTGTTAAAATGTCTATACTACCCAAAGTGACCTACAGAGTCAATGCAATCCCTATTAAAATACCATCATCATTTTCACACATATAGAAAAAATAATTTTACGCTTTTTATGGAACCAGAGAAGCGTATAAACAGAAGCTATATACCCTGTATAGCAAAAGCAATCCTAGGCAATAAAAACAAAATGGGAGGTATCAATTTGCCAGACTTCAAACTATACTACAAGGCTATAGTCATTAAAACAGCTTGGGACTGGCACAAGAACAGGGACATTGACCAGTGGAACAGAACAGAGAACCCAGATATAAAACCATCCTCATATATCCATCTAATCTTTGACAAAGCAGACAAAAACGTACACTGGGAAAAAGAATCCTTATTCAATAAATGGTGCTGGGAAAACTGAATAGCCACATATAGAAGACTGAAACAGTACCCACACCTTTCACCTCTAACAAAAATCAACTCACGCCGGGTAACAGACTTGAACCTAGGTGTGAAACTATTAGAATTCTAGAGGAAAGCATTGGAAATACTCTTCTAGACATTGGCATAAGAAAGAATTTATGAAGAAGACCCCAGAGACAATAACAGCATCAACAAAAATAAATAAATGGGACCTGATCAAACTAAAAACCTTCACAGCCAAAGAAACTGTCAAGAGAGCAAACAGACAACCCACAGAATGGGAGAAAATTTTCCCAAGCTATACATTCAATAAAGGGCTGATAACTAGAATCTATTTAGAACTCAGGAAAATCAGGAAGTAAAAATCAAACAACCCTATCAAAAAGTGAGCAAAGGACTTGAACAGAAACTTTTCAAAAGAAGACAGAATAATGGCCAACAAACATGAAAAAATGCTCAACATCTCTAATCACCAGGGAAATGCAAATCAAAATCAGAATAAGATATCACTTATCTCCAGTGAGAATGGCCTTTATTAACAAGTCCCAAAACAATAAATGTTGGCATGGATGTGGAGAGATAGGAACACTCCTACATTGATTGTGGGACTGCAAACTAGTTCAACCTCTGTGGAAAGCAATATGGAGATACCTTAAAGCGATACAAGTAGATCTACCATTTGATCCAGCAATCTCATTACTGGGCATCTACCCAAAAGAACAAAAGTCATTCTATGAAAAAGATACCTGCACTTGAATGTTTATAGCAGCACAATTCGCAATTGCAAAGATGTGGAAACAACCCAAGTGCCCATCAATACATGGGTGGATTAATAAAATGTGGTATATGTATACCATGGAGTACTATTCAGCTATATGAAACAATGGTGATATAGCACCTCTTGTATATTCTTGGATTGAGCTGGAACCCATTCTATTAAGTGAAGTATCCCAAGAATGGGGAAAAAAAGCACCGCATGTACTCACCATCAAATTGGTATTAACTGATCAACACATAAGTGGACATATAGAAATAACATCTATCAGGTGTCGGACAGGTGGTGGGGAGAGAATGGGTATATACATACATAATGAGCGTGTATGCACCACCTGGGGGATGGACATGCTTGAAGCTCGAGGGGGAAGGTGGCAAGGGAAATATATATAACCTTAACATTTGTACCCCTATAATATGCTGGAAAAAATTAAAAAAAGAAAAAAATAAACTATAGCCTTCAACATCAAAAAAAAAAAAGAATTACAATGCACAGACAATACGACTAATGTAACAACTATTTAGTGTCTATGGCAACCACAGGTTTTCAGTACAGTGATAAAACTGTGATGTACATAGCACAGAGTGCTTTGTGATTAATAAGCACATGGGAGGCCCATTTATCAATAGTCCTTGTGACATCCTATGACAACTAGCCTGAATGAATGAGTTTAATTTAGAATTTAATTACTAATACATTTTACTGTTTACTGCAATAACCATTATCCTATTTACCAGTCAGAACAGAAATCTTTCAATAGTGTAAGAATCACTGCAGTTATATTAATGAATATTGGCTGAATAAATTACAAGATAGAAAGTAGGTCTTTGAAGATAAAGATTCTTTCTGGTTTGGCAAATGGTTTAGCTTTTGAAGAGATTATGGGATATGTCCTTGAGGGAATGGGATGGGAAAGGAGAGAGAATACCTTTGCCTACAGCCAGAGGGAAGCAAGAAGCAATTTTCTGCAGACTGTAAAGAGGCTGAGGTCAAGGTTCTGGAGAAGAAGGGATCCATACCCTGCCTTATGCCAGTGATTCCTGGCAAGAGGTGCCAGTGAGGCTGGAGCCAGAGCCAGAGGCTCCCAGGCTCTTCAGTGAGAAGAGAGCAGAAGGCAAGAGGAGAAAGGTCCAAGGACCAGTCCAGCTGGGACATCCTAGCAGGAACCAGTGTGAACCCAAGATGAATGGCAGAGGACAGAGCTTCCAGGTGCTTTGGTGCTGGGAAGCCCCCCACCCCCTGCTGCCCTCCACAACTTGCCCAACCCTGTGGGGAGCCCAGTGAAGGCTGATATTGAATCTCCTGCCAGTGAAGCAGGAAAGAGGCTCAAAGTTAGATTTAAATTATTTTAAAGAAAATGAAGAGGTGATTTATCCAGCACATGTAAATCCACAATTCATAGCTTCTTCATACGTGAATGTTTGCCAAGCCAGTTAAGTACCCACAGTACTAAGCCAGACGACACCAACTTAGATATATGAGGGCATGCAGAGCAGCACACATTGGCTACCAGTGAATAATGTTCCTGTGCTCTGCAATGGTATTTTTGCATCAATTATATGCAACAAAAGGGCTAAAATGTCCTAGGGGGTGAGAAAATCTTTAGATCCTGGTGTGAACAAACCAGCTGTATAATAAAATTTTGGGACAACCAGGAAGCATGTACCATAAAATACTAACATTTGGGCCGGGCGCTGTGGCTCACGCCTGTAATCCTAGCTCTTGGGAGGCCGAGGCGGGCGGATTGCTCAAGGTCAGGAGTTCAAAACCAGCCTGAGCAAGAGCGAGACCCCGTCTCTACTATAAATAGAAAGAAATTAATTGGCCAACTGATATATATATAAAAAAAATTAGCCGGGCATGGTGGCGCATGCCTGTAGTCCCAGCTACCTGGGAGGCTGAGGCAGAAGGATCACTCGAGCCCAGGAGTTTGAGGTTGCTGTGAGCCAGGCTGACGCCACGGCACTCACTCTAGCCTGGGCAACAAAGTAAGACTCTGTCTCAAAAAAAAAAAAAAAAATACTAACATTTGTTGAATCTGGGTGATAGGTAGATGAATATTCACTAAATTTTATTTTTATCTTTAATTTATCTTTAATTTTATCTTTAATTTTATCTTTAATTTATCTTTGTAAACTAAAAATAAAATCCTAACACCTTCTCTCCCCAGTGATTGAATGGATCCCCTCTTGGCCAAGGGGACCCCAGAACACCTTAAAACTGAGTTGTGGGCATGACAGGAAGGGAGGTCAGACACGCCTCATTGTACCCCCTCCCTTATGGAGTTTGGCTGGTCAACAAGAATTGACCAGCATTAATACTAAAACAGAAATCATAAGACAAAACAGACTCTGTGACAATAAGATACTAAATTATTAACAGGATGTACGGCCATGCAAGACAAAGGTGAAGTCACACCTGCAGGCCATCAATTTATCTAACAGTTCACTTTCAGTATATTGCAGCTTGCTCTATGATTAACAGACTTCCTTATCTTAAAACATTCCTCTCCACTGATTCCAAGATTTTAGATAAAACTTTATTTCTTTAACCAATCACAAATCAAAGAATCTTTGCTTTATAACCTGTAAGCCCACACTTTGAGATGTCCCACCTTTTTAGGCGAAACCAGCGTATACACTTTCCATGTATTGATTTATGATTTTACCTGCAATTCCTGTCTCCCTAAAATGTATAAAACCAAACTGTAACCCCACCACTGCAGGACACTACTCCAGGCTTCTTGCCTATGGCTCCCTGGGTCTCAGTCACACATATTCGGCTCAGAATAAACCTCTTTAAATTATTTTACAGAGTTTGGGTTTTTTTTTTTCTGTTAGCATCTTTAAAAATTTTATAATAAACACTCACTTAAAAATTCAAATCCTCTGGACATTCCAAATATCCAAGTCCACCAAAGAGAGAGAAGCAGAGAGACTGTGGGGGAGGTGGCCTGGCCAGGGCAGAGTCTCTTCCTGGCTGGGACTAGAGGGAGGGTCTGGATGGGGGTTTCAGGGAGAACTTGGTGGGCTGTATTTAAGCTGGAGGATGGGGAAAGTGTTGTGGGATTTTGACAAGGCTTGCCTGGGAAGCAAGGGAGTAAATGGATATATCATACCAGCACTGAGAAGTTCACAGAGTTCTGGAGGAAAATACCAGTTAGGAGATTCCCTTGAATGCTATGCCAAATGAAGTGTCTAGTCAGATTTTCCTGTGGGCAGAGTGGGATTCGTATTGGGACAGAGGAGGCTGACGACTCATTTAACTAAACTCCCCAGGAATTCAAAGACATTCCCCTTGATGCTTTGACAATTTCTCTAACAGATGCTTTAGGGTGGGGTGGGGACAGGAGTGTGCCGGGAGGGCTGAAATGGGATGGTGTTGGTAGCAGCTTTATGGTGAATCAAGTCTTTAGCTCTGTGGGGACATGTCACAGCCAGTCCTCAACTTACAATGGTTTGACTTCGGATTTTTCAAATTTAGGATGGTGCGAGAGCATTACACATTCAGCAGAAACTGCACTTTCAGTACCCATACGGCCATTCTGTTTCCCCTTTCAATACAGTATTCAATAAATTACATGAGATATTCAATACTTTATTATAAAACAGGCTTCGTGTTAGATGATTTTGCCCAACCATAGGCTAATGTAAGTGTTCTGAGCATGTTTAAGGTAGGCTAGCCTAAGCTATGATGTACGATAGGTTAGGTGTATTAAATGTACGTTCGATACATAATATTTTTAATTTATGATGGATTTATCAGGATGTATCCCCAGCGTAAATTGAGGAGCATCTGTATTGACCTTCAGTTTTAGTAAACTGAGGTGTTTCAATACATTAGAGAGGAAGAGGCAGAAAACTAACCTACATATTAAACTCAGGAGGAGCAGGATTGGGTCAGGAAAACACAGAATAATCAGGCTTACTTAAGAGCAGAGAAAGAGTTTGATGTACTTTCCTTAAGTTACTACTTTGTCTATGAATCCTCCCTGATCATGCTACCCCCAAAACATTGTCTCTCTTCTTATACACCATTCTTAGCTCAACTTGTGGCACCTGGAAATTGTATTAGGTTGCTGATAACAGAAACCTGATTGTAGCAGTACAGCAGCAATGTGTCCTGACTATTCACAAGCCACTCAAACTCCCTTTCCTTTGCCTTCCTATTTCCTAAAGGCTGGAATGAGAGAATACTCACCTTCTCAGACTCACAATTAGGTGGATGTGGCCAAGTGTCAAGAGTTCTGGCCGGTGAGATGTAGGATATCTCTGGGGAGGCTTCCCTTACTCTCCCTAAAAGATATGCCTTCATGAGATGAAAACTTTTGACTATTTTTTTCCTTCCTACCTGTAATATGAACATGATGGCTGGAGGTGCAGCAGCCTTCTTGGGACCATGAGAACCAAATCCACATGCTAAAGCAAGACAGGAAGGCAAAAAAAGCCTGGGACATTAATGGTATTATGGAGCTGCTATGCCAGCTATACACTGATTATGCCAATTTCCTAGCATACCAGGATATACCCCCTTATTAAACCATGGAATCAGTTGAGGATTTTGTTCACCTGTAAGTAACAGAATGCTTTACTTCCATGGCTTAAAAAAGTGAGAAGTTTTACTGTCCTATTCACCAATTCAACAAGAAGTCAGGGACTAGGAAGTTAGGGCTGGTAGGGTGGCTCAATTATGTTGTCAGTGGTCCTGGCTCTTCTATCTTCTTAGCTTTTACATTTTTAACACATTGATTTTCTTTCCATGGTCATAAGATGGCTGCCGAACCTCCAGGCATCAGGTCTACATTTCAGGTAAAAGAAGTATAATCTTTTTAATGAATTCAAACTTTGTCACATGGTCATTCCTGGCTGTATGGTGGATAGGGGAAAAAATCAAGTAATTGGTTTTCAAAGTCTATAGTAGAGGAAACAATGTAGGTTGGTCACTCAACATCCATTCCCATTCTCTCCCTTGCTTTTCTCTACTGTGTCACAGACATTTCTTTTTAAACATTGCCGGATGAAGGAGTTACTACCACTCCAATTAGACCGGAAGCCTTATGTATCCTGGCAGTGGCCAGCACTACGGCACGGACATTTTTTGAATTAATGAGCAGTCACTGCCTAGGGTTCTTATTTTCTGAAGGTTTACAGTCACCTTTGCTGAGTTGTCACTCTGTAACTGATAAAACAATGGAAAGTAGGGCTGGGGAAAGGGCAAGAAAAACAGAGGCTGGATGGAGACTTGAAAGTCACAGTGGTGGGATAATGGATTCAATTTTTTTGTTTGAAATTTTCTTTTGATGTAGAGACTCCTGATTCTGGTGATGCGGGGCTAGATGATTCAGACCAGTCTTCCCACTGAACACGACTTAAAAAGCTGAATGAAATATAAAAAACATGTTCTTGAAAAAAGATGAAAGACCCAACAAGAGAGTAAGACATTACTGGGGCCAAGTTCTGAGAGTGATTCAGAGCCCAGCGAGGTCAGCCTAGCACTGGGGCTGTTTCCCCAGGGGCATTTGTTGGTTTGGAGGCGGGAGCTGAGAGACTGAGCTGTGCTTTGTGGAGCTGGGGGCAGAAGGCAGAATCCAAGGCCCATCAAGGCATGGGCCTTGATAAGCAGTTTGCTCTCGCTTGGGATTCAGAGGACTGCTCTATGCGAATACGGTGACCCAGAAAGAAATCAGCCCTCACACCAACCACTGTCACCTTCTCAGCTTAGAAAATCCCACAGGCTGATTTTGGGTTAAGGTAATTCTGGAAAGCTAGGTTCCCCATGACACTTGGCAAAGGAAGTAGAAAACCCTCATTGGAGAAAGATAGTATGTCTATAAAAATGTCTACAAAAAATGTTTCAAAACAATGTTGGCACGTAATAAAAAATTATCAGACCCATGAGGAACTAGGATTCTATAAGCAAGAGCCAGCAGAAACAAAAAACCAGATCAGTCTTGGACTCAAAGGGACTCAAAATTCTTGAATTCTTGAATTTTCCTTTGATAGTATCTTATTGTTTTGGTATCACAAAATTTTATGCAGTATAATTACAACAATGAAAAGTTATATAAAGTAAAAAGCAAAAAACAGCTAGAAAGAAACCTATTATTATTGTATTGGTGGTGTCAGAGTAGCAAACTGTAGTGTTTGTTTTAACTTCTGTATTTTCTGTATTTTGCAGATTTTCTTTAATGACAGTTTTTACTGGAAAAAATACTTATGTAAAAGACAAAGTGATATGGGCTGTAACCCAGAGCAGGGTTGGGTTCACAGGCATGCAATCTCTATAGTTGCTCAGGGTCTTGTGCTCAGAAGTTGCTCGTGCTTGGTTCAGTGCTCTGCTGTCGCTGTCTTGAAATTCTTAACTTTTAAACAAGAAGTCCCACATTTTCATATTGCACTTGTCCTTGCAGAATATGTAGCTAGTCCTGACCAGAGGCGATTAAATGCTGATTTGTTGACTGCTCTGGTCATCAGCCTCTGGGCTTGCTCGTTTCCCCACTTCCTGCTGAAAGGCATTTGGTTTCTAAGTTGGAGTCGTGGCCAAACAGGTGCAGGAATGTTGGGATGTAGTAGAAAGAGCCCAGGACTGGATTCTAGTTCTGTCACTAGCTAGTTTTAAAACTAGCTCTCAGTAATCCACCCCTTCCAGCTCTAAAGTCAGGAGAATCACAGCTGTGAACAGGGCAGTTAGCGCACCAGGTTAGAATCAAACAGTGACTGGCGCCCACGCTATGCAAGGTACCAGATGCCCTGAGATTCCGTGCAAACCGTGTTCTGCTCTTCACACAGATTGGCCAGTCATTTTTCAGGGTAGCTCCCCTTGCTTTCTGGACTCGACTTATCTGAAACCCAAGTTCTATCTGGAATGACCGGAACCTCTTTCACTGACTGCTGCATCAGAAATCCCTCACAAAGCCAGCGTGGTGAAGGAGCTCGGCAGAAGCTGGAGCGCCGGCGCCACGTGTGCGTGCGGGCGGCCCTGCCGCTTCCTGAACGTGCCACGTGCAAGGCGTCATGCTAGGATTTTTGTTGGTTTGTTTGTTTTTAAACTTCTGTTCCCATTTAATCCTTTTAAATGGTTTGGTCCTACTCTTATCTCTGTTTTTCACATAAGGAAACCGAGGTTTAAAGAGGTTAAGTAACCTGCAGCTAGAAAGGGGTCTACACCAGAAGTGTGCTCTTGACTACTGGTGGTGTTACTGACCACCACCCAAAACGAAAGCCACCCTTGCTGCCTCGCCAGCCCTGAGTGGTTCACCAAGTCCATGTTTCCTCAATCCCAAGGTCCTACGGCGGGGAGGGTAGAGGATAGGCGGGAATGACGCTACTGGAGATTCTGCAGGGCTGGGAGCAGAGCTGGACACGCAGTCCTAGGCACTGAGTATGCTACAGTTCCGGAGACCCACTGAGCAGCCCAGGGTACAAGGGGGCAACCCCCACGCCCGGTCCCCACACTTCCCGCGCGACAGCGACACTGCTGGCCCGGCAGGGCGGCGGCCGCGTCTGGGCGCGAGGCACTCGCCGTACCCTTCCGCAGCGTCCGCCTCCTCCAGACGCACGTTTTAAAGAGTCCCCGCCCCAGCGCGCCGCGCCCACCTCCGCCGGCCGCGCCGCCGGCTTCCAGTTCCCCAGAGGCCGGCGCGCGCGGCGGCGGCCACCGGCGCCCAGCGGGCTTCGCCACCCACCTCTCCCGCCCGCGCCGCTGCAGTCTCCGCCCGCCGGGGCGGGCGTGATCGGCAGAGCCGGAGCCGAGGGTGGGGCGCGAGAGGGAGGGGGTCCCGGGCTGCGCCGCGACAGTTGTCACTGTGGCAGAGGCGGCGGCGCAGCAGGTGGAGCGAGCTCCTGTACGAGCAGCACTTGGCCTGGAACCCACCGCGACAGCGCTCGGACGGGAGCTGCCCCCGTCGGATCCCAGTTTCCCCCAACACTTGGTTGCCGGGGCCGGCCGGCCGGGAGCGCCTCGGAGCGCACAGCCTCGCCGGACGGAGGCCGCGTCCGGGCGCAGGACCTGCGGGACCTGCCTACTCCTGGCCACCTAGAGCCCCTGTCTCCCAGGAAGTGCGCTGCTGGCCGTGGGGCTTGGGAGGAGCGCAGTGCGCCGGGCGCCTGGCTCCGCGCTCTCCGTTTGCGCCCGAGGCGCGGGGGTCCCGCGCGGAGCGCTCGCCTCGCCTCCCGGCCGCCGGCTTAGCGGCGGAGCCAGAGCCTGCCCGGGATCCGGGACGGGACCTCTTCGCTCGGTTTTGTGGCGCCCTCGCGTCCGTCGCCGAGTTGCTCTCCAGGGGCTCACGGGTTGGCATCTGCCTGCAGATGTTCTCTGCTGATCTGGGACAGTTCCCGCCGACGGCATTCGACTCACCTTTGCCTGTCCTCGCGCGAGGGCCGGGTGCGGGGTCGCAGGAGTCGCGGGAATCCAGCCTCCATGCGCTGACCCTCAAGGCTCTCTCCGTGCGCCCTCCTAGCCACTGGCCTTGAGAGGCGTGTGTAGACGTGGCTCCTTTCTGCCTCCCGGTTTTGAGGGAGTCGGTCCTCGAGGGAGGCACCGGCCTCCTGGGGCCTTCTCTGTGTGTGGCAGGATCGGGGTCCGCCGGCCATGGCCTTCACCTTCGCCGCCTTCTGCTACATGCTGTCTCTGGTGCTGTGCGCTGCGCTCATCTTCTTCGCCATCTGGCACGTGAGTAGCCCGCAACGGTCCCTAACTCTCTTCTTTCGCCCCAACGCGCCCCTGTCCGCTTCCTTCCCGTTGCGGGCGCGGGCGCGGAGGGCCCGGGAGGGCAGCCGCTGCCGCGTCCCGGCCGGGCGGCGCTGGGCGTGCCCTGGATGCCCGGGGTGGAGGCCAGGGACCCTTGGAGTCGGGGTAGGACACCGTCCTCAGGGGCTGAGCCCGCGTCCCGCCCCGGGGTGGCGCCTGCGACCCTTGTACTCCCCTCTTCTCCGCCCCTTCCCCCTGGGGGAGGGAGGCGAAGAGGGGCGCTGCGGTGGGCAGGCGGTCGAGTAGCCCGACAAGGAGCGTTGAGAGCGGGGCTCTGCCATGGGCGCGCGCAACGCCATTGGAGACCAAGTGGAAACGCGACGGGAGCGCCGCGAGTAAAGGGCGCTGTGGGGAGAGGAGGTGATGGGGTCCAGGCGCAGAGAAGAAGCAAGGAGGCGAGAGAGAGGGAGGGACGGGGTAAACGAGGCCGTGGAGGAGAGCCACGCAGGGAGTGACCACCAGACGGACCACAGTCCCCTCCTGTGCCCTCCTGGGTTCCAGCTCCCGAAGACCCGTGCAGGGCTCAGACTCTGGCCAGGCCCCCGCGTCCCCAGCTGGGGACAGGAAGCACAGGCTTCCTGCCGGACTTCCGGGGCTACGGCAGGTTGCCAGTGGCCCTGGGCCCCAATTCTTTAGGTGTGGCGTGTGAATAGAGGGCCAAAGCTGCGAGAAGCCCCGAGGGAGCTGGGAACCCTGACTGGCTGTATCCACTGTAGCATGACGCTGTGATACTGGACTCTGATGTCTCCTGACATTTGCTTTCTGCTCATTTGAGAGAAAAATATGTACAATGCTGTGACCACGAAATTGCCCCTCACTTTTAGTGAGTCGAGTCAAGGTCAGGTGGAAACAGAAGCCTCGGTTTTCCGTTGCACACGCGGTAAGGGTACAAGGCCGCCCACTGAGGGCTGAGGAAGCTGTTCTCCAGAAGACTGCCACGCCCAGCAAGTGGGTGCAGTTCTCAGGGCTTCCTTCTCTGAGGTTAAGCTCCCTCTCCTCACCTTCGCCGGCTTGGTGGGAAGAATGGCCGAGATAGGTGTTTTAGAAGGAGTGCCACCGTGCACAGTCCCCCATATTTAACAGCCCAGCAAGTCTGGGTGGCAGAAGGACACCAAGACGCCCGTGGAAGCATGGTTTCGGTGAGCGTCTGGGAACTTGCCTACAGTGGGAAATGACCCCAAACGCAGACCTGAAGAAAACTGCAGGGTGGGTGAGATGCCAGTGTTTTGTATAAGTGGTTTCCAGAATGAGAGATTTAGCTTAAAATAGAACTGAGCAGCTAGAGCAGCTCCTGCTACCAGGCTCTCTGACAGGGAGAAGGGGGGAGCCCGCCTGGGGAGGAGGGTGGCTTCCAACCCTGTAACCCTAGGCCCGCTGCTTGCTGGCCTTCCTGCCATCTCCAAAGTGACAGAGTTGACCTGATGATTCCTCTGTTGCTAAGATTGGGTAAATCTATGAATTGGTGGATTTAGGAATCTGGGGGTGAGAGAGAAAGAATTCAGATACAGAAATTTGGGGGCTGATTAAAAATCCTGCTATTTAGAATTTTGCACTCTTGGAGGGTACAATATTCCACCACTTCTAAATAGCAGGATTTTTGCTCAGTCCCCCTCCCCTCCCTGTTAGAGAGCCTTGGAGGGTGCAAAATTCCATCACTTCTGAATAGCAAAATTAGACCCTGGAATACTGGGTCTAATCTGTGGTAGAAAATTGAGCCTTAAAGTGTTGACAGTTCTTAAGGGAAAAGGAAACTTTACCAGATTCAGAATAAAAAGGGGCACAGAACAGATCATGCCCAAGCTGTGCAGCAGACCTCTGCTAGTGTGTTTTAAAGGAACTTTCTCAGCTTCTTTGGACTTTGGGAGTTATTTGCATTCTAGAAGGCTCACTACTCCCTTTTCCCCCAGAAATACTTCATTTGCATTTTTCCTGTTTTTGCCTTGACCAGAAAGCTCCATCCAGCTCTGTCAGACTTGGAGCTCCCTGAACTGCCTCTGACACAGAGCAAGTGACCAGAAAGAATAATCTCCTCTCACTCAGGGGAGATGATAAATAATTCAAGAACAGGTGAATGAAGTGAGTGGTTTGTGCAGCTGGTTGACTAATAGACGCTTGAATGAAAATCGGGTGTCCTGGCGACCCTGCACTGGCCTCTGTTCTCCAGGTTTCTGACGCTCCCCCTCATCTGGGGCACCTGAGTGCAGTCCGGCCAGTCAGGGTCTGTTCAGATTCCTTATGGAAGTGGTGAGGTTCTTGTTTCTAGTAATAGAAGTAGTTTGTGCTCTTGGAATTGAAATTACCATAACAATCCCCAGCCTCTCTCTTTTTAGACATCTTCTCTCTTTCTCCCCAAATCAAACAACCCATACCCCATCACATTGATTCGGTTCCTGAACACTGAAATCAGGGGACATCTGAGACATGCTGGTTTTAGGGCACACTCTGTGTCTGTGTAGGTGTCGGCTACATGGTGGTAATAATGATTGTGACCAAAGTTCGCGTTCTGTGTTAGACTTTCGTCCTTGTAGCGTATATTCCTTGTGTATTTCTTGCTCTGATGAGCCATATATGCAATATATTGCATAGCATATATTGATACCCCAAATAACGGTTAGGCCCTTACCAATATACAGCAGTTAACATGCCTGCCACACTGCCATGTCTCACAATGAATTAAGGTATGAATGTGGCACGTTTTTCTTACTTCATTGCACATGCCTACTTAGGTATAATATAATATATAAGCCAATAGCTATAATACTTTTCGGTGACTGCTATAAGCCAAGCTCTGTTCTAGACACTTTACAGAGAACTTCTCAGAATTACTTTCAATTGTTCACCTCCTTTTCCCACCAGATGTCTTGGAGCAGGGGTGCATGTGATCAGTCCTAAGTACAACATTTCTTTCCAGTCTGGTTTTTGAAAATTATCTGCATTTGTTTTCAGATGAAAATATTTCAAATTACCAATTAATTTACTTTATATCAGCTACCATCTCTGAGTACATTTGTCACACTTAAAAGAAGCAGAATAGAACCAAATTTTTTGTGGTTTGCATACCTTCAGGCACATGGTAGCCCTTTAGTCCTCACAACTGATATTTCGCAGGTGAGGAAACTGTGGATCAGAGAGGTTATGAAACTTGTCTGAGGTTGCACAGCGGGTATGTACTGGATCTGGGATCTGAGCAGGGTCTGTGAGACTCTTGAGCCCAAGCCCTTTCTCTAACTGTAGTCACTGTCTTTGGATTGTTAACTTTGATAATAGTTTCTATCAGAAGGATTATGTTTCTCTATATAAAATGGAGTTGGAATTTCTGATTGGAGTTATAACAATAACAGCAATAAGGCTCAAAACATACTATATATCCTTTTTTAAAAGAAGACATGCTATTTCATTTTTTTAAAAATTAGGCTTTTGCTTATAAAATGATACAGGTTCAATGACCAAAATTTTGAAAACACAATGATATATAATGAAACAAAATCACCACTAATCTTACCATGCAGAAAAGATTGGGTGTCTCTTATGTATTTAAAAAAATTGCAGATGGATGTTTAGAAGGATAAACAGTGTTCTAAAGGGTTTCGGATGTGAAGTCATGTGTATTTCTAGCCAGTGTAAGATGAACGGTGTTCACTCACAGAGCCTTCTCAGCTCCAGCCTTGGAGCCTGTTCACAGACTGTCTTATTTATATAAACCCAGATGAAGCCATTCTTTCAAAAGATCAAAGATTCATTACTGGTTGTTTCAGGTTTTTAGCTTTTCAAGTTTTTATATCTAGAGTCAGTGAATTTTGACAATTTACAAATAAAATTAATTCCCAATAATCCCTAGAAAGATTCAGCGCATCACCCCGCCTTGAACTTCCTTCGGATTCACAGCAGCGTTTGCTATCAGAAGGCTTTAACGGACCCCCGACAGACAATGACATGTGTGTTTGTTGGGAGGCAGTTTTGCCGGGCAAAGTGTCTTTGTGGCGGAGACTCTCCCCTAGTTCCAGCCTGTCACAGACTCAGCCACTGGAGACCTAGTAAACATCTCAGTTTCTCAAATTATCCATCTGGAAACGAAAGTGTGTTTATGTGAAATGGCAGGGTGCTCATTTTTTAAGGCCCACTGTGGCATGCACAGATGCGGTGCTGCATCCTGCCAGGCCCCACCTGGTCTCCACTCTTTGTTCTGTTTGAGACATGCTGGTTCCTTCTAGCATCTCACGTGCAGATGGCGTGCCTGCGACTCCACCCTTGCTTGCATGGAGATGTCAGCCGGCTCACCTGCCCTTCTGGTGCGAGCCCTGGTTCTCTCCCTCCCACGCTCTGCTGTTCCTTCTCTTGGCCCTCGCTTTAACCGTGACTCTTCCTTCTTCTGTCAACGTATCATCCCTTGAAGATTCAGTTCCTCTTCTGTGCCACCAGACCTCCTTGCCTGCCACTCAGCTCTTACTGCTGCTCTCAACGGCTGTGTCCTGCGTCCCTTGTCACTCCCTGGGTGGATGCCTCGGTCTCCCAGGAGTTTTTGCACATTGTTTTCTGGGATCCAGACTGTTCCTCCTCCCTCTCCTCTGTGGATTTTTCTCCGGCGTTCCCAGCCCTGATCCTCCCAGCCGCTGCCGATGCCCCACAGGCCTTGGCCCTCCTGCCTGCGGGGGCCTCTGCCTCTGCGACACCACCTGACTTTTGGGGGCCATTGTCTTGGGAGAACAATTAAATTGCCCAGGCAAAGGATTGGTAAGGGGCTCATGAGGCACCCGGAGGGCAGGGGCCGTCTGTTCTACCTCTGCCTCCAGAACTTGCATAGACACTGATGAAGTGTGTGTTGAATTGAGCGGACGTTTTTATACAGCCGGCATCATTTAATTAGTCTGGCCTGGCTCTAGGCTCAGGCCATCTTGTCGAGTTACCTGTTTTCTTTAGTTCTTTTCGCTGCTACCCTTTCCTCAATTTTCTCTCAGTGTCCTTTGACACTGACCTGGGTGCCTGTGGGCTGCGTGCCCCACGCCCCGTGTTTTGGTCCCAGCTGGACTTGTGTCTGTGCCCTCCTCCCTCCTCACAGCCCCAGGGACCCTCTCTGCCCGTCTGCTCCTTCTGTAGTCACTGGCATGGCTGTCCCTCCTCTCCGTGCCTCAGTCCAGGCTCTCATTCGCTCTTTCTCAGAGCCTGGTGGTCCTTTCCACACTGGCCACCTTGGCTGTAATCTCCCCTGAATGAATCCACCCCCAACACGGCCACCAAGAGTGACCTTTCTAGCACCAGAAAGGATCTCTCCGTGCTATTCTAGACTAATGTTTTCCCTGGTTTCTCTCATTTTAAGTTTATAGGGCTGGCAGGACCAGGTCCCGTTGGCTGTTTAAGTCCTTGTGCATCTTTGTGTTCCAGGCGTCCTTAGCGTCCTGCAGCTCCCCGGTGGGCCGCTCCCTGTCCTGGGCGCGGCTGCCCCACTCACTCCTCGCTGGCGGCTGCGCTCCAGCCTTGTCCTCGGGGAAGCCCACGCCCCTGGGTATCTGAGCCCCTGTCCACGGCTGCGTCCCTGGTCCCACTGTTGGATCAGTCGCACAGTGTTGTGTTTGTCTCCTTGCTTGGAACATAAGCTCCTGGAGGGCAGAGCTGCTGCCTCCTTGCAGCCGCAGAGCCTGGCACAGGGCAGCGGAAGGGTGGGAGCTCAGTGGTTGCAGAGTAAATACAGTCAGGATCTGGATGATTTCCTGTAGCCAACTCAAGCTTGATAAGCTCTTCCTTAAGGAATAGCTGCCCAGACTTGCCTGGTTACACCTGTCAGCTGGATTCTTGTTGAAAATGCACATTCCTGGGCTCTGCTGGTGGCCCATGGATCCCAGACCCGGGGGCGCTCTCTGTGTGAGGGACGGTAACTGAGCACCCGTCCAGAATCGCTGGCTGGAGGGAGGCACTAGGTAGGGCAGGTGGCTATGGCTGAAAGCGAGGAGGGCCCCCGCTGGGCTGAGACTCCGCTGTCGCTGTCGGAACAACGAATGCCAAAGAGAAAGAGCTGTGGTCGGAAAGGGCTGTCAGATGGTGAGTGCAGCCCCCGTGTGTGCCGGAAAGCAGAGGACAAGGTTGGGGGTGGCCCAGGGTTTCACGCCAGTCATTCCAGCACCACATACGTTGACTTCATGCTTGAAGATAGTGGTCCCACTGGTACCTTGTGGCACCCATGTTTGATCATGTATGACTGTGAAATACACCTTTCTTTAATCCTCTGACCATCACCTGTAGATAGTCCCCCTGTGCCCTGGATAAGGCAGGTGTTAGATTTCAGCCGATGTGCTTGCCATGCACAATGCATCTGAGTTGCCTCCCCTTCTAGTAGTTGAGGATCCTTAGGGGAAAAACCCTGAACTACGTTAATCTAGAGAAGAGGAATTCAGTCAGTTCTGCTACATACAGAGGTCATATGCGCGACAGACTCAGATCTGCAGGGTTGGAGGTGGTTACTCTTTTGGGATCATTTGTGCAGAGTGTGTGCATCTTAACACAGGTAACTGAGACTTGCCTGCACTTCTTAATGGCACTCAGAATCTGATTAACTCCCATAAAGGTCACTGAAAACTCCAGGTGCACAGTTAAATCCCGAATTGGTCTCTGAGTACCAATCCCGGGCTTAATGATCAGGCCAGCAACTATTTCCCAGTGGCATAGAAAGAGAGGCCGACGTGAGACATTCTTACATTTGCTAAAACGAAGCCCAAGTATCAAACTAAAGACGATATCTAAGTTGAGACCAGGCTGTAGTGGGGCTGTCAGCATGTCTGTGTGCAGTGTTCTAGGAATTAAAAGACTTGAGAATCTTGGTTAGGAGATCCCCGCTCCCAGGCATGGGGATTGAAGACTAAGCTTGGGATTTCCTGGGGTCAAGACGCAAACTGCCTGCAGGATAATGCTCAGCCCCAGTTTGGTGTGGGAGGCCTGCTACAATGTAGCGTCCACTTACTGGCCAGCAATCTCCTAAAACTCCCTTCTCGCGGCCCCCGCTCCACAGTTAGACTTTATTGCCCTTGGTTATGTTTGTTTATTCCCTTTTCAACAAGGAAAGGCGTCTTCCTTCTTAGATCTGAGCTCTCTGCTTCTTTCACTGCCTGGCGCAAGTCTCACCATTGTTGCTCTGCTCGCTCCAACCTGCAACACGGGCCCCTGCGACAGGACAGACCTGCGTGACCCTTTGCACCCCTGTGCTCTCCGCGCCTGTGCCGGGCTGAGTGCAGTGGCGCGACGGCGAGTGGCGCCCTTGGTGTCCAGTTTGCGCATTCATAGGACTTAGGAGGACACATGCCGAGTGTGACGGATGGTCGGTGGCTCTCGGACCAACCATGGATGGAGTGAAAATCGCCTCTTTGGCAGCCTCATTTGGCTCGGAAACCCAGACACTTGTGCATCTCGTCCCTTTGAAGGGAAGAGGAAGCCTGTGGCTTGGGGGACGGTGGTGGATGGCTGCAGGAGCTGCACCCAGCAGGTGGCCCGGCTGGCGGCTGTGGGCCCTGGCAGAGCCCTGGCCACTGAGGACGGCTGGAAGGGGCGTCCGTGCAGCCCAGCCTCTGGCACCGCTAGTCAGTCTGACAGCGAGACTCAGGTGAGAGGAAAGGCCGCTCCCTCCAGGCAGCCCAGCCGCTGCTGATGCCCCACAGGCCTTGGCCCTCCTGCCTGCGGGGGCCTCTGCCTCTGCGACACCACCTGACTTTTGGGGGCCATTGTCTTGGGAGAACAATTAAATTGCCCAGGCAAAGGATTGGTAAGGGGCTCATGAGGCACACGGAGGGCAGGGGCCGTCTGTTCTACCTCTGCCTCCAGAACTTGCATAGACACTGATGAAGTGTGTGTTGAATTGAGCGGGCGTTTTTATACAGCCGGCATCATTTAATTAGTCTGGCCTGGCTCTAGGCTCAGGCCATCTTGTCGAGTTACCTGTTTTCTCTAGTTCTTTTCGTTGCTACCCTTTCCTCAATTTTCTCTCTGTTTCCCTGGCTACCTGACAGAGAGGGATCTTATCCAGCCCTGCAGATACTTTGGGCTCTGTCTGGCTCCTCTTTTTTTTTTTTTTTAATTTCTTTTTTATTGTGGTAAAATATATGTAACATGACATTCACTTTTACTTTTTTCCCCCTTAGTGGTAGGGCCACCCAGGTGGAGTCACCCAGGGTGGAGTGCAGTGGTGTGATCATAGCTCACTGCAGCCTCAAACTCCTGGGCTTAGGCGATCCTCCTGCCTCAGCCTCCTGAGTACCTGGGACTACAGGCATGCACCACCATGCCAAGCTAATTAAATTTTTTTCTTTGTAGAGACAGGGTCTCGCTATGTTGCCCATGCTGGTCTTGAACTCCTGGCCTCAAGAGATCCTCCTACCTTGGCTTCCCAATGTGCTGGGATTATAGGTGTGAGCCACTGTGTCCAGCCAATATTTGCTATTTTTAACCATTTCATAGTGTACAGCTCGGTGGCATTAAATACTTTCACATTGCTGTGCATCTGTCACTCCACCCATCTCCAGAGCTTTCCATCTTCCCAAACGGAAACTTTATACCCATTCCATAATCACTCTCCCCTCCCCACCAGCCCCTGGCAACCACCATCCCACTTTCAGTCTCTATGAGTTTGACTCTTGGTGCCTCAGGTAAGTGGAGTCAGATGATACTCATCCCTCTGTGTCTATTCACTTAGCACAATCTCTTCAAGGTTCATCCATGCAGCATGTGTCAGAATTTCCCCCCTTTTATGGCTGAGTAACTTTCCATTGCTTGTATACACTACCTTTTGTTTGCCTGTCATCTATTGACGAGGGCTGGGTTGCTTCCCCCTTTGGCTGTTGTCAGTAGGGCTGCTACGAACCACAATGCTGCTGCCGTCTCTGCTTCCTGTTCTTCTGTGTATATACTCAAAAGACCTGGAATTGCTGGGTCCACTGGTAATTCTGCATTTCATTTTTTTGTGGCTCCTCTCATCTTATAAGCAGAAACTCTCTTGGTCCTAAGTCTTTGCTTTCCCAACCCTCTGGTCCCTGGCGGTTGCCACCTCCTGGCCTTCCTCTCTAGGATGGAGCAGCAGCAGTGCCCCAGACACCCCAGGTTTATGCATTTGCTTAAATACCTGCTCTGTCTTACTACATTATTTGGAAACGTCACGTCTTTTAAGTGAACAAAATAGTTATAACATCTGTATTCAAGTCTTAGCATTAAGTGCTAGTTGTCACAAGTTTTAAAGGGTCCCAGAGATTTTACTAAAGACAACTCTTAGGCTTTGCAAGGAGTTTGCCTCATGCTCTCAGCCATTTCTTCCAGGAAATTCCATCAGGAAGAGGTTAGCAGTGTTTTCCATGGTTTCAGGGCTGAGAATGTTTTGGGTGTGGGAGAATGGAGAAATGCACCTGCCATTAGAAACAAACAGCATCTTGCCAAAAAACATTTGTTGTTGTTCGTTAAAACCTCATTTGCATTTCTGCTCTCGAATCAGTGCAAAGGCCCAGCACTCCTTGGTTGGGCGGAGGAGGGGGTGTGAGGACCGGACAGCTTTACCCAAGGCTCACGTTTCGATTTTTGCCCATAATCTGGGTGCATGGAAATGAAGTAGGTTGTTAACTCACTGGGAAACAATTTGGGGATGATTTCATTTTCTGGTTTCTTTAACTTGTGTTGAGTCACAAAAGTGGTTTAAAAAGAAACTGGATTTGTAAAAGTAATTTCTCTCTCTGTCTCTGTCTCTGTCTCTCTCTGTCTCTCTCTCTCTCTCTGTCTCTCTCTCTCTCACACACACACACACACACACACACACACACCAGTTACCACTGTGACAACAGATTCCATAGCAGTGCAAATCCCACGCTCACCTGGCCAGGTATGTTGTGGGGTGGCACTGCTGTTTCCTTCCTCCTGATAGGGGTCAGTGGGGGAGGCGAGGGGAGGCCTGCGTGCCTCACTGCAGTCGGCGCAGTTTGGACTGAATGCCTTAGTGGGAAGAATTAACTACACACATTTGCTCAATCATTGTTTGCTTTCCACCACCCAGCGGCTTGTGGCCAAGGGCTCCCAACTCTGTGTATGTGGCCCTCTCTTGAGTGTCACGAACACCCAGACCCACCCTTCGGTGGGTGGTTTCTGCTCTTGGGGGATGCCGTCTGGCCAGATGGAGCTGTAACTTCTGATCCTTTGCAGTGACTGGAAACCGTAGGTGCGTGCTCAGGACACGGGTCTGGCTGAACGACCCACTGATTCCCTTTCTCTGGACCCCTTTCCTCCCAGCAAGGGAGGAACCCCAGGCCAGCCCACTGCAAATCCACCTACTTCTTCCCTCTGCATCTCCATTCAGCATCTCCATTCATAGTCTTTCCCGGTCTTGGCTTCCCATTTACATTGCTTCCTTTCTGTGGCCATGCAGCACTAGAACTCAGCTCCCCGCTCCCTGCTCAGCAGCTTCTTGGGGCTTTCTGGCTGGTTCAGGAAAAGTCTGTGGTTTTCTGTGAGTCCTTGGCATGAGGGGTTATCAGGCTTTGGCTACTGTTTCTCTTCTTCCTTTTTCACTATTCTCCCCTCTTCTCTTCTTTCCCTATTGCCTTTGACCTCCTTTTATCCCTTCTCCTTTGCACATGCCTGAGATCTGTGGAGGCTGCATGCTATCACTGAGCCCAGCTGGGGCGCCAAGGCCTGGGAAGTAGGCTGACACCACCTCCCAGCTCCGCGTCTGCAACTGTGGGCTGGCATTTCCAGAGCCCAGGTCTGAGGTGTCTTTTTGTTTTGTGTTCACACGGTCCATTTTGATGAGGGGATACAGTTCTTCTGCTGGGGAAAAATGCAGGGGCGGAAAGCAGAGTCTTGGCAATAACTTCTTTTTTTTCCTTATTGGCAACTGATTCATGAACTCTAAAAAAAGAGCTGATAGCAGCATAGCCAGCTAGCTGTAGCAGCCCAGATGGTCCCTATATAATAGAGACATTTGTATCTTGGATAAAAAAAAAATTTAAATGTGTTCTGTGAACCTTATTGAGAAAAGGAATTAGCAACTGCATTCAAGGGTTGTCAGTATGGAAATAGCCACATGATTAGCTAGTGCCCCGGAATGCAGAGATTAGGAAGTAGGACTTGTGTCTACAGCCAGGAGAAGGAGAGCTGGTTGCAAGGGCAGCGCCCGGCACTGTCTGTGTGTCTGAGATAGCTCCCCCTCGAGCGTGGGGTGAGCAGAGAGGGTCATGGGCAGAGAGGTCCCATTCGGGCGTGCTTGCATGGGGATGTGGAGCTGCAAGTCGGGGCCCTGTCTCTGCCCAGGAGCCCTGCAAGCTGGGGAGGCCTCGCGGCAGCTATGGGCAGACCAGGGCCAAAGAGAGCCAGTTTGTACCAGTGGTTTCTGAATTCTGTACTGAACAGACGTATAGATTAACCTGCTTCCCTTTTCCTCCCTTTCTCTGTGGTCACATGCGACAGGCCACATTCTGCTACAGTGAATCTCATGGGCCTGGCCTGAAATCTTTAGCAGACTTTCATTGTTTTCATTGTCTTATGTCGTCAGCAGGCCATTCGTTGGGTAGGGCTTGGAAATCCTGGTCTGATGGGGCTCCGGCTGCAGCGGCTGTTTCACAAGAGGACGGACTGGGGGTGCAGGTGGGGAGGGATCTGTGAGAGCCGCTGGGATGGCGAGTGTGAGAGGTGGGGCTGGGGAGAGGTGGTCTCCTAGATCATGTGGAATCCTTACCTGGAGCTGGGAATCGGACCAGATGCTACGGGACTTCAAGCCACTCCATGTCGTGGGCCGGTGACTTATCCAGGAATAATGTTTCTTGCAGGTTCTGGAGGGTGGTGGGGGTTGAGCCGAGGCCAAGAAAGCATATGTGCGGACTGGAAGAAGGTGTGTTGGGCCTTGACACCCTCTTCTACTGGCTGGCAACCTTAGAACCAAAAGTCACGCCCTGGTAAGGGGCTGGTGCTGAGTGTGATCCCCAGCACACCTCCCTGTGGCTCTAGACAAGTCCCCGCATCTCCCCGGGCCTTTTGTTTCCTTGTGTGTGAAATGAAGTGTGGACGAAGTGATTGCAGAGATCCTGTCTGCTTCCACGATTCTGTGGTTGTCCTGCCTCTTGCTGTTTGGCTTTCTTCCGTCATGATTTTTCTTTTTTGACGGCCTCCCTGGGTATTTGAGGTCAGGTCTCTGAGTAGGGAGTGTATCACTGAAGGTTCTCGGAAATCAGCTCTGGCCACCTTAAGCAAAAAGGGATTTAGAGAAAGGGAATTGGAGTGTCCATCGAATAGATGGAAAGTCCGGAAAACAAAGCTTGAAACAACAGAATAACCAGATTTATTTAGACCTCATGCTCGAATCACTCAGAACTTCTAAGGCCGAGCTCGGGCGGGGGTGTGCCTGTTGGCTGTGCCGAGCGGGAGGAGGAGTATGGCAGGGTCTCCAGCGGCCCTCTGGCCTCCCCCGGGTGAGGGCGGGCCTGGATTTCCCTCCCACGCAGGGCTGTCCCTGTGCGAGCCGGGCAGAGAATGCAGCAGAGGACATCAGACTTGGGTAGAAACAGGGCATAGATGTGCATGGCCAAAAATGCCAGGTATTTGCAGCCGGGGCTCTTCAGTTCAACTTTTTAGCCTGTCGCCTCACCTGGATTCTGGGAAAGCGAGATTTCTCTAAAGTCAAGGGCAACTTCTCATCGCCGCAGGCCGTCTGGTGCGCCCCCTCCGGAGCTGGGAAGGTCTGTTAGCTGCACTCACAGCCTGAGGAGGAGCAGCTGGCGTCTGGCCAGGAGGTGGGCTTCCTGGACTGCGGCCCTGAGCGTGCTTCCCGCGGGGTGACGGCTGCCCACGGCCGGCACAGCTTCTCGTCCGCAAGGCCTTCCGTGCCGGTGCCGCGGGGCCGCGCCGCACCTGCGGCCGCGCTTCTGAGCCGCAGCTCCTGCAGAGTCCGCTGGCCTGAGGGCCGGCGGGGCCTCGGCAGAGCGCGCTCCGGCAGAGGGCAGGGTGGCAGCGTGTGAATCGGCAGCAAGAAAATAGGTTCCTTGTCAATTTAGTGTCTTCTCGTCTGTGTAGGTCCAAATCCTGGAGGGTGATCGATACAGTGAGACCCAGCTCTTCCTTCCTTCTTAGCAACCCCTTTGGAGCATGAACCCCTGCCCCCCACTTCCTCCCTCTTCTCGAGAGCCGCCTGCCCGGTCGCCCCGTCTAGCCTGTGCGGAGCAGATGTGCCCAGTTTCAGCGGCCTGCTTCACACGGACCGGGGACAGCAGGTCCTCGGCCCTGTCGCACCGCTCGGCTGCCCGCACTCCGCAGGGGGCCGGTCTCCACAGAGTCGCAGCCTCCCCCGTGGTGCAGAGGAAGTTAGGACATTTGCTCTGCAGGCGGGAGGCGGGGGCAGCTCTCTCCCAGGGAGGCAGGAGATGCTACTGGCAGAGCTGAGCCGTGCTGGCACCTCTGTCGCAGCCGTAGCAGCTCCGTAAAGGAGCCAGGTGAAGTCTGGCATGGCAAGATCATTAAAGCGGGTAGAAAAGTGACTCTAGGACAGCGTGGCGTTTCCAAGAAGTGAGTGCCACTGAGCTGCAGGGAGGGGCTGAAGTGCTGGGGCGGGACAGGGATGCTGGCTCAGGCTCGCAGCCCAGCAGAGCGGCACCAGCGCCGACCCGGCACGGCCGGCCAGAGCCTCGCTGTTGCTGGGACCTGCTTTTCAGTCCCTTTACTCCTTCGGTTTTTCAGTTTTCTCATTTTTCCTTTCTTATGTCTAAATATAAGAAGGTTTCTGGAACATTTTGTTCAAGAGAAAAAAATATCAGCAATACAACAAACCAAAGCCCAAGACAGTGAAAGGTCGGGGTTAAGGGTCCTGGCTAGAGGCAGCCGCCCGCCCGGTTGCCAGGCGCCTGCGTGGCTCACACTGGCACGGCGCGTCTTAGCCACGGCCCCTCTGGTGACAGGGCAGGGCTGGGTGGGTTGGCTTACTGTTTGCTGATTTGTTTTCTTTTAATTTGACACGTCTCCTGCCTCCACCCAGCTTTCGTTCAAGAGTGAAGGTAGGCCGGGCGCGGTGGCTCACGCCTGTCACCCTAGCACTCTGGGAGGCTGAGGCGGGCGGATTGCTCGAGGTCAGGAGTTCGAAACCAGCCTAAGCAAGAGCGAGACCCCATCTCTACTATAAATAGAAAGAAATTCATTGGCCAACTAATATATATAGAATAAATGAACTGGGCAGGGTGGCGCATGCCTGTAGTTCCAGCTACTAGGGAGGCTGAGGCAGAAGGATCGCTTGAGCCCAGGAGTCTGAGGTTGCTGTGAGCTAGGCTGACGCCATGGCACTCACTCTAGCCTGGGCAACAAAGCGAGACTCTGTCACACACACAAAAAAAAAATTTAAAAAAAAAGGAGTAAAGATAGTGCATTTTCGGGAGGGGGTTGGCACTTGCCCCTGGCTCACCTGTAGAGCCAGGTCTTTGGAGTCATATAATCGCACAGGTCTAGAATTCGACACCTGCAGGGCCCCACTCCTCTGGTGCCATCTTCTCATTTGGCAATGAGGGCGCTTGAACCTGGACAGGGGAACGCCTGTCCCCTGATTCCCGGCCAGCGTTCCTTCTCCGGCTCCAGGAGCTTTCCTCAGGCAGGCCATTGTGTTCTGTGGCAACATCAACAAAGAGTGAAAATGGGTCTACTCGTCTTTCCAGCTGTGTATACCAAGTATCCACACTTCCTCCACAGCTCGTGATCGGATTTTGTGGTGTTTGGCTGTTTTCTAGATGGGCTAGAGAGAAAGATGTTGATTGAATTAAAAGATGCACACTTGTGATATTCAGCCAATCCCCATATTTAAGGTATTGCATAGCCCTGAGGAATATGTGAATTAGAGAGTTGTTTTAAAATTTTTCACTTATTTACTTCATCTCTGTCTCTCTGATTTTGAGAGATTCGTTCTCCACTTGTGAACAGAAGTTTCTGTCTAAGAGCCGGGCACGTGCCCACAGCCGGCAGTCACAGTTGCGAGACAGTTGTGCTGTACCTGGATGCCTGTCCCCGGCCTCCCTGATAAGTCAGTGCTCCTCTCTCTGGGTTGCAGTCTCTTTACCTGTGAAACACGGGGCAAAAGCTTCAGTCTCCCTGTGTTCCGAGTTGGGGTCACCCTCTCTCTTGCCTCAACACGGCTTTTGGGCGAGGCGAGGGTCATGCCGTGCAGGCGCACTTTGGCGCTGGCCCCGCCAGCCTTCAGAAGCTCTTTGTGAACCACCAGTGAGCCAGGCCCTTTCTCCCTCTGCCGTGGCGCCGTCTGACTCCACACAGTCCCACAGACACGAGGCCGTGAGCAAGGCACTGCTGCCTGTGACTAAGTGGCTGGTCGAGGGCTTATGGCTCACGCTGTCAGCGAGTTGCCAACACCCTCTCGGCCAGCAGAGGCAGCGCGCTGTGGGGGGCCCTCAGAGGCCCTGCCCAGCCTTTCAGTGACCCTTTGGGTGACTGGCATCTGTCTGCACCCCACCCTCTGTCTGGTCCCCCTCCTGCCACTGGCACCTGTGACCCTTGCCTTGCAGAGCACAGTCAGACTTAATGGGCTTCACTGCTGTTAAAGTTGATGAATAAGAAAGAAACATTAAGCAAGTGGCATTTCTTGTTTATGGTGTCTCCAAGATAGAAGCCCTGCTTCTGAGTGTGACTGAAGTATTTCCTGCCTTAACAACAGAGGAGAGAAACGGCTCATGCGGTGAGATCTGGAGGGCTTGGCAGCCAGCAGTGACAGCGAGAGGCGCGCCTTGACCCCGCGCTCCTGGGCGTCTGACCCAGCCTCTGGGAGGCTTCGCCTGCGTCCCGGGGTGCGGGGCAGCCCGCCCGGAGAGGCCGGGCCGTGTCGGCAGAGATGCAGGCGAGGTACCCAAGAGGCGGGGGCACTGACACAGCCTTGGCCCGGCCCCTGCCTCCAGGCTGGACGGAGTCAGCCTTTCTCCGAGGCCTCCAGGAGACCCTGCAGACTCTGAGCCTCTCCCTCCAGGACGCGCGTGCTGATGGGTGGCTTCTCCGTGGCCGTCCTTCCCCGGGCCGGGGCAGGCCTGACCTTCTGAATCCGGGCTCGAGAACGCCCTCTGGTCTGCCTCTCCTGACGTTAGCAGCCTTGCCCCGTTTCTGCGCCTCAGTTTTCTCGGCTGTAAAAGGAGGGGTACCAGGGTTAGTGGTCCCATAGCCTGCTCACTCCGTGACTTTATTTCTCAGAAGGTCGTGGGTGGGTTCAGGACTCCAGGCTTTCAGCTCTCAAGTGGCTCAAACATGCAGGCAGCGTCAGGAAGCCCTGGGCAGGGGACTCTGGGGCGTCGCCCTCGTGGGCCCACCGCGGGACCCACGCTGCATAAAGTTCACCTCGTCATACCCCGCTTTCTTCCCACATCTGTACCTCTAACATGTCATTATTTCCTTTATTTGCAGTTATATTTTCCACCAATCCTTATTTCCAATCTCCTTCCTCCTCCAGGAAGTTCCCAGGGTTTGCTGCCTACCTGCCGGTTTCCCTGCCGACTCGGGCTGCTCTTGCACCCTCAAGGTGACATATGTCTCTCACTGCGGAGAGCGAGCCTTACTCTTGCCCAGAAAATGTATTCTCATGGTGGCTGGGCCTGCAGATTCTTCTCCCCCAGTAAGAAGGTAGATTCCTGAATACCCTTCTCCCCTCCCAGCAGGAGCCCAGGGTAACGGGGGACTCAGCGCCCACTGCTGACCTCCGAGCCCTCTTGTCACTGGAAACTGACAGCCGCTGCCTGGCATCCCCTTCAAGCAGGTTTTCCAGTGTAGCACGAGAAGCCCCATTATCTGACAATGATATGATTCAGACCTGGATGGGGTCCCCCGGCCCCCCTCTCCTCCAAGCCCCTCTGGCTTGAAGGGATGTGGCTGAAAAGGGGTGTCACCTGGTGCCCGTCTTGCAGCCTTGCTTCCTTCCCTCCGTCGTGTGGGAGCGCGCTGGGAGAGCTTGCTCGGGGGCGCCAGTGTGGGCTCCTTCCCCAGCCTCCTCTGCCTCTCCCGGCCGTGCTGTCCTCACCGCCAAGCAGGTGGCTGGCGCAGTGACGGCGGAAGCCCTTTCAGCGCCTGCGCTGCACAGAGGCCCTCGTGGCTCCTCACTGCCTGAGCCCTGCCGCGGCCGGCACCCCGAGAGGCGACTGAAGCGTGCTGCTCGGGAAAGCCCTTTCGTTGCCGCGGTGCTGCATCAGGTTTGTCTGGCGGAGCCACGTGCGCTCTGGGGCGATTGAGGGCCTCCCGGACGCTGGGAGCCCTTCCTGTCTCTCCTGCTCCTGTGATATTCTGGATAGTTTATCCCCCCTCAGCATCCCCACTTCCTTTCCTAGCTATTCTCTGCTCATTAGTGTCTGAGCCCAGAGCCGGCAGGGACTGGAGGAGCAAGTGAAATGAAAATCCCTTCCCTTGCTTCCTGGCCCTGCCACTGCGTGGGGAGGGGTGCACAGCGCTGAGCCCCGGTACAAGAAGTTGGGTGATGATGGGGGATCTCTGCCACCGTCCGTCAGGGTTCCCTTTGTGGCGTTGCCCCTGGGAGGTGGCTGGCTGGCTGGTTGCCAAGGGGCGGGGGCTGTTGGGGTGGGCCCGCACCCACTGCGTGCGAGCCGAGCAGCAGACCTAAAGGCGAGGGACGAAGGCGACTTGAGTGTGAGCGGGCGTGGAGGTGAGTGGCGGTGGCTCGTTCCGTGAGCGAGCTGACATCCAGCAGAGACCACAGCAAATTCTTTCCCTCTGCATGTGCTATATTTGCTTCCCTGGTCGGGGAGGCGCAATTCCCCAGGGCCTCCTCCGGCTCGTTGCAGTAATTGGGATGTGTAGTTGCAGTGGAGTCTTCAGTGGCGACAGCCCTGAGCGAGGGGCTGGGCTAAGCCTCCTGAGCTGACACACCAGCCGGTCCCCGCTGCCCTGAGCTGCAGCACCTGCGGGGTGGCAAGCGGTCTAGCCCCACCTGCGGGGGACAGAAGAGAAGCTTCCCTCCTGAGGGAATGTACCTCCTTGACCACCAGTCACTTGCTGGGAGCAGTGCCCAGACCGACCATGCAGGCCTGCACACGCCCGCAGGCCTTCCGTGGTCTTGCCGATGGCTGAGGCACGTGTTTGGAGCATACCAGGCTCGGAGTCCTCCCCTCCATCCTTCTCCAGCTGGCCTCTCGGGGTTCTCTGCTTCTATTCAGTGATGCTCCCCTCTTCCCAGGCACCCCGGCGCACAGTCCTGGAGGCATGTCCCGGGAACTCTTCCAGTGGAGAATCAGGGTCTTGTCTGTCCCCTTTCCAGCCACCGCCAACCCAGGTCCTGAAGGAAGCCAGGAACCACCAGCCCTGGGACTAATCCACATTGTGATATCTGAGTAGAAAATGTTGCTAAGAGCATAAATGCCATAGGTGTGGCCTCTGTTCAGGCAGCTGTCGCTGGATTCCAGGGTCTATTCTAAGCACTGGTGCATTTCTCAAAGGAAGGACAGCCAGCTCTCAAGAAGCTAAGGCCTCTGTGCACAGCCCACTTCCCTTTTCCTCTGTCATGGTCTAGTTCCTTAGCATCTCTGCCATAAGATGCAGATAATGACCTGTCATCACATCCACGATCTTCCTGAAACTCCCAGGCCACCACCTTCCTATTGGTAGGTAGTGGCAAAATAAATAGGTAGCTGATCGTGAGGGCCCTGGGTCAAGAAAGTTAAAGAAGTGGCAACATCCGAGTCACCTGTGCACTGTGTGCTTAGGACTGTGAGCCGTCCCTCCTCTCTGCCGCCTTTCTCCCTGCTTCTGTCCCTCCTCTGATGATGGATCACTGACGAGAGAAAGAACTTGAGTTGTCTTCATAAAACTAGTGAAAGCCGTGGGTTTGCATCTTGTAGTGCTAGTCAGGGTATTCCTGGACTGGAAGTTTGCACACTAAAGCATGCATATGAATCACCAACAACTTTGACAAAATTCACATCCTAATTCCTGTCCTTAGGATTTTGGTTTGAGAGGGCTGGTTATGCTCAGGCTGGATATAGATTTGTTAATTGCTAATATTTTACGTATGTTGTCATTTTGTTCATGGGTGTGCAGGATAGGAACTACCCTATTGACAGCTAATACTGATGGAACACTTGCTCCACCAGGCACTGTAGCAGTAGCTGTAGCATCTCGCTTAATTCTCCCAGTGTCCTAGTATGCAGATGCTATTCTTATGTCCATTTATCAGGTGAGGAAATGGAGGCAGAGTTGGACTGATTCCAGGCAGTCTGACCACAGAGCTCGGCTTAGTACCTCTCTGCTGCACCTTCAGGGTGGCTGTTTCAAGCTCCCCGTGCTCTGTAGGGAGACACTTTTATTTTTTTAAGAGAGTGGTTGTTATTTCTGGTTTCTCATTGTCTTAGGACCACACATGGTCGGGCCTTCCATCTCAGGACGAAAGCCTGGCCCTGTGAGGTGAGATGCTGAGCTGGGCAGAGGGAAGAGGCGGGACGCTGTGAGCTGATGGTGCTCTGAGCTGTCCGGGAAGCAGGTTGCGCCTGAACATAAAAGCCAAGGTGCGGCCCTGCTCTGAGGTTCCCCAAAGGGTCCCTCATTTCCGTCTGTCAGCAGCTGAGCTGTGGCGGCTTGCTCACATCTGCAGGCCTTCCGTGGTCTTGCTGATGGCGAGCCAAGTGTTTGCAGCATACGCACTTTGGTTTTAGCTCTTACATTCCTGTCCTCAAATGCACCTACTTGTTGCGCAGTTATTGAATTACCCAGGATCCCGGGCCCTGGGAACAAGAAGGAACAAAACGAGGCCTACCCTGAAGGAGGTAGTAGTCTGCTGGAGACAGCAAATGAAACAGGAGGAATCATACTCAGTGTGGTGGTTTCTGTGTGCAAGGTGCGTTTATTTGCAGTATGTTTTGAGCATCGAGTCCAGCCACGGCTGTGGGAGGCTCCCTACCTGTAAGGAAACTGGGGAGAATGCAGTGAGTTGTTCTGTACAACACTGGCCTCCTTGGGGCCCCGAAGGCCAGTCAGCTTGGCTGGAGTGGCGCGGGCAGGACCAGAGGAGTGGCGGGGAGCGAGGTGGAGCCTGCCCGCTGGGCCCTGACCAGTCAAGCCTCTCTGGTCTCTTCAGAATGGGGAGGCAGCTGTTGGCTGCAACACTGGTGAATCTAGAGGAGTGTTTGACCTATGATAGAGGCTCAGCGACCTTGGGGACCCCTTAGATTGAAAGCTGCACGAAGGCAGGGCCAAGTTGGCCTTGTTTTTAGCCATTGCTCCAGCACCGGGCACGGGCCTGCGCGTTGGACCCGTGCTTGGTGACTGAATGCGTGCAAGGGCTGCGGAGAGCTCTGTTGGGTAACTCCACGGGAAGGTGCGCTGTGGACCTGGACTCTAGAATGTGGGGGGTGGGGTTGCACACGGCGAAGTCTGAGGGACCTCTGGCCCTGTCATTCTGCCTGGCACGCAGCGGGATGTCTTTGTGGAATTGAAACAAATTCTCCAATTCTAAGGAGGAAAAGAGTGTCCTGATAACTCTTATCCACTTAGCTTTGCTCTCACCCAATCTGGTTAAGTTTCTCCCGGCGGCTGCAAGCAGAACACCGTCCTTTGTCCCGCGGATCCGCGAAGCCGGAGTTCCGAACCGTCTTGTCTTCAACGCGAGGCCCAGATTTCCCTGCCAAGCTGTAATGCTCGGCCGTCGCCACCAGAGGGCCAAGGTTTTGCACAACCACAGCCAGAGGTCGGCTCCGAGTTCAACTCAAGATCCCATCTCTCATCAGAGGCCATCGTCAGAGGAGGGACAGCAGCGGGGAGAAAGGCGCGGAGAGGAGGGTCGGTCGCAGCCCTAAGCACACAGGATGCACAGGTTCTTGGATGTAGCCACTTTTTTAACTCTCTTGACAAACCCGAGATACCTGGAGAGGCCCAGGCAAGCGCTGATCCCGGAGACTCGCCAGGCAGTAGACGTGGGAGCAGCCAGGTGCACGCACTGAGCGCGGGCGCCGAGAAGGACGGTGGTGTCTGTGCTCCGGCAGACGCTGTGCGGGAGCGGCTGGCAAGGGAAGTGGAAGAGTCTGAGGGCCTGGGCGAGGACGGGGATGGAGGGCAGGCCTGCCGCACACCTGGAGCAGGGGACCGAGGGCAGGGCCTGCCACACACCTGGAGCAGGGGACGGAGGGCAGGGCCTGCCGCACACCTGGAGCAGGGGACGGAGGGCAGGCCTGCCGCACACCTGGAGCAGGGGACGGAGGGCAGGGCCTGCCGCACACCTGGAGCAGGGGACCGAGGGCAGGGCCTGCCGCACACCTGGAGCAGGGGACTGAGGGCAGGGCCTGCCGCACACCTGGAGCAGGGGACCGAGGGCAGGCCTGCCGCACACCTGGAGCAGGGGATGGAGGTCAGGCCTGCCGCACACCTGGAGCAGGGGACGTGGAAACTGCCCACTCTCCCTTCCAGGGCTGGCTGCTTTATTTCAGTTTTAAAGACGCAGAAATGCACAGCAGGAGTGAGGCCTTTACCTAGGAAAACCAGTATGCTTGCTTCCTGCACCCGTCCACCGTGTTTGATCTATTCTCTCTCCGCCTTCCCCCTTCCCTGCCCCCCATTGCCCTCATCCCCCCTCCTGAGTTGCTTTCTTGGGTCTTGCCTTGTTTGGTATCTGGTCACAGCTTGGTACTACAGTGGGCGCTCAGGCCCCAAAAGGTGGCTCTCAAAGGGCGGGCCACCAGGCGTGACAGGGAGACTTTGCCGGCCCCTCTGCCTCTGCTCCCGTGTTGGGCCGCGCTGAGTCGTGTGCCTGTCCCCACGCTGCCTGTGGGAGATGCAAAGCCAGAGCAGCATCGAGCCTTTTCGGCGCAGGTGGGGCTGTGCAGCTCCCACGGCGTGGTGACATCCCTCTTTGCTCTGATGCTCCTTTTCCCAGAATGTGGCGGGTGGTGAGGTTTAGGCCCTGGTCCAGTTCAGGGTCGCATGTGGAGCGGCTCTGCTGTGGCAGCATGTGCAGCAGCCATCGTGGCCAGCAGGTGTTCACATCTAGTGCAGCCTAGAAATCTAAAGAAAAGCACACCCAAATCTTGTCATTTTCCCCACTCCCCACTGCAACCCCCCCCAAAACAGAGGAATTTATGTTGCAGCTTGTTCTCTTTCTCTGGCCATCTTTCCCTGAAGCAGTTAATCAGGACTGGAATGGCCAAAGGGCAGGAGGCAAGGGGGAGATGCAGAAGGAAAGCAAGGGACCATGTTTAATTCATAAATCAGCTGATCTCTTGCCCGTGGCAACATGCAGGATATTTTCGGCCCTGTGCTGGGCAGCCCTTCAGGGAGACCAGTGGTGTTTAATTGCATTCATATGTAGTGAACACCCATTCCTCAGCCACTGTATTTGGACATGGGGATACAGAAAGTAAGAAAAAGGACCTATCTAAGACGATAACTCTAACATAAGACAGCAGAGGTCTACAGTGGAGGTTCAACAGGGTCACAGTTGATTGGGGACATCACAGGGAGGTGGCATTTATATGAGCCTGAGCATTTTGACAGATGGAGATGAGGAGACAGATGAAGGGATTAGTCTTCCCAACCTAAAGAAAGAAACTGAGGCAAAATTCATATAGAGAGTTTAATTGGGGCAAGGTTGAGGACAGCTGCCTGGGACACACTTCCAAGCTGCCTTGGGGAGAGCTCCACCAGCCTTACTTACAAGCAGGTTCTTTTTTTTTAATTCTTTCTTTCTTTCTTTTTTTTTTTTTTTTTTTTTGAGACAGAGTCTCGCTTTGTTGCCCAGGCTAGAGTGAGTGCCGTGGCGTCAGCCTAGCTCACAGCAACCTCAAACTCCTGGGCTCAAGCAATCCTCCTGCCTCAGCCTCCCGAGTAGCTGGGACTACAGGCATGTGCCACCATGCCCAGCTAATTTTTTCTATATATATTTTAGTTGGCCAATTAATTTCTTTCTATTTATGGTAGAGACGGGGTCTCGCTCTTGCTCAGGCTGGTTTTGAACTCCTGACCTTGAGCAATCCGCCCGCCTCGGCCTCCCAGAGTGCTAGGATTACAGGCGAGAGCCACCTCGCCCGGCCTAATTCTTTCTTTCTTTTTCTTTTCGTTTTGAGACAGTCTGACTCTGTTGCCCAGGCTAGAGCACCATGGTGTCAGCCTAGCTCACAGCAACCTCCAACTCCTGGGCTCAAGTGATCATCCTGCCTCAGCCTCCCGAGTAGCTGGGACTGCAGGCATGCATTACCCTGCCTGGCTAATTTTTTCTGTAGTAGAGATGAGGTCTCACTCTTGCTCAGCTGGCCTAGAACTCCTGAGCTCAAGCGATCCTCCTGCCTCGGCCTCTCAGAGTGCTAGGATTACAGTCATGAGCTACCTCACTCGGCCTTACAAGCAGGTTTTTAAAGGCAAAAGGGAGCAAGGAGTGGGCTGATACAAAATTGTTTGATGGGAATTCTCAGTGGTTTTCAGAGATAACATTTGTTTGTGATTGGCTCTGCAGTGGTGAACTCTAGGGCGTGAGCTACGTTGTCCAGTGTAAGGCGCTTGATGCCTGTTGGCATCAGTCAGTCTAGAGCCCACATAGCAAGTGGTTTCGAGAGGTAATATTTTAGCTTGGGGGAGGGAGTGAGATGTGACTGCCGTCACACTGTCTCTGTTCAGTGCCTCTCTGGGTCTGAGAAGGAAAGGGGGCTCACATTGCTTTTCATTCTCAGTCCACATAACCAGGATGTGTCATGGAGAACTCTCCAGAACTCTCCAAGGACTCTGCTTGTCCGTGGAGTACGAGTTTGGAGTAGGGGCCGCTGAGGTGGAACAGGAGTGTCTGACCACCTCCTGCCGGGCCTGGGGACTAGGGGTGGGCAGAGGCTGGGGAAGCAGCACTGGCAGGGACTGGCTTCCGTGTCCCAGGCCGTGGCGGCAGGAAATTCTTACCCAAGACCCAGTGTTGTGACAAGAACCAAAGCAGTGAATGGGTCAGAGCCCTGAGGAGAAAGTGAAGCTCAAGAATTTAGGAGAACATGTGTCAAGCCCCTTCTGGAGAGGACAGAGGCTGGGACAGTACTGAGGCTTTGTAGCTGGGTGGATGGGGGTGAGAGAGCAAGCAGGCTGGGGGCGTGCGGGGTAGGGGAGGGCCAGAGCACCAGCTGGCGTTCCCGGATCAGCGTACGGAGCCCCAAGGTGCAGGGTCCAGGTGGGCCAGGCCAGCTTGCAAGACCAGTCGCAGGTAGATGAGACCAGAGTTAGAATATAGCTGGGCTTCGGCACCTCTCCACCTGAGGGGTGCTGGGTACAGGAGCAGGCCGGGTCTTTGGAGAGGGGTGTTGATGAGTTCTGTTCTGGGCATGTTGAGTTTGAGGTTCTGGAGGAAGCTGGGGAGGAAACTTTGGATCTGGAGCCAGTAGAGCGTGGAGAGCCAGCAATGTCCAGATAGGAGTTAATTATCCTGGAGATGGTAGTGGGACCCTCGGGGAAGGATGAGTTCACCAACGCAAAGAGCACAGACGGCGAATACTTCCCATTTATCTACTCGTCCGTCAAATGTCTGTTTCCTATCAGGCTCCATAATAGTCTCCATCCTTCAGAGCCATTGAGGCGCAAAGAGCACTGCCAGGGCTCGGGGAGTTTGCATACTGGATGATGGTAGCGATGTGGTGACACCTGATTTTGCTTTGACCCAGTCACTTCTCCCTTGAGATGCCTCTGAAGGAGATCTAGATACAAGGAACAGCTTATAAGGACTTATTAATCTTTTGGTGCATCATGGCCCTGCCCACCAGTAAGCAAGGCCTGGTCAGGTCCTGCAGTCAGATTAGTAACCGCTCTTTCCTTGTGGGGCAGAGCAAGGGGGTTCCCAGCCCTTCTGCAAGCATGAGCTCCGACCACCACTACAAAATGCCTGTTAGCAAAGAGGACACAGAAAACTCAGAAGTTGTGATTTATCCTGAGTTGTGAATAATCCACCAACCCTTGTTCCTGGAGTTTATTCTTTTCTGAATCCCAGGCTTCTGCAGCCAGCCCCTCGGTGCTGGCTCTTTCCTCATTTGTGGTGCTCACCAACTGTGGCAAGCAGAATAATGGCCCCAGAAGATGTCCAAGTCCTAATCCCTGGAACCTGTGAATACGTCACCTTAGGTGGCAAGAGGGACTTTGCAGAGGCGATTAAGTCAAGGGTCTTGAGATGGGGAGATGATCCTGGGTTATCTCGGGGTGGCCAGTGTAGTCTCCAAAGGTCTTTATAAGTGAAAGCGGAAGGCAGGAGAAACAGGAGACGTGACAACTGAAGCAGGAGTCAGAGTGACGTGACTGCCTGATGGGGACCGCGAGCCAGGGCATACAGGTGGCCTCCCTCCAGAGCTACGCGCAAGGAAACAGCTTCTGCCCTGGGGCCTCCAGAAGGAACACAGCCCCGCTGACACCTTGACTTCAGCCCTGGGAGACCCATTTTGGACTTTTGTAGGATAATAAATTCGTGTTGCTTTAAGCCACTAGATTTGTGGTCTGGATTTATCACTGCAGCAATAGAAAACTAGTACTACGATGTGTACCTAATTTGCAGCATATTACATAATAGGTGCTCAATTTAACTTATTGGATGAATTATGAATCCCACATTTAACTCTAACTCCCAAGGTGGGATTCTCTCCAGTGCTTTTTGACATCTACTTGGCTTCATTTGGATAGCTAGAAATGTGGGGAAAACTTTGCCCAAGCAAAGAAATCACAGGGGGTTTCACTTCTGTAAATGCAAAATGATCAGTTCTCCTGCCCGGTCCACAAAATGCAATGTCTGCTGGGGCAGCGTTTATCCCTGTGAGGACTAACTACTGCTGTAACTCTAGCTTGCCTGTCACTGCTTTTATAATTTCTCTATCATAAATCCAAGTCAAGGAGAATTCTTGCAAGTTTAAAGAATCAGGTGGGATGACAGCTGCACATAATTGTTGTCCACGCAAGCATGCGGTCAGAGCTAATGGATGTTGCAGTGGGCAACTGCCTCTATCTTGTGGGCAATTTAGTTGGAAGCAGTAAATTTGAAGAGACAGTAGAGTTGGAAAAGCAGGGAAATAAAAATAATTAACAGTAAAATAGCTTTGGGGAGTATTTTCCTGATTATATGAATAATGCACACTTGCAGAAATGCAAATAATACAGAAACGATATAAGGAAACTGCCTAGCGATGCCCTCTATTACTCTGTGGCTGTCGCGTGTCTCTTTACGGACACACATGCGCCCACTCGTGCATAGAGGGAGTTGCATGGAATTATACTTCCGTTTTCTAATCACCACATTTAGGAAGCTGTAGTGTTTGTTGCTGTTTTGCTTGCCTGTTTCCTCCAGCCGTGGGTACTTGCCTTTCCCTCCGTCCTCAGGGTCACTGGTGACAGCAGCCTGGTGTGTGCCCTTCATTTGTTTCTTCATGCTCGTGTAATCATGCACAAACACTAACGCTTTTAGGATGTGTCTTGGTTTTGATTTTACATCTCTCTGCATCTTGCTTTTCTCAGTGGATAACAGCCCCAGGAGTCCCTCTGAGTTAACTGGTAAAGGCCTAAGTCAGGGCTGCATATTCCAAAGTTTGGCCACATCACTGTTTATTCAGTCATGCTTTTATTGACAAGCATTTACGTGTCTGCAGTTTTTTGCCATCCAAACAGTGATTGGCTGTATATTTTTACCTAGCAGTGCCTTCATTTCAGTGGGATAAATCCTCAGGAAGGGGACTGCTGGGGGGAGAGCATATATATTTTCATTAATGATAGATATTTTAAATTGCTTTCCAAAGGCTATATCAGTTCACATTTTCACTAGCAATGGTTTGAGTTTCCTTTTTCTTTGCTTCTCCAACAGCAACTTACCACAGAGTTATTTTCAACCTGTTAGGTATAAAGTGATATCTCATTGTTACCCCCATTGCCTTGCTTCCCCCAGCCGATCCGTGAGGTTGAGAGCCTTTCTTAACGTTATTGACCTGTTGGATAGTGTGGCACAGCAGGAGTATCGGCCTGGCAGCTGCCCTGGGATGTCTGGGCTTGGGGGGAGAGCAGATAACCGGCCTGTGGTGTCGCCAGACTCTTCTTTGCTCTGCTGCCTCTGGCCGGAGGCACAGCCTGCTGGGGGCAAGTAGGTGGTGTCTGCGGCGGGAGCAGATCAACAGGGGGACTGGGACTGGGCTGGGCCTGAACGCAGGTTGGGGAAGCAGTGTGGCTGCGGTCCCGAGGCCGCTGCATGGCCCGTGCGCAGGAGCCGGCAGGAGCGAGGAGCCGAGCTGCAGAGCCCTGTAGAGGGGAGTGCGATTGGAAGTCCAGTCGGCAGAACCAACCTGTCCATTCCAGGTAACATGTCTGTTTGCAGTGCGCTGGCCTCCAGCTGGATGCCAGCTGCTTGGTGCAGGGAGAAGGGGTGTGGGGAGGGGTGGGCAGGAGCTAAGCAGGGTGCCGGCCCCTGTGTGCCAGCCACAGCAAGCGAGTCCTACTCGGCAGGGCGGCTGAGGAAGGCCCGCTGGGCAAACCACATCCACACGGAAAGACAGCAGGGGCTCCACAGACACCCAGGGCCTGCCTGGGCACTTCCAGAAGCCAAGCCCAGGAAGCGAGGTGGAATCCAGGTCGCACCACCTGCTGGGGCGGGCTGCTGATGTGCTTCCTGTCCTTGGAGACGGCGGGCGCAGCACAGCTGGGCTTCCGTTCCCTGCCCAAGCTCTCGTGTGAGCGTCTCGGCAGCTCCGGCTACACCGGTGTTGAGAGGACACGGGTAGTGGAAATGAGGTGGAAGTACAACTCACTGGAAATTTCCATATTCCCTTACTGGCGAAGGCCAGCTTGAGGAAAGGAGAACGTTTTGTGCCAGCCCAGGTGCGTGGCCAGCCAAGCTCTGAGAGCTAAAACAATTCTCAATTAGGCTACATTTTCCTTCTCAACCATTTTTTTTTTTTTTGGCTATCATATTTCAAACTGAGAGGATCTCATCATTAAAAATGACTGTAGTTTATTAGACACTTCGTCTAAATTTCATGTTTTTCTTCTTTAAATTGTGGGGTCTGTGTTTCTCAGACCAGTATTTTACATGAGGAGTAATTGGGTTTTGGGTATTTCTATATTTTTGTCGCTCACCTCTACCCACCTCTCTCGTGAGGAATTCTGTAAGGAATGTCCAAGGCGGCCATCTCTTCTTAGCATTCCCTGTGGGCTGGGGAAGCGCTGTGAACTCAATGTGAACTTTCCGTTATGTTGCTCTGAAACTCTGCCTCGAGAGTCATGTAGCCTCCTAACGGCCTCCCGACACGGAGACACCCCTTTCCGACAAAGGCAGGTAGCTGGCTCTAGCCCCTACTCCTTTTTAAACCTAAGTTTAAAGATTTTAAGTGGCTTTTGGATAATCCAGATGTATGCCTCCTTGCTATAGAGTTGGGTTTTGTTTGTTTATTTAATAAAAACGATCTTTTATATACCGATGATACAGTTTTTTTCTTTCTTTTTTCCTTTGGTCATAAACTAAGAGTGGCCTCAGGAGACACTTATTTTAGCCACTGTCTGATACCTAGTTCTAAAAGCAGAATCAGCAAATGCCCTGCAAAATTTAATTGGTTATATCCAGTAACTCCATACAGCAGATCATTTCCTTTAGTTACTTAGGGGCACAATTTGCAAATAATTCATTCTGGAGAATTCATCAGGCAGCTGCATCGCTCCAAGCCAGGTATTCCAGGGAAGCCTCACCGAGAGCTTTGTTTTCTTAATACCGCTACTGATTAGCTAGTCACTAGTCACTGGTACACCTGCTTTGAAGTTTTTCTAGGCCAAACGAATTCCATTCCCTTACAGCTAGTGTTGTGAGGAGGGCGTTGAGGAGCTGTGAAATACGGAGTCCATCGGTTTCTGACTGGCCTGGCCAGGGTGGTAAGGGACCAGCAGGCTGTGACCTGTGGTTCATTCTGACTCGGTGCTGTGGTTCTTCCACTGAAGCACTTTATTAATAAAGTTATAATACCTAGCTTGAAACTTCTCAAAGCAGATGATGTTATTTAGGAAAACCTTCATAAATGCTTAAGCAGCCCCTGGTGGGGATCGTCTCTGCGGGAGGTCATTAGCGTGGGCGCTTGTCCTAGGCGCCGGGCGTTCCCAGAGTGCTGCGGCTCAGCTTTCAGTTGCCAGCTCATGGGTTTGTGCAGGTTTGGAGGAAGGGGCTACCAAGAAATGTCTTTACATGGAAGGTTGCATTTTTATAAATTTTTTCTTAGGAGTTGATTCAATGTTAAAGCCTCACATTCAAGTCCTAGTACAAATTCTTCTAGAATGGGACATGAATTCTAGATCCCCAAGGATAGGCTTCTCTAGGCTGTTACTGGGCTGCCCAGATGTGTGCATGGTCCTTGTTACCTCACTTGCATATGGTTTACGTGCTGAGACTGTGGTCTCCTCCTCCTGGCAAGTTGAAATTTCCCTCCTTCTACTTGAGGTTGTCCTTTCCTGACTCCTGTCATCTCCTGTCACATGCAGTCTAGGGACCATTTCTTGTCTTCTCTGCAGCTCCCAGCACAGTGCCTAACACATGATAAGTGCTCATTAAATATTCAGTGAATGAATTAATGACTTGTGAGTTGACCCAGCACAGCCCTGGATACTGGCATCTGAGGACAGGAGAGGACTAATTAGAGTCCCAACATGTCATAAAAGAGAAAATAGTGCAAGAGTCTATCTTTGCATTTTAGGGTCAAGGAAGAACTTAAAACTTCAAAAAGTATAAAACACGAGATAAACATGGATGAAATTGATTTTCATTCAGTGAAGGACATCACAGCCACAGAGCGAATTAATTAACAGGTGACAAATGTGAGAAGGTATTAAAAATATCTAACACCAAAAGAGGATTCACATCTGCTTACCAGCAACAAGTGCAAATCAATCAGGAAGAAAGACAGTAATCCCGTCGAAAAATGGGCAAACACCTAAACAGACCGTTTACAGAACAGGAAACCCAAAAGGCTAGCCCTACATGGAGAAACGCTCTGACTCATCACTGGAGAAATGCAAACTAAAACGGCAGAGAGGTCGTGTTGTGCCTGTTAGGCTGCAAACCCCGGAAAGCTGGATGCTGCCAGGGGTCTGTGTCCCACAACACGGAGTCCTCAGCACTTCAAAGTGTAGCCACTTTTAACTGTGCTTAGTCCAGTTTAAAAAGACCCATAAACTCCATGACCCAACAGTTCCATTCCTTGGTAGAATCGTAGGGGTAAGATGACATGCATGAGGGTTTTGTGACATTACTTGAGGGGACAAGGTCAAGTCTTGGGGAGCGTGGATACACAAGGTGTAGTGGCCACTCCGGGAGCCCTGGAGCTACACTGCTGAGTGCAAAAGGTAAGAACGAGGTTGAGAGATGAGTTAGGTAACTCAAGACACACACAACAACACACGTTCTGTAAGAACACAACAAAAAGAAAACTATACATTAAACATAAACCAACAGTTGCCTAGGATGGCGGGAAAGGGTTAATGAGACTTTTAAAAATGAACAAATGAAGAGAAGGCCTTGCTCCGATCAGTGACAACAGCGTGTCATGAGCACAGGAGGATGGTTACTTCCACTTTCTGCCCCTGAGAATCACAAAACAAACCACACACAGCCCGGGACAGACACTGCTGCCCTCCTTCATGTGCATTTTGTCTTCAATCTGATTAAAAGAGCGCATGTTCCGAGAGCAACTGATGCCTTGCTCGGTGGGCGCCCTGCCTGGAAGCCAAGGTGTGCTCAGAGCCAGCACAGAAGGGACGGGAGTGGTGAGCCAGCCGCTGCTCGGCCTTTCCCGCGTCTCCACCTCCGCCACGGCGCCTGGCAAATGGCGGATGCTCAGTGAGCAGTTTTAGGGATGAATAATGACAGGTCTTCATGGAGGGGACTTTGGAGTGTGGGAGCCTTCCGGATGCAGGTCCACACTCCCGGTGTGTGCTGCCCAGAGCTGGGCCGGGCATGTCTGGGTGTTGGAGGGAACAGAGGACGTTGGACCAGAAGGAGGGAGGCTGAAGGCCAAGACCCCAAAAGGGCATGGGGAAGGTCACCAAACCACCCGAACCAGGAACTGCTTCTGTTAGGGAACACAGGATGCCAGAGCAAGCACGAGCTCAGTGGGAAGAAGGGGAGCCGAGGGCTGGGGACAGTCACCTGGGACAGGCTCTGTGGTTCCTAAGGTGCTTCACGTGCTGGGCTGGGTGGGAGGGGGCGCTGCGGCCTGACTGTGACCAGGAAGGCCCCAGCATGCTGCATCTCCTCCCTCACGCTGTGCTGCTCAGAGTGGCTGCCTGGCCGAAGCCTGTGACCGGTCAGCAGCACATGGGCCTTCTCGTTATCCTCCCCTCGCTGGACTTCATCCTGCCCCGCTGGCTGCTGGCTGCTGGCTGGAGTCGGGACAGCTCCGCTGTGGGCCGGAGCGAATCAGCTGGGGCTCAGTCTGCCCGGTCTCCTGCACACGTGGCTTCTGTCCCAGAACTGCATGGCTCTGGGGCGTCTTTGTTTTCTGTTAACTACCTGGGACCGGGGAAGCAATGTCAGAACCAGCTGTGTCTGCACATTCTGGCACAGACGTTGGCGAATACACCAGCGTGTCCTGTGTCCCCCATTTGTACTTGTCATTCAGGTCTAGGGGTCTTTGGGGGCAGCTGCGCCTCCTTTCCCAGCTCACCTGTGGATCCCGGCCTTCCTCCCCGCATCCCTGCGCTCTGCCTGCCAGCACAGGTGGGCCCCAGGCTTCTCACCTGTCTGTGCCCGCAGAGTCTGCCCTTGGCTCCTCCCCACAGCCCGCACTGGTGTCTCTGTCCTGGTGCTGCAGTCTGTGGGCTCGCAGCAGCCCATTCGCACAGGGACTGCTCCCTGTTACAGGTAAGGAGACCACAGCCTGGAGAAAGGAAGTGACATGCTCAGGGTCACACAGCTAGTACCTGGCAGGGTCTAGACTCAACTGAGACCTCCTCGGCTTCACCCTGAGGAGGCAGCACTTGTTGGGACGAGAGCAGCGTGGAGCCAGTGGCGGCTCGCCTTGCCATGTGTGAGGAGGGGCACATGTGCCGGGACGCAGGGCTGCGGCTCGAGGCGATCAGGAGCGTGGGCCCGGCAGGGGTGCTGGTGGGGGGCTCCAGCGGGGACAGCACGGCTGGCAGAGGCCGGGCCTCACTTCCCCGCGGTGGCCCTAGTCCTGCAGAGTCCAAGCGGCTCTCGATCGCCCGCCCTGCCCGTTCGAGGAGCCCCTGCTGGGCAGCCTGAGGGTGGATGCTGCTCTGGTGACAGTGACAAGCTGCCCTGTGTGCGCTCGGGAGCGAGTGCCAGGACGCGTCCCTGTCTCCTGGGGCCTCGGGCGGCACGGCTCCCGCTGACCGCAGGGCAGCGTCCTTCCTGCGCGGTCTTGCCAGATGCTGGCGCGCCGCAGCGGCTCCTCCCGCGGAGCAGGGCCTGGCCGCTGCCTCCGGCGCGCCCTTCCCGCCCTTCCCGCGCGCGGCCGGGCCCCGCATCGCCGTCGCGCCCTTCCCGCCCTTCGCGCCCTTCCTGCCCTTCCCGCGGGCGGCCGGGCCCAGCATCGCCGTCGCGCCCTTCCCGCCCTTCCCGCGCGCGGCCGGGCCCCGCATCGCCGTCGCGCCCTTCCCGCCCTTCCCGCGCGGCGGATGCGTCTGGCGAGGCTGGCGTGGCGGTGGCGGACTGCGGCGCGGCGGGGCGGCCCCGCCGTCCGAGGAAGCCTGAGAAGCCGGGCCTCCCGGGCACGAGGGAGCGGGCGGCAGCGTGCCTCCTCCCTGGGTCTCCAGCGCCCGTCCAGCCCGCGAGGTTTGGGCTTCTCAGCCTCCCGACCGGCGGCCCGCGGGCCTTGCCCTGGAGCCGCGCCGCGCCCGCACCGGCCTCCGTGCCGCGGGGTTCGCTTCCTTTCCCTGCGCTCGGCGACAGTCCCCGAGTCCCGCCGGGCCCTGGGCGCGCGCCCGCTGTGCCGCCAGCGCGGGGAAGGGCGCGAGGCCGCGGGAGGGGAGAGCTGCGCGCCTTGCCCCCTTCCCGGTGGCCTTGGGCATTCCTAACGACTTCTCACTCTCCTGCGTTTTCATTTGGAAAGTAAGTGTCGCATCTTGTGTGGGATGTTACATGAATGAACATAAAATAAAACGTGGAAATAGTTTAGAAGTTTCAACCACCCTGTGACTTCTGGCACTGCACTTTTTAGGAAAGAGGGTGGGCAGTGGGTTGAGAGTCAGAGACTCTGAATCTTTTTATAATATATACCACATGGCGATGGGAGCCCAGCAAGGACCGGGCAGGTGCTGGTGCCGTGCAGAGCCCCAGAGCCCTTCTGAGCTCGGAGCCAAAGCCGCGTTCTTCTTGGGGGCTCAGAGGTGACTAAGCAAACACTTGCCTGTATTGGTTGACAATCAGCGCACAAAGAGACCTCAGTTTCAGGCATAAAACTAGGACTAGACGTAAGATGTGTTTTAGAGGCAATAAAATCGTTTCCACCCCCATCTTTCTCCCACCCAGTGGACGTCTTTGACTTTAACAGGACCTGGGAAAGGGCTCACTGTGCCGTGAAGGCCTCGCCCTTGTTGGGACAGGACTCGGAGAGGAGGTGAAGCGCAGACTTCTCTCTAAATCGGAATTGTGTTCTGAACACGGGTTTGGGGGCTTCACAGGAGGCTCGGTGAGTGCGAAAGCCCGCTTTCCCTGGGGAGGGCTTTATTGGGTCAGAAACACTCCTGTTTGCTTCTTTCACACTGACATTCTCAGGTGGTACCAAAAGCCACTCCTTCCAGGGTACATCTTAAATGACGGTGGCAGTAGTTTCAGGTGTTTTGCAAATGGAGAGTATTTGTCTCCTCGGGCTGCCTTAGCAGACTCCGCAGGCTAGGTGGCTTGAACACGGGAACGTTTCCCTCACTGCTCTGGAGGCGGGGAGGCTGGCAGGCTGGCGTCAGGGCGGTGCAGGGCCGTGCTCCCGCCTGGGCTCTCGGGAAGGATCCTTCCTCACCTCTTCCGAGCCAGCGGTGGCTCCGGCAGTCCTTGGTGTCCTTGGCATAAAGCTGCATCACTCCAGTCGCCCCTCCGTCCTCACATGCCTCCTCAATGTGGCTTGTGTATCCTTTTCTGTCTTTTATAAAGACACTGTCATGGGTACTAGGGCCCCTAATCTGGTATGGCCTTGCCTTTTCTAATTATAACGGTAGAGACCCTATTTCTAAATAAGGTCACATGCTGAGGTTTTCCAGGTGGACATGAATTTTGGGGTCACTATTCAGCACACGGCATGGAGAAGTCCAGAGAATAGGGTCTGCCCAAGAAGCCGCTGTTCGGTCTGAGGACATCTAGAGATCTGGTTGTTTCTGTTACTGTCAGCTCTGCTTCCCTGTTTTCCCTTTCACTTGACTTCTGTCCGTTTTACTTCAAATCACCCTCTCTGCCGAAATATAGAAAAATAAATAATAAACAGCCTTTCCCGTAAGGAAAGAAGTGAAAAGTGCTGGTAGGTTTTAAATTTTTTGTGCCTTTATCTAAATCCCAACCTGCTCTCACCTCAATAGAGTTTCTCTGTGTCTTTGGAAAGCACAGGATACTTTAAAAGCCCTTACTTGGGGAATTTGAGTGTTTACAGTAGACAGAAGAATATAATCAACCCCATGTGCCCACTGCCAGCTCCAACAGTGACTGACTCCTGGCCAATCTCGTGTGACCTGTGGCTGCTTCTTTTCCCCTCTAGTCTTTGGAAGCAAATCCACAGGAAGCTTGCCGTGGTGCACCGACTCACCTGTGCACCGACATCTCTATTCCGTGTCTTCTGTTTCAGATAATTGCCTTCGACGAGTTAAGGACGGATTTTAAGAGCCCCATTGACCAGTGCAACCCTGTTCATGCGGTAAGTAGTGGGTGATGGGAAGGTGATGCCACCACAAGCTACCCAAGGCCTGGAAAGGAGGGTGAGCATTTGTTTGACTGAGTGCAACGAGTGAGGAACACACTGGCCCCCACTGTGCCTCCTTCCTTAACTCAAGCTGTGGAGGAGCCTTGTTGTCCCGTAGGCCTGCAGAGGGCTTGACATATCCTGCAAGTCACGTGCGGCCATCCCAGTAACCCAGGGGAAGGGTCTGCTGTGCTGTGGCCGCTGAGTCCTCAAGTCCTGGTGCTCGTGTGTTTTGGCCACTCATCCTTGAACAAGGAGAGAGGCCCCACGTTGGCCAAGATGTTTGCACACACATGAGCATCATGAGTGGTCCACAGTCTCCACTTGGGCACGAGGTTTCTCAGGTGGTGACTTGGAGGACGGATGGACGTGCAAAGGTCCTAGGGCCACACCCATCAGCCAGTCCACAGCGAGGATTCATCTCGGGTGGATTCATTTCTGTGGGCCTGAGGTCAGCTCAGCTCCCCTGGGGAACCTGATGTATCTGGTTGTTCTGGTTGGGGTTCAGGTTCAGAAGACCATCTGCCCCAGCACACGGCTCCCAGCATCCTCCAGCTCGTGTTGCTTGGCGGGCCCTGCATGCTGGCCTTCCCGTCTGCCCAGCCGCGCCTCCGACCGGGAGCTTCCGATGGCTGTGGGGTGGGGGGGGCGGGTGTGTTGGCTGTTTGCTTCTCTGGCCAGGGCAGCAGATGCCCAGAGCCAGCGCCAGCCAGGTGTGTGGACAGGTGCTTCCCAAACTTATCCAGACCAGTACTGCTGGGTTCAAAGGGTGGAGCGCACACCTTTCATTCGAGTGTGTTCTGTAATCCAAATCCACGGTTCTGTGTTTAGTTCAGGTTCCTTCCAGATGTGGTTCCCAGTGCCGAGTGGCGTTGCTGGTCTTTGCAGTCAGAAGTTGTAGCTCTGCTAGCATGACACTGTCTTAATCTGGAAGGTTGATGGCATCGTTCTGTAGTAACGGGGACAGAGAGATCTCTTCTCCTTAGCTGCAGGCCCCCGAAGAAGGGTATGCTTTTAGGGAGGTGCCCAAGACCACGTGGTGGAAGGCAGCGTCAGTGTCCCCTTCTGAAAGTAGAGGGTGGTTATTGGAGTTGTCATTTCTTTTTCGGGTTCTCCTATGTGCTAGGAACTTTATATGCATAATCTGCAATCCTCAGAACTCTGCAAGACAGGCATCATTAACCCAATTTCCACACCCGCTGTTTTGTCCGGGACCCATAGCTCCTGAGCGGCGGAGTTAGGGCGGGACTCGGGTGTGCCTGTCTCCAGAGCCTGAGTTTGTCCCCCTGTTCTATGTTGTCTCTTTAAGAGTCTTGATTTTATGATACCCAAGGACCCTTTGGCACCACATTCTTTGATCCTGTGAAATAGAGCCAAACCCTTTCAAAGTAAACTGTGGAAAGCAAATTTTGTTGCAAGGTGAAAGGACCCCTAAAATCTACTTGAAAACTTACTGTGTTTCATGAAACGTATAATTACTAAAATCCACTTTGTTTCCATCTACCAGCCTCACCGTCCCCCTGTGACAACTTGGATCTGTCAGGCCTGAAAGGGTCTCACCCTGTCTCAGGTCTTCATGGATGTTTTGGGTTTGGCACCAGCATTATACACCTGCCTGTCAGCGTCCACCAGGTGCATGGAGCAGCTCAGAAGCCCACTTCCCTTCTTCCTAATTGTTTTGGCTCAAATTAAAGAATTAAAAAGCAGCTCACTTAGAACACCCAGAGCTTTCTTGTATGGTTCCAGGGCAAATGCTGGCGAAGAAATTCGTCCTGCCCTCTATTCTATCACGCAAGTTCCTGCTGGGCTGCAGGTAACTGGTAAAACCATGAGGCATGTCTGTGGAGCCCTTCCCATCTTATTGTGGCAAGTCCCTTAATTTAGACAGAATAAAGAAAATTAGGACCAGTATAAGCTCCCGGGGGAGCATCTGTGAAAGGCCAGTGCAAGACCAGAACTTACACACAGTAGGTGCTCAGTATTTATTGATGGAGCAATGAATGACAATTGAAATGTGAAGTCCAGACATTTCAGGGACAGACTAAAGCCTTTAGATACCCCTGGGAAAATGATTCTTGTCTGGGATTAAAAACAAAAACAAAAACGCAATATCAAATCCCCAAATGGAAGAGTATCAGACACATTTTTGCAGTTCCTACAATGTCACTTCCTGGCAGGAAGTTAAATGCGTCGGATGCCTGGTTGGACATGTCTTCAAGCTCGTGAGGCCTCCGCAGGGCCCCGAGGAGCAGCGTTTCAGGCTCAGGTGGCCTGAAGAGGCTACTTCACTGGTTTGTGGCTCGGCCCTGGAAGGGCTTGTGTCACGAATAATTGCTGGCCTGTATGCTGCAGTCCTCAGCGGAGGCACAAGGCTCCTTTGGGTTTAAGATGCCCTAAAGCTCCAAATATCGTTGATCCTCTGGGATGGAAAGGAAAAGGAATGCTCTCTTTTTTTTTTTTTTTTTTTTTTTTTTTGAGACAGAGTCTCGCTTTGTTGCCCAGGCTAGAGTGAGTGCCATGGCGTCAGCCTAGCTCACAGCAACCTCAAACTCCTGGGCTCGAGTGATCCTTCTGCCTCAGCCTCCCGGGTAGCTGGGACTACAGGCATGCGCCACCATGCCCGGCTAATTTTTTATATATATATCAGTTGGCCAATTAATTTATTTCTATTTATAGTAGAGACGGGGTCTCGCTCTTGCTCAGGCTGGTTTTGAACTCCTGACCTTGAGCAATCCGCCCGCCTCGGCCTCCCAAGAGCTAGGATTACAGGCGTGAGCCACAGCGCCCGGCCTAGGAATGCTCTCTTTCACTCCTCATTTCTCATGTTTTCCCTTCCTTTTACCAGCTGAGCATTCAATATCCCTTAAAGGAATGGGAGGTGTTGTCCTTTAGAGGCTCCTACTTGCTGGAGAAAGGAGAGAGTGTGTTCTGTAGCACCCTCCTTCATTCCCGCATGTGTGCGCATGCTTGTGTGTGGCTGTGTGTGCGTGCACGGACACACACATGTCACCGCATGTGTGCGCATGCTTGTGTGTGCCTGTGTGTGCGTGCACGGACACACACATGTCAGCGCATGTGTGCGCATGCTTGTGTGTGCCTGTGTGTGCGTGCACGGACACACACATGTCAAGGAGGACACGATCTGCCTTCTGGCCATGTGGACACTGATTTGTCCTGATGGGCTCCCTCCTCTGGGCTGACAGGATGTGCAGGAATCACTATGGTCATGCTTTAGTTAGGGGAATGAAGTGTCCCGGCGACCTGTCCTCCCCGAAGCCGTGAGGACTCCCATTACCATTCCATCTACAGCAACCAAGCCGCCTGGGCAGCGAAGCACCGGGAGAAGCCACAGCTGTGCCCGACGTGCCTCTGGAGGCCGCCAGAGTCGCGGAGGGAAGGGGAGGCACCAGCGCTCGCGCCTGGCCTGCGCGCCTCCCCTTGCAGCGGGTCTCAGAGATGGGCTTGGGCTTCGGGAAGTCTTAGCCTGGGGCACTGTTGGCGTCTGATTTAGCAGGGAGATTGCTTCCTCCAAGTGCACTCACTTTAGAAAAATAAAACCAATGGGCAGAGAACTTGTCTGCCCTAGACACCAGTGAGGGCACATATGCTCTTCAAGACCCAAGGGGGAAGTCCCCTTGGGAGAGCCGGCCACAGGCTCTGGGACGTTGAGTGAATACAGCGTGCCTGTTCTGCAGTTTGGCCACCTTATGCGTACATGAAGGCTGAGAGAGACCGTAGGAAAAAGAATAGAAACCGGTGCTGGGCTGAGAGGCAGGCTGAGCCCATGCTGTTTGCTGAGAGAGTTCTTTTAAGAGCAAATGACTATAACAAGGTAGATGGAAGAAAGTCAGGAACTCTGTTGGAAAAGCCGCTGGGTGGGAGCATGCTAGCTGTGTGCCCAGGAGGGATCTCTGGTGGGTTCTGCCACCGCCACTGGGGCTGACGGTGGGGGCTTCTCATGCTCTTTCAGCTAGAGCCCCTAACCCCCTCTCCTTCCTTTCTTGTGCATCCTGACAGAGGGAGCGGCTGAGGAACATCGAGCGCATCTGCTTCCTTCTGCGAAAGGTCAGTGTGGTGGCCGCGTGGCAGCGGGTGGCCGCGTGGCAGCGGGTGGACGCTCACTGGGCCGTGGGTGGGCGCCCACTAGAAGAGGCTGGTGGTGCCCAGTGTGGGCAAATGGTGGCAGGGAGGGGGAGGTGGGAGCAAGCTATCAGTTCTCTGGAAACTTCCAGAGACAAGAGGAGCTAATTAAAAGGGGTGACCATCAATCAAAGTGTCAGCATGACACTAAAGTGCCGTCTGGTTGCATGGTGATGGATGGCATCTCCAGCTGCTCTCGCCTCCTGGCCTTGTTCCTGTCTGTGCTGGGCTAGGGAACGCTCCCTCCTGCCCTTGGGAAGTTTTTAACTGGACGCTGGGTTTCCTTTGAGCTTTCAGCCTGTCACTCAGCTTTGCGATTGATTGGCAGGATCCTTGGGAGTGTTGGAAGGGTGGGAATAGGAGGCGTTGTTAAAGGGGAGCCACGCCACCCAGAGCTGCTCTGAATGGGGGGCGGCTGGTCACAGCTTCCTCAAGCTCGTCAGGAAGCGCATGTGTGCAGGCGCAGCTCCGGCTTGGATCTAGTGCGGCTCTGCGGCATAGCTGGGCTGCCATGGCAGGCAGACCAGTCTGCCTCTTTCTAGTCAGGAAAGTGTGTGCTTTTTGCTGCAACATGTAGAGAACAGCAACTTGCAGGCAAAATAAGTGATGTCCCTAGCCTTGAGCCAAAGGACGTGCCTAACCTCCGTTCAGAGTGGATAACTACAGGCCATAGGAAAGCTACCCGTCAATCCAAAAGGCATTTTGATTATGTGAATAGGACAGAAATCAAATGTTATGCCAACACTGATAGAAAGGGAAAACATTTTGCAAGCTTCTGAAGTTTTTTCTGTATTTCAATAATGATACCTTTCACTGGGAGAGAGTTTAACCAAGAAGCTAGTTATTTTTCTAGCTAATTACTGCCTTTTAATGTCTTCTTAGAAACTCAGTATGTTAGAATTCCATACCTTGTATGACACAGGAAGGAAGTATGCTCAGATGAGACCTTTATATGAAAATAGTAGTGATCGCAGGAATAAAAAATGATTTAAAAATGTACCTATGAATTTATGAATATGAATTCATGAATTTTAAAATTATTTTCCCAGATAATATCTTAGATACCCATAACCTGCCTCAACTAGTACTTCTGTTAAAGTCTCTGGTTTGTCCTTCAAGACTGACACATAAGTGGCATAGAATGGATCAAAACAAAACCAGTTTTGTCTTTCAAACTCCAAAAGAGTTTTTTTCCATCTTTCTGTGTTGTCTGGCAGAACGATGTTCTATATCCAACGTTTTAGCCTTGCTCGTCCTTATACTGCCTGACCATGGGGTCTGGCCAAACAGCAGGCAGTGGCCGAGGTCCTGCAGCTGCCTTACCACCCTAGGCCTTTCCAAGTTTGGAGCAAGGGTATGAAAGTAAGCATGCTATGCAAGCATTAGCATTACTACTTGCAAATTTGCATATAGTTAGCTTAAGTTTCTATAGACAATAGACTGAGGCGTTTACTCCAGGAAACATTGTATTCCAGGTACCTTTTCCTGCTTTTTGCCCTTTTCATTTACCCATGTTCCTTCCTGTCACCTGCCACTGCCTCTGCTGCTTCTGGCAAGTTCTATGCAATTGCTGCTCATTGTCGAGGAAGATATGAGGGAGAAAAGACAGACATCAGAGGGCCTGAAACCCAGACTTCAAGACTTTAGGTGTTATAACTGCGCGTGATCACACCTTCTGCAGCTTCAAGGTTTTCTAGCTCCTGTGGGGAGCTGACGGGGCAGCCAGCACCCCTGCACTAACAAGCACCGTGCCTGTAGCTTTATTTCTTTGTGGAATCTTCCTTCTACTCCATTCTGCTTGCCATAAGCAAGTCTACTTTTAACACTTGCCTGTTAGTTCTGTGTGCCCTGAACACCTGAGATCATTTTTAAAGGTGATGTCAACATGATTTCTTTTCAAATGTGATTTCAAATTGTAGGTGCTTCTGACTGGCCTTTGAGGTCTTGCTCTGGCTCACATGTTCTTTAGCTTAATTGGGTAACTGTATTCTCACAGAGGCGTTCAGGTACTGGACATGCAGGTCGGTCTCCTCTCACTAGAAGGCCAATTCCAGGAGATCTCTGGCTTTGTTCTGTTCACTGTCATGTCTGGAGACATAGAATGCGGAACAGTGTATAGCCCATTGAAGGTGTTGAGTAGATATTTACTAAGTAGGTGAATCAATGAGTGCTGACTTTTTGGCACTTCTGTAATCTAAATCATTCTCATTGGGAATACTGGGATAGGCAATAATCTTTGTTTCTTCATGTCAGCAGTGTCCATGACGTAGCACAAAATTTGCACATTTTACTATGTTTACTACTTAGTTAAGATTTGTATTTTAAAATCAAATTTAACTCTATATGGTATTCATTATTCACATGGAAGATCTCTGACCTACAGTTTCTCCTGTCCCGGTCTTTTCCTTCCCTCTGTCCTCTTGGGGTCTGCATCGTAACCTTGGTAACACTGCTCTCCGCCAATTCTGGGCCCTTCAGAATTGAAGTGTGCAAACTTCTGCTGCTTCCAGATCCCACCTCTGGCCTTACTGCCATCTGTGTAACCCACGGTGTGTGCCTCAGTGTGACCGTAAAGTAGGGGTAATAATGAAAAGTATCCCACTCACAGAGTTGTTGTGAGAATTAAACGAGACGATGTGTGTGCGGCTGGCACCTCAGTGCTCAGTGCATGTTAAACGTTGTTATTGTCATCCGGACCCTTGGGTCTTGCCTAAAACCCATTATACTAACCCTAAGCAAACACTTGGTGATGAGTCAGGCTGAGATGGCCCTTGACTGGTGGCAAACCCCCTGCCCCCCCGAGTGTCCCCTCATGTGTTCTTAGGTGAGTGTCATTTGAGGTTTGAGCAGTGTCACACGGTGGGCTGGCCTGGGCCTTTCCCCCCTCCTCCCCGCCCCCGCTGGGTCTCTCTCACTGTGACTGGGCTTCTGAGTTCAGGTTCCTAAGCTGTGAGCACGTGTTGGGTTGGTGGGAGGTTAACAGGTCTAGTTAGCGTCACCACCTTCTGGGAACTGTACCTTCCAAGAAATTTCTTGGAACTAACCTCCTAAACAGCCCAGAATGTGATGCATCTCAGCATCTGATTGTTGTTAAACCACCTCCTCAGCTTTCTCAGGAGAAAGGAAGGGATTTCAAAGTGGATCTATTTTTAGCTCTGTAATTATCAGAAAATGTGTTCTTTGGGTAATTGTCTGAACTGCAGGATGCTTGTGTTGACTTGTGCTCATGATTCATGTTTCTGTGGCAAGAGCCACTTGCTCCCCGTGCGGCTCCGTCGTGGCCCGTGGGGACGCTGTTAAGTGCGGCGCGGGAGCGGAAGCACCCGGCGGCAGAGGCTGGTCTGATGGCCACTTGCAGGCACAGAAAGGCTCTTGCAGGAAGGAGACTGACGCCTGTTGCATCTGTAAGTGCAGTGAGTGGTTTGAGGAAATGAACATGAGTATGAACCCAAGAGGTTGGCATGAAAATAAAGAGAAACTTGCTCTGTCAGTGGTGGTCGTCACACCTGGGGATTGGTTGTCCTGGGGGCTATGAAATGATCACATTCCTTAGACCACGTTGGACAAGCATATGTCTGGGTAATGCAGAGTAAAACTGAGGCTGGCCGAGGACGGGTGGAGACTTAGTTGCATGGTTTGTGATGTCCCCTCTGGCTTGCCTATTCTGTGATTCTCCAGTTCACGTTCTGATGTCCGCAAGACAATGTCCAGTCCCACTGAAGGCTTTATGACATTTGTGGATATAGAAAGTTGTGTGGATTGATAATTTTCCTTCTCCCAATGAGCGTGCTCATTGAGATGTGGAGGAAGAGGGTGCATGTGGGTTTGGAGGTGGGTGGGGGTGTTGAGATCATTGAGGGAGCAGGTGGGAGGGGTGAAGTGTTCCAGGTTTAATATTGGAAAGAATTCAGGGGTAAAAGGGCCATAGGGAGGGGTCCCACTAATCGCTACCTATTATGCCTCTACCTCTTAGAAGCTTCTTGGAGCCACACCTCGGTCTTAGGGAGGAGTCATGGCATGGAGTGAAGCTGTGAGTAGCAGCCTGAATCCTTTGCAGAAATTCCTGATGTGGTTCTGAAAGCAGGGGTTGGAGGAGATGGAGAATGGATGTGACACTTTCAGTGAAAAGTTAGTTTTGTTAAACGAGAAGATCTCAGCATTATTCTCAATTCGTCACCTCCCTTTGCGTCCAGGACCGTCTCAGGGGTCCTCAAACTACAGCCTGCGGGCCACATGCAGCCTGCTGAGGACATTTATCCGGCCCAAGGGGTGTTTTTGCCACCGCTGCCTGTCCTGCTTAGCAGCCTACTCGTCCCGGGCCCACAATGCGCATGCGTGGAATGTGCCTCGCGCTCTTGAACGCCCCCCAATGGTCTGAGGGACAGTGAACTGGCCCCCTGTTTAAAAAGTTTGAGGACCCCTGGATAATTTGCAAGGCCCAGTGAAAAATGACAACATGAGGCTCCATGTTGGAAACTGGCAGCAGAGCATTCACCGAAGGTGAGGCCCTTCTCAGCCAGGGCCCGGTGCAACTGCGCAGGCCATGCGCCCCTGAGGCCTGCTGTGCCAGATGCCTCTGCAGTTCTTCCTGCTAGGAGCAGAGAATATTTCCCTTCCCCACTGAGGCTGGGCTCTGCCGCGTGACAGGACTTGTCCACTGATTGTGGGCCGGCGTGTGAGTGTGGGAGGAGGCTGTCAGCGCCGTTGGGCATTTCTCTCTCCCTCCTGAGCCCTGCCACTGGCAAGGCCCACCTGTGGTGCAGGGAGGACAAGAGGCCTGGGGAGCCCACTTGAGCCCACCCAAAGCTCAGAGCCACGCCTACCAGACCTGGTGACTGCCAGCCGCCCTTTAGTTCCACGAGCAAGTCTAAATCATTGTGTTTTATGGCACTGAATTTTGGAATGATTCGTTATTATGGCCATAGCTAACTGATACCACAATCGTGTGCCACTTTTATAAGGGGGAAGAAATCTTTCTTCTTAAATCTGATATTACTCTTTGCCAGAGTTCAGCCATTTTCTGATTCTACAAATTTACAAATAGGTGGTTTCATGCTTTGTCCCAATTTCTAGGACCTAAGAGAGGGCTACTAAATGCATTTATATACCAGAAGCTAGAGAAAGATCCGTGTTGTTTTTGGTGCACGGTATTTGTCATGCATTAACTCTTGGGAAGGCTGGTGATGATGGTGCTTTTCTCTCCTTCCTGGCACTCCCTGCCACAGGGGTCTGACTCGATTTTAAGTCTTTTTAGCTGTCAATGCAGTTCTTCCTGCAGGGCTCTGGAGGGAATGGCATATTTTAATTGAGAGACATAATACAGTGAAAAGGGACACATAAACTCAGAGGCAATTGTGTGGAATGCTTTAGAGAGACCATCCTTGATGCGGAGGAGTTTTTCAGAGAAGAATTCCCTGTTGCTTGGGGGATTTCTAAAATGCGACAGGAATAATGGCTGCTTGCACTTCTTGCATGACTAGTATATGCCTCTAAAAGTATTAATTCTTTTAATCCCACAACCGCTCTATGAAATAGTCACTGTGAAAAGCCCCACTTAACAGATAAGGAAACTGAGGCTTAGAGAGGTTAAGAGCTTATTCCAGGGCTTCATATTTCTTAAGTGGTAGAGCTGCAATTTGAAGGCAAGTCTGTTGGACAAGAGTATACATTTCGAATCACCATGTTTAGGGGAAATAGTTGGCTTTTTTTGGAACATGCTACATAAGGACCACCACTGCAGCCCTAGGGCTGGCTGTTTTCAGGGAGGACACGAAGCGAAAGCCACACGGGGCCTCGGGGACCCTGAGATGTGCTTGGCTCACCATTGATGGGGCCAGGTGGATTCCTTTAAGGCTCTTCTGTGATTCCATTTAACTTCTTGGTAGGGTAGTTCACCCCTGGAGGGAATATTTGAAGACAAGTAAAAATATCTTGGAGGAAAACTTGTAACTAGTTCCGAAACCGTGTCTCATGTATAATTTATTTTCAGACACTTTCTGTGGCAAACTCCTCGTTAGTCGGACGGAAAGATGGAACAGTTTCCTCACTGCACAAATGGTGGTGCTGTCATGGGGGTGCTGAGCCAGAAGCTGGAAGGGCTGGAGAAAGTGCCCTGTCTTCGCCTCACGCCCCCCAGGGCTGCAGCAGGCGAAAGGAACAACGTTCCGAGCGAGTCCCTAACGCATGGTGCTGGCCCTCCACCTGCAGCTGGGTAGCTGCTGGCTCTGTCCTTGTTAGTGCCTGGTGACCGGGCATCGAACCAGGTTGCGACCAGCTTTCATCTTTCTCGTGAGTTCGTGGGTCATCTGGTTGGTTCTGTTGATCTTGGCTGTGCTGGGGTGGAGGGCTCTTCTGGTTCTGGCTGGAGTCTGCATATTCCTGGCAGCAGCAGCCCCTTAGCTGATCTCGGTCGCCTCAGCTGGGCAGTTGGCTCTGCTCCACCTCTCATGCTCTGGGGACTGGCCCAGGCCATTCCCGTGGCCTCACAGGAGTGAGAGAAGAGGTGCATCTTGCGGCCAAGCCCAGGGCCAGAGGGGGAGAGACTAGAAAGTCACAGGGCAAAGGGTGTGGATATTCGTCAGTGCATTCGCTGACTTGACTGTGAAAATCCCATGCCAGCATCGTATCAGGAAGTAGCAAACATTAGAGTCTGCTGGTCTTTTGTATTTGTCATTGGTGGAATGAGTGGCTCCTAATCTTTTTGCATATCAAAATCCCCTGTGGAGATTTTTCAACATTTGTCTGCTTAAAAACCACTTCCAGAAGTTCTGCTGCAGTTGTTCTTGGGAGGGTCCGGTCGTCTGTATTTTGAAAATGCCCCATGGGTGGTGGGGCAGAGAAGCACTCGGGGAAATATTTGGTGACGAGAATGTCGGCGGATGAGCTGGCGACTCATAAGCAGCTCCTGCAGGGGTCACGGGGCCTGCAGGATTGGGCGCGGGGGAGAGGCAGAAGGAGGCAGAGCTTCCTCCCAGAGAGCTGACAGGCAGCAGGCAGGTGCGGCCGACTCCTGCGCAGACAGCCCAGGAGGAGGTGAGCGCTGGCCTCGAGGGGCATTTCCTCAGCTCGCTCATCCTGGCCGTGGAGAGAACACCCTCCTGCCTGAGGCGAGACAGAGGCTGGTGTGGAGGTGAACGCGGGGCAGGCACAGGCAGCTCCACAAAGCAAGGGGCCGGCCTCTTTCTGGGCGGTGCGGGGACAAGCCCTGGAGCCGTCTGCGACCGTGGATGCATCTTTGAGAGTGGTCCTCGACCCCGGGGCTGGGTCGCACATCACATTCGGGCAGATTCTTAAATGAATAGATTCCTGGAATGTCGGTTCCTCCCCACCCGTGATGGTTAATTCTAAGTGTCAACTTGGCTAGGCCCTGATGTGTGGTCAAAGATTATTCCGGTTGTTTCTGTGCGGGTGTTTTTTGGATGAGATTAACATTTAAATCGGTAGGCTTTGAGTAAAGCAGATTGCTCTCCCCAGTGTGGGTGGCCTCATCCTATCAGACAAAGACGGACCTCCCATGAGCCAGTGGGAATGCTGCCAGCAGGTGGCTTCTGCACGGGATGCCAACGGCACGGGCGACTCTTCCCTGGGTCTCCATCCTGCTGCCCGCCGCAGGTTTTGGGCTTGCCACGTCTCCACAACTGCATGAGCCTGCTTCTTAACATGAATCAGTCTCTCTGCCTCTCTCCCCCTCTCCCCCTTTCCCTCTCCCCCTCTCTCTGCCCCTCCCCCCTCTCTCTGCCCCTCTCCCCCTCTTTCCCCTCTCTCCCCCTCCTCTCCCCCTCTCTCCCCTCCCTCTCTCCCCCTCTCCCCCCTCCCTCCCCATAGACACACCCCTACACAAACACACACCCTGTTGGTTCTGTTTCTCTGGAGAGCCCTGACTAGCACACCCCCTCCATCCTGGTAAGTTCGGGTTCGGTAGGTTTGCGGAGGGGCCTGGAACTACTATGAACTGAATCTTCACAGCAACCCTGTGAGTTGTGGGAAATTATCTGTTCACAGGTGTATAGACTTTGTTCAAGGTCACCCAGCTGGTGGAGTCCACGTTCGTCCTCCTCACCGCCTGCTGCTTCTGTTTGCTCACGTCCATGGGAGCCAGCTATTTTCCATATTTTTACAGAGCTTCTTGCCCCTACCCTAGGAGCCAATCTCTGCAGGGTCAGAAAGAAGAATGAGGCCCACTCGGCCCCCCTGTAGCCTCCACAGACCGCGCAGGCCCGGAGAGAGCAGCCGGCCGCCCACCGCGCTCGCCCGCCGAGCGGAGCCTCCCAGCGCCCTCTAAGCCGTGCAGATTTGTCGACTGTCGGCAGCTTTGCTGTGAGAAGTCACCAAATCATGACGGTTCTGACAGAAACGATTTGGGATTCTATGCTGTCTTTCTCCTGTCTCGACGTGTGGGGCGCGGGAGGCGGCGGGGCCGGGCTCCCTGCGAGGGAGAGACCCTGGCCGCCGCCCGGCCGAGCTCTCTCCGCCCGGGGCCTGTCCGGCCGGGGGGGCCTGGGCGGGACTCTGCCTCCCAAGGCCATCCAGACACCTTCGCAGCTCTGTCGTTGTTAGGGCATGTCCTTGTCCTCGTGGTCCTCGACGCCGTCACACCGTGACCTCCCTTCCAGTAGCAGGATGGAGGAGGGGGAGGGCCATTTCCTCGAGGGACACGACTCAGGAGCTGCACACGCCACTTGCTCCCAGCTCACGGGGCAGGTCTCAGGCAAGGGGCCGCATCTAGTCTTTCTTTGGGGACCTATGTGCTGAGTTAACACTCGGGGCTTTTCGTTCTCACTTATAAGTGGGAGCTGAGCGGTGTGTATGTGTGGTCACACGGCGACTTGATGGATGTTGGAGACTCAGAAGGGGCAGGATGTGAGGAGCGTGCAGGATGAAAAGTTGCCTGTTGAGTACAATGCACGCTGTTCAGGTGATGCGCACATGGAAAGCCTAGACTTTTCCACTCTGCAGTTCATCCATGTAACAGAAAACCACTTGTACTCTCTGAATCTATTTAAATAATAATAAAAACCATCAGGGATTTTATTCCAGAGAGAGGGCGGAGAGGACGGCTGCAGGTCTCTGTCTCGGGGAGGACCGGCCTCCCCGCTGTCAGCAGAGCGGCCGGGGCAGGGCCCGCAGCTGCTGGTGTGCACACAGATGCCGAGGGCAGCAGAGTCAGCTGGGGAGAAGTGAGACAAGGTGTCACAGGCTGAGAGACAGTAGATGGTACCTGGAGGAGGCTGGGCGTGGTAGGGGTTGGAGGGAGCTGTGCGAAGTCTTACGTGTTGGCCTGGATGGAACCCAGTGGGTGCCACTTGAAATTTGTTGGTCCATTCCGCCGGAGTTCATACACTACCATGTACATAGTCCAGTATTAGGTGCTAAGGAAGGATAAATGTGTGTGTGTGTGTATGTGTGATGTGTCCATTGTGAAGACATGCTCAGTCCAGTTAAAGAAGATCTTGCATTTTCTCTGCATTCCTGCCCGAAAGTCCCTCACGAAAGTCCTGATCACACAGAACCTTATATTATGGTTGCCTGTACACATATCTTACACAGTTATATTCTCAAAGGCAGGAATCGTGTCCTAATTTCTGTACCTGCTACACTGCCTGGCATGGTTTCTCGTTCTTGTTAATTAGCCAGATGGACTAGTGAACATGAGACTGGCGGCCACCGTGCCGCACTGTCTTTTTCATAATGCGTGAGGCAGGGCTCTCACTGCTGAGCGTGGGATTGAGGCACGTGGAGGAGACCAGAGAAAGGCCAGTGGCTGGTGTGTGTGATGTGCTCGTCATGGCACAGCACCCTCCGTGCCCAGGGCTGGGTGCTGCAGCAGCGGCAGAGCAGCGTTTTCAACCTTGGCTACACATTGGAACCACCTGGGGAGCTTGGAAATGACTGTCGCCTCCGTCCCACCGCAGAGCTTCTGATTGGCTTGGCCTGGAGCGGCCCGGGCATCGGCTTCTTAACAGCTGATCCTGATGTGTGCCAGGCTTCGGTCAGGCAGGTGGGGAGGCACTCACACCTCCTCTGTCCCCAGGCTGTGGTTTGGCAAGCCGCCATCTGCAAAATGGCACCAGGGGAAGCATGGATTCGCCAGCAGGCGCTGAGCGGACTGAAGGCAGCTCGTTGCGCCTGACCCAGGAACAACTTGTTTTTCTTGGTGGGAACTTTGCTTCTAGATGCTCCCTTTTCCAAAATGTGCTGAGAAGTAAAAATTCTGTTTTTCAACCTCCAGAATGCTCACCTTTCTAGATACTCATTCTTGCCCTTTTCTAAATTGCTGAAGAAGCAAGAAACATTTCTGGGTCGTGTTTCTAGGCCACGAAATGGGCCAATATTACTAAACCCTAAGAGCTTCTTATCCTCTGCAGTATAATCCAGTCTCTCCAACTCCTTACTGCCCTCCCTGAAGTTCAAACTGGCGTCAGCCTGTGCCCAGGCGGGGGCCACAGGGAGAGCCGGGGTGAGTACGAGAATTCGTGCAGGCTTGGCTTGTGCTGCATTGGCCCGCACGCTCCTGGTGCATCTTCTCCCCATAGACAAGCTACCGTACGTACGCCTTACCATGCCGGCTCCATTCGTGACTTACACGGGACTTGTTATTCTCTAAGCAATTCGGGGCATTGATTCTCCTCCAGTGCAGAGTTTCACTGGGTCTGATTCCTAAGCTGTCTCTATGGCACAGACAGTTATACAACGCATGGAGTTTTGTTTCATTAGGATAAGACCTGGCAATAGACAAGAAAATGCACTGAATAAGTTAAATGTGCTATGCAAATGAAAAGTGCCATTATTATAAAGGGACAGAAAAAACACATTGTTCTCTTTCTGTATCTGCCAACTGGTCAAAGCAATGATGAAATTCTGGAGGACAGCGATCACCGATTATAGCACAGGGAGGTGGGTGGGGAACATGCAGCAAGAACAGCTCTGCTATTGTGGCCTTTGAGTGGTGACATCACGGCTGTTACCACTCAGCGCATCAGCACAAGGTGCCCCAGTGTCACTGGTGTCCTGCTGGGAACAGAATAAAGGAGCCACTCAGGGAATATGTGGCTCGGATTACATCAGCTGGACATACTGATGGAACGACAAACAGTGTATCTTCTGAGAGGCTCTGCGTGCACTAGACTTTAACACGTGCCATTGTGGTCTGGCACATGTTTCTGATAGTGATGATGTCAACTGCTAATGGAAATCAAGAGTGATGGACATTGGGCTATTTTGAGTTATCGGTGACATATTTTAAGCACAAATAATCTGGGCTTTAAAAGGAAAATGGGTGTGGGAGGGGAAGTTGGAAAGTATAATATTAATAATTTGTAAAATGTTTGCTTTCTTTGGCAGGCTAGAGAGTTAGTGAGGGCACTGACTGTATCTTGTTCACAGCTCAGCACTTTGCCTAGAAAACAGCACATAGGCAGTAAGGCTTTCCTGACAGATGAATGAATGAGTGAGTGGAACAAGCTCCGCGGCGACTGGGTGAGTGCTACGTGCTTTCCCCACAGTGCCTCACTCATTCTCACCACGCTGTGGTGAGGGGGAGATGGGGAGGGCTACTCCCTTTCCCAGTAAGTGCAGGGTCTGGATTCAAATCTTCTGATCCCCAAACCCCTGCCCTTTCTAGCACTCCTTGTGCTTCCCTCATTTTCCCTGGACACCTCTTCACCACTGAGAGTTTCAGAGCACGCTTGACACGCCAGCACTTACCTAACCCTAATCCACGCGACCCACTGTCAGCCTTGTGCACACCAGTCCCTTCTCTGGTCTGGCTACCGTCCCTTCCCCACTGATTCTCACCCTCCAAGTCAAAAACAGGCTGAAGTTTTGACCAAAGGCATCTTCTCAATTTCAACAGACCATTGGGACACTGATGGTTTGCGAGAAAGAGCCTTCAGAGGGCGCTGTGCTCCCTGTGCTGGCCCTGGGCAGCCGTAGTGGTGAGCCGGGGCTGCCATAACAGCCCTGGTGAGGGGTTAGGGTTAGGGTACCACAGCTGGACGGCTTAAACCACAGACATTTATTTTCTCACAGTTCTGGAGGCTAGAAGTACTAGGTCACGGTGTCGGCAGAGTTGGTTTCTTCCAAGGCCTCTCTCCTTGGCTTGCAGCTGGCCGCCTTCTCTCTGCGTCTTCCCGTGTCTCCCCTCTGTGAGTATTTGTGTTCTAGCCTCCTCTCCTTATAAGGACACCAGTCATATGGTTTGGGGGCCCACCCTAATCACCTCATTTAACCCTAATTCCCTCTTTAAAAGCCTTATCTCCAAATACCATCACATTTTGAGGTACTGAGGGTTTAGGACTTCAACATATGGATTTGGGGTGGGGCATGTTTCAGCCTGTAACAGGATCCGTGCACGAGAGGAGAGTTTTCATGGAAACGACATATCCTTGGTTAGGAGAAATGATTGAGCTACCCTTGAATTCTGTTCCTTGGTGAATAGCAACTAGAGTGAATAGTGAGCCCCTGGGTTTTGATTTTTCTAGCATTTTCCCATTATCACAGGTATAATTCGGAGAAAGAGCGGGCAAGAGTTAGATCCTCTTTCAGTTGGGTTTTATTGTGTTTGTCAGAATAAAAAGCAAACTTGTTCTCGGTGAAGCGTGTGAAGTCTCCCCCCATCATCCTCCAGGGAAGATGGCCCAAACAGAAGGTTCTCAGCCCGCCTCCTCACGCTGCCACACCCCTGCAGACAGCAGGGTGCAGAGCCAGTTGCCTGAGCCTAGACTTGGTGCACGTTGGACAAAACACGGGTCATCCATCATTCTAATTAGCTCTGGTTTCTGTCTCCCCAGCAGGCCCAGGGTCAGGGCCAACTCCACATCTGTGGCAAGAGATTCTGCAGAAGTGCCGATTGCTGAGTGGGGCTGAAGTTACATAATTATTGTAACTATTTCTGTGTATAGGACATCCCTTCCCAGGAGATCCCAAGCGCTTCGTTGCCCAGAAGTTGTCACTTAGTAGCAGGACAGAATGACCCATTCTGGGGTCGAAGGAAGTAACAGAGAACACCGCCCACCCGTAGTGCTGTGCAGGCTGCACAGGTCTCAGGGGAGGCCACCCTGGGGCATCGCCCTGCTGCGCAGAGAGTGGAAGGGGGGCTTGGGCTCTTTGTTTTTGCCAAGGGAAGTGACATTAGCCAAAGGTTAGGTTCAGTGACTGTCTTAGTCCATTTGTGCTGCTGTTACAAAATGCCATAGGTTGGGTGGGTTAAACAACAGAAATATATTTCTCACAGTTCTGGAGGCTGAGACGTCCAGATCGAGGCACCAGCAGATTGTCTGTAGAGGGCTGTTTTGTGGTTCATGGACGGCCATCTTCTGACCGTGTCATCACGTGGCGGAGAGAGGAAGTAAGCTCGTTGGGAACTCTCATAAGGACACTGATCCCGTTCATGAGGGCTCAGCTCTTGTGACCTCATCTAATCTCAGTCACCTCCCAAAGCCCTACTTCCTAACACCATCACATAGGTGGGGTTTCAACATTGAATTTTGGGGGGACACAGCATTTAGCTCACACTGGCAGCTTAAGTAAAGCTTTTCCATAACACCATTTATAAAGTATTATGTGTGACGTGTAATATTCCAGACATTGTGAAAAGTGCTTGGCTGGATCATCTCACCTAATACGACAGCCCTCTGATGTAGACACCACTGTGGCCCCCCGAACTCCCACTGAGAATGAAAGTGAAAGGCAGAGAGGTTAAGAACTTAAGCTACGATATACAAAGCTGGGTTTAGATCCAGGCAGTCCTACCCTAGAGCTTGCTGTTTATTTGTTCTTTTATTAATTGTTTTAATTACAAAAGTAGTATGTCCTAATTTTCACTAATAAAATGATGCACGATCATAGGAAGAAAATGTTAGTAAACTCTCCCAACATGCTCCTTCCTAACTCTGTGACACAACTAGTGGTAAAAGCCTGGCCTTATGGGCTTTGTTTATACCGTATCTCCACGCATGTTCAGACAGATACACGTATGCACATCTATACATATACACACTCAGCGTTTTTGTTTGTTTCTTTTTCTCCATAATGGAAAAAATTGTTCTTCTATAACTAGTCCCCCCCCAACATATCATGATATCCTGGATGTTTCTTTAGGTCAATAGCTATAGATCGCTCTTGAAAATAATTGCACAATCTTCTGTAACATTCAATAGTACACACAATTTACTCAGTCATTTCCATATTTATAGACATCATGTATGCTTTCAGTTTTGTTTTTTGGACCATATTAATAATAAACACCTTTGTGTGCTTATATCCCAGGAGTGTGATCATCAGGCTAAGAGTATATGGACTTGTATTTTTCTAAACATTGCCAGATTACTTTTCCAAAAAGGTGGAAGCAATTTGTGTTCCCACCAGCAGTGTGAGAATGTCTGTTTCCCTGCACCAGTGTCCCCAGGACCAGATGTTCCTGGGAAGCCCCCAGGCTGGCCTGTCACAGAGGCGCCTTCCATCCTTAGCACCCAGGTGCGGGCCCAGGTAGATGCGGAGTGCGGCAGTCGGGAGCTTGTTCTCAGAGACCAGCTGTCTCAATCTCAGCAGCACTTTGAGTCCTCTGGGGAGCTTTGAAAACCCAGGGATCCAGATATAGGACCTCAACCTCAGAGCGTCTCACTTAATTGGACAAGGGGGCGTGGAGTGGTGTTTTCAGAAAGCTCCCAGGGGGTTCTAATGGCCTGCCGCGGTGCAGTGCTTGCCCTCCCCTCGTGCCGTCCTTCCTCCTTCCCTTGCAGGCCAGTTAGAAGCTGCAGGGATGTTCCCTCAGCCAGCAGCCTGTCCTTCTGCTGCCCAGGGCCTGCAGAAACACACAGGTTTAAGCGCTGACTTTAATTTCTGTGTCCAAACCTCATGGCACACTTGGAAACTCAGGCGGTGAGGCCAGGGCCTCAGCATTTTCTGAATGCTGCCAATGCTCTAATGTGCAAGCAGGGGCAGGCCACTGCCCTACTTATTTCCAGAGCTGGGAACACTTCTGACTAAGGCCCATCTGTCCCAGCTGGGCAAGCCTTGTTTCCACTTGGAGGGGCCAGGAGACTGTAAGAAGCCAATGACCTGGTGTTCATGTGCCCTGCATGGCCCTGCCCCGGGGAGACACGAGCCGGCAAGGTGGAAGCTGGCCACCAGCCCGCTGGGCCGCCACAGGCAGCTTCAGTGTTAGTGAGCATGGACGGTGAAGCCTGCTTAGCAGAGGCTCTCAGACTTTGCTGCACATTGGAGTCACCTGGGGGGGGGGGCGCATTTAAACATCCTGATGCCCAGAATTCATCCCAAACCAATTGAGTCAGAATCTCTGGGGATGGGACCCAGCATCAGTATTTTTTAAAACTCCCCAAGTGATTCCAGCGTGCAGCCAAGTCTGAAAAACAGAGCCCTAAAGAGCACTCTGCAGTGTTAGTCGTCACGGCTCGTGGCTTTCTAGGCCTGGCGGTGACGGTGGGCAGCTACTGATTTCTGTTAGCATCGGTGCATTCACCTGCCGGGTTTCCCTTTCACGTATCCCTACCCAGTTCTTGAGCTAACAACAGAGTTTCCAAGGCAATTTTGTTTTCCTGAAAGATAGGAGTTCATGTTTTTTCACAAGGCAAAAATATTCCTAGTATTTTCACACATGTGAACTATTCCCTGGCTCTGCAGAACTGTTGACTCTGTTAGCCCCGTTGCCAGCACCCGCTGGTTCCTCACGCAGCAGGCGTCAGGCAGAACAAGGTAAGCGCCTGCACGCCCCGCACTCCGGCACAGCCGAGTCGCGCTGCTCACCGCAGCGTGCTGTGGCGCTGCCGGTGCTGAGCCACGGTGCGCCGTCACGCTGTGAGTGAGCCAGAGTTTCAGTGGAACGGCCCTGCGTGTGGTCCGTGCGCCTCCCGGGTGCACTTCCAGTGGAGTGAGAGCATGGGCTGCTGTGCGGGAGGCAGCCACCCGGGGCTCGGCGGTGCACACCGCGGGGCACGGCGCAGGGTGGCAGGTGAAGGAACGGCGTGTCCTGCCTTATGTGAGTCAGCCGCATCATCTACACGGCAGGGGGACCTCTCGGGGACCGCCATGAGTCTCTGGTCATCGAGGGGTGGAGACACGGCCTCTTCCCTCCTGGGAACAGCGGCACTGGCGACAAGGCCCTGTCAAGGACAGCGTGGCCCTGCAGGGCCCTAAGGCTCTGAGCCGGCGGGGACTTCTGCGAGGGCCAGCGCCAGCATTAGATCACATGAAGGACTATTCCCATTTGAATCCCCTGGGGAGCTTGTAAAGCCCAGGGATCCAGATTAGGGCCCATCCCCAAAGAGTCAGTCACTTAACCTTTTATGCTGAAAAGGCTCACATGTAAGGGAATGTTGAAGGAGCCATGTAGTGGACGCCTAACGGCCTTCACCGAGACCGTCACCGCCTGCCGTCGGCCGCCGTCGCTGTGGCTGCTCTTCCCGCACGCACGCTCCGCGCGCTGCCCGGCCCTTCATTGAGCACCTCTCAGTCCCGCTTCCCCGAGCACCTTCTCTGCCACGGCCACAATCCCATCATCACGCCTAAAGACACGGCTGGAATAATGTCACCTAGTTATGGTTCATGGTCATATTCTCTTGTTTTACAAATGATGTTTTTTAGAGTTTTTTTTTAATCTAGGGTCCAATCAACGATCACACATTGCGTCCAGTTGTAATGTTTCCTGCAGTCTCCTTTATCCAGAATAGTCTCTCCGCTCTTTTTCCATGACATTGACCTTTTGAAGAGTCCCTGAACGTGGGCAGTTTTTAAAAGTTCCCCAGGTGTTTCTAATAAGCAGCAAGGTTGACACTACAATAAAGGCTGCATATTTTGTTTTTCCCACGTAAGTGTTTATGTGGGAAAACCAACGAGGAAACTGGTTGGCCCGGCCTGCGCTTGGTTCTTGGGAAGAGGCGGTCGCGCACCTGTCATCGTGGCGTTTATTCTTCTTAGGTTTCCAGAGTCACGGCCACTCTGACCAGTGCCTTTTCTGGAGGCTCCGTGTCTTCACCCCCTCTTTTCTCCTCCCTCCCAGCATCTCCTGTTCTGTGTTTTTGTGTGTGTGCTGGACGTTCAAGGCATCGAGCCCCTTTACAAACTGCTCAGCACCCTCGGCGTGGAGCCAGGGCAGGCGGCGTCTGCTCTCCTTAGCCGCCGCCATGGTTGCTGAGCAGGTTGCGCAGAGGGCGGCGGTCCCTCCCAGGCTGCTGCTGTGCCCTGCCCCAGCCCCGCTGAATTAAGCACTGCTCGCTCTCACCCTTCGTGCTCATCCTTCTCCACGTTGTGTTTGTTTGGTTGGTTTTTTTTTTTTTTGAGCTGACTATACCCATCTATTCTTTAAAACTCAGCTCAGCTCACTGCTTATGGGAAGGCTTTTGCCTCCTTCCTCAGTCGGGGTCTGAGGCCTGCGGGGGCCCCGTGCACCCCAGGCTGATGCCCACCCTGGCGCTCGCCAGGCAGCACTGCGCCCTTCTCTCCCAGGTGGACTGGGGCCTGCTGGGGACAGGGACTGAGCCTGCCGTGAGGCGACAGCTGGCGCTGCACGCCGCAGGTGTCCAGCGAGTGTCGGTGAGGGAGAGGAGGCGAGAAGAGAGGGCGCTCGGTTCTGAGACTCCCGCAGTCACTGTTCTCCAGGCCAGTCATCGGCCATTGAGCTAGAAAGGCCCGTAGTGGATTCCAGCCTGGCTCCTTCACCGAAGGTAACAGAAGTCCAGGGAGGTAGACCTCAGTGCCACTCCATGGCAGGGGTAGGACTGACCCGTCTCCTCTTCCCCAAGTCCAGGGTGCCCCATGCTAACATTCCCCTTTATTTCATTGGACTGTTTATTCATTTCAAATGTCCAAATCCTGTTGACTTTCCATCATTCACATGTGGATAATCCTTCATTTTATTATATATGGCAAATATCCAACCTCTAGTTGACTGCCTCTCCTTCTGACCATGGGAGAGAGAAGTTCATTTTAATAAAAGTGTAAGCAAATGTCATCAGGAGAGCAAACTTGTTGTATGAAAACCAATAAGCACAAAACACACTTCAACCACCTCCAGCCTTGAATGGAGCCCCCTGCCCCCATATTGGTGTGGATGGTTGAGCGTTCGCCACGAGGTTCGTGGGAGCAGATGTTCTTCTCTCTCCCCCTCGTGGACTTGGCCAGTGAGCAATGCTGCTATCCAGGCGGTCATGGACCAGCAGCTTTGGCATCACCTGGGAGCTCGTTTTGTATAAATGCAGAGTCTCACGTGCCACCCAGACCCATGGCATCATAGCCTGCGTTTTGACAAGATCTTCATACGTGCATTGTTCTGAGCAGCGAGGCTGCTGTGTGTGGCTTTGAGGGAAGGCGCACAGGAGTGGGCACGCTCCCCCGCTGCTGTCCTGTCCTTACCGACATGCCTTTCCCGCCCGTCAGCCCCGCTCTGCTGAGCGACGCGGGCGCTGCTGCGACGCCTCTGTCCGCTGGAATTCCCGCCCGCTGACGGCAGCAGAGGCCTCCTGCCGAGGTGTCCCCACTCCTCCTCCTCCGTGGCCGTCTGCCCTGGCGAGGGCTGCCGCTGGCTTTCGCCACCTCCCTTAAGTTTCCCAGTGACCTGCCACCCGCCACCCCTTCCTTCTCAGCTACTGACGTTCTCGAGTGAGTGGGGCACTGATGCCTGGCGCCCTCTCTGCCCTCCAGCTTCGCATCTGCACCTCCCTGACCCTTCCCTCCCCTCTCGTTTAGTGTCGCCTGACCAGTCCCCTCTGTCTCGCTCCGCAGTGCGTCCAAACTGGCTCCGCTTTCGGTGCCTTCTCTCTCTCACTGCTGTCCAGTACTTCTTCTTTCTCATCTTCAGACACAGCTCATCTTCCTTGTTCTAAAAAATTTCGCTGGCCTTGACACTACCAACCTACTCATTGCTTCTTTCGTGTATTGCCCAGTTCTGGAAAGAGTTGTTTGCGCTCCTTGCCTGCACTTCCTCACTCCCACGAACCTCAGAATCCCTTGCAGCCCGGCAGATGTGCCTTTCATTCTGTTGAAACTAACAAAGCAAGGTCACCAGTGACATCCCAATTGCCAGATATAATAGGCTGACTTTCCCGTTTGTTCCCTTGACCTCTCTGTGGTATAACATGACTAGTCACCTCCTCCTACTTAGCTTCCTGGTGTGAGACCATCTTAGTTTTCCTTCTGTCTGTTGTGCATTCACCTCTGTCTTCTTTTTGTCTCCCTCCCATCCCTCACACCCCAAGTATAGGTGTTCATGCACATTCTGCCCTTGCCCTTGTTTCTTTCTTGCTCTATACTGAGAGTTGCAATTGGCAGGCTGTGAGTCAGATATGGTCTACACATTTGTTTTGTTCCACCCATGTAATATTTTATGAATCTGAAAATTCCACACAAAAATCTGAATTTTAAGCTTCTTAAAGAAAATCCACAGGATCTGGCAATAGTGTGTTCCTATTCCTTAAGACAGCAATCAGCTGGAGCTGGGTGGTATATATCCCCTTTGGAAGGGTGTCTGCCCTTCAGGTCTGGCGTGGTGGGCCTTGAGTGCGAGGCTCTGCCCTCTCCGGAGCTTGTCTCCTCTGATGCTGGGTTCTCTCATCATTCGTCTTCCAGCGGCCCCACTCTGTGCCTCCCATCCTGCTCTCTCGCTCCTGAATTCCAGGCACACATTTTAATCTTCTGTTGGGCATCTTTATCTGAGTCTACTCATTGTACCTCAGACTCGGTGTTGGGGTTAGGAGTGCTGATGAATCACACTTCTCTACCTCTTTGGGTTTTGAACCAACTGAGAACCGACACAAGTGGCTAGGTAGGGGTGAAACACCGCATTGTGTCAGCCAGCTGCCTGGAGGGGCATGGCAGGTCTCTGGCGCCTTCAAGGGTAGGAGAGAGAAAGTGATTACTGAGGCGGGGTGGGCTCTACGCTTGTGTTGCCAAAGAGGCAGGCTGTGGCCCTGCACACATGGCCTGCCACCTCTTGCAGGAGTAGAGAAGGAGAATGCGTGCAGTTTAAGGGCAGGCAGGGCCCAGAGCAAGAGAAGCCAGGCCACAGGCTTCCTCCCTAATATTCCCCCAAGGCAGGGGAAAGTTGGTGGAAATTCCTATTTTGTATTTTGAAGCAGGAATGCAGAGAGAGGAGGAGAAGGGGTCATGGTTCTTCTTTCATTCAACCTCCCAGAAACTCATAATAGTCTCTCCTTATCCATGGATGGTAAGTTCCAAGACTCCCAGTGAGTGCCTGAAACGGTTTTTTCCTATACATACATACCTATGACAAAATTTAACTTATAAATTAGACACAGTAAAAGATTAATCATAACTAATAATAGAACAATTATAACAATACACTACCATAAAAGCTATGTGAATATGGTCTCTTTCTCCCTCAAAATATCATACTGTACTCACCTATTTTTGGATGCAGTCGACTGTGGGTAACTGGAACTGCTGAAAGAGAAACCGTGGTGGCAGAGCCCACTGCATCGCTGAACAGCCGTGCTCTGCACTGTCTTCCGTGTATCCAAGCTGGACGCCACATCTCCGGGCATTCCCTAGATTCTGTTTCTGAAGTGCTTCATGAATCACAACCCTTCTCCTCTAGGCCACTGCTCAAAGAGTACAGACATTTATTTCTTTTGCTTGCACTTTTACAGAGGCTTCCGAATTTGTTTGCTTGTCCGTTAGTTTTTTGTTTTGGTCTTTGGTCTGTTCCCAAGTCTCCTCCTCATTCACCCTGTGCATTGTTGTTGGGTAATAAACAAACCTTGATCACATATGACTTCTGCATCCAGAACCTTTCTTTGGATCCCAGTTTTGGAGTAAGTAACCACGAAAGGGCTTAGCATTTCTTCTGAGGTGCTCTGTGATTTCTCCTTAATCTACCTTTTTTTTTTTTTTTTTTTTTTTTTGAGACAGAGTCTCCGCTTCCCCCTTGAACAGGGTTATTGTTGCAGCAACCTCAGACTCCTGGGCTCAAGCAATCCTGCTGCCTCAGCCTCCCAAGTAGCTGGGACTACAGGCATGTGCCACCATGCTCGGCTAATATTTTTCTATATATATTAGTTGGCCAATTAGTTTCTTTCTATTTATAGTAGAGACGGGGTCTCGCTCTTGCTCAGGCTGGTTTCGAACTCCTGACCTCGAGCAATCCTCCCGCCTCGGCCTCCCAGAGAGCTAGGATTACAGGCGTGAGCCACCGCGCCCGGCCCTTAATCTACCTTTTAATTCTTCTTCCTTTCAAAAACCCACTCACTCATCCAACATTTATTGAGCACCTACTATGTACCAAGAATTGTGCCAAGAGCTGGGAATAGAGATACAAAGGACATAGTCTCTGCTTTGTGATTTTTGATCCTCATGTCATTTCTTACACTATTTTCTCACCTGGAATGTTCTTGTTGGACAAATGTTATTTTTAAGTTTCAACTCAAATGTCAACTATTCTGTGAAGTCTTCTCTAATCTACTAAACAAGAAATAATCTCTGCCTTCTCTATTTTATTAATACTAGATTTTTTACCATCCTCCTGCCTAATGTCCTGTCTACAGGTTTGGTCTCCCTTACCTGGCTGTACTCTCCCCAAGGGCCAAGGCTACATCTTCCACCCTGAGTTCCCCATGGTGCCTGTGCACTCAGCAGACACGCGTCTGTAAATTGCATCTTCTCTGAAGTGGGGAATGAAACAAACCTAGAGAAAAATGCTTTAAACACAAATAAATTAAGCATGATCCTAGGTATCACTAAATATAGCTGCCTAGAGACAAATGTCATGATTAATTAACAACACATTTGTCAGCCACCTACAATCCATTTTGAAACAAAGCAGTATTTATCATTTTTAAATACTGTTTCTTCATCTCTTCCTTTTTATTCCTACTGTAACCAACTTAGGTTTTTAATCTCTTTGTTTTTATGAAACAGAGATTTCCTTAGTGGTTTCTCTAAAGCTAGATGCCAATTTTGCCAATCCGTTTGTCACAACTCCTCAAAATCATTTCTGCTAACCCTGCTGTGCGCATTACTCCCGTACTTAGAGGCCTCTGATGGTTCCTTGCTGCCCGTGGCATCAGGTCTTGACTCCTCAGCCTGACCTTCACGGCCCTTCCCAGGAAGCTGTTCTGGTTCTCCCCAGCTTAACACACTTACTGCCATGTCAGTTATATTTAACTCATGCTAGTTTTGAGCCCAGGGCCTCGTGAGGCGCATGTAACTCACACATCTCTTCCCCTTGGGAGCCGAAAGAACTATTTTTTAAGTTGCATATAATTCATGCACAGAAAACAATGAAGACTAACAAATTTTTCATGAAATTAGAAAGGATTGTTTTGTTTTTGAAGTTTTTATTCTATTTTCCTAATAAAACACTGGCCCCAAGGAACAATTTATGTTTTTTAGTGTGGCAGTCAGTGTGTTGAACCCGGGCCAGCCAGACAGCATGCCCTCCCTTTGGTGCCACGTCTTTCCCAGATGATAAAGGCTCATCAAAACCCATCCACTTCCACGAAGTCTTTGATGAGCATCACATTATGAGTACGTTCTTCCTCTCACTGTTAGCAGCTGTTTCCAAACCTGGTTGCATATGGAACAGCATTTAAAATGCAGATCTCTGGGCCCCACCCTCTGGAAGTTCTGAAGTGGAACTTGGAGATCTGCATTTTTATAAAGATCTGCCAAAGGATTCTGATGTGCCACAGTTTTGGGAACGAATGCCTCTTGGGACCTTATAGTTATGGGAGATGGTCTCACACTGATGTGTGTTGTGGGTATTTATGTATCTTTCTGATCCCTCCTTCTGGAGTATACTCTTCCTAAAGGCAGGACTGTGGCATTAAGTCACCTTTCTTTGGGATCACCTGGCAGGACATCTCACTCACAGTAATGTGATGAATTATTCAACAAATGTTTGTTGAACGAATGAATGTATGCAAGAGAGACTTTTTGGAAGAGCTGAAACTTGAAGGGTAGCAGGAACTTTTAATGTAGCCAGGAGTTTAGAGGAAATTCAAGTGGAAAGAGGATCTTTTAATTTCAATATTTTGTGCAAGATGCAGGTGATCTCTAGGGTGTCACTTTGCTTCCAGGGTTAAAATATTCCTCATAGATTGATTTATTTCCAGTTTGGGAAGATGCTCCTATTTATAAGAATTTTCAATAGACACCTTATTATTTGGTTGTTTCAGTCTGGTTCTCTGATGATCACCGGGGTGTTTTTAAAATAGAATGTTTCAGCTCTTCCAGAATCTGATCCCTGAGGTTGCTGTGGCAACCACCTTGAAAACTCCGGAGAGCTTTATCTTAAGTTTCCAAACTTCTCAGATTTTCCAGCTGCCACACCATTTTGTCAGCAGTGCTCAGCCTGAAATGTTAACATTAAATAATCTCAATTAATTAGCTGAATCTCCTAACACACTTTCAAAACCTCCCAGCATGCTGAACATCTGTGTTGTTGCGTGTCCCTTTCTTGATTGTCCTGATCTTCAGGGAAATATGATCTTCAGCAGTGTGTTAACCAGGTATTAAACACACATGGCCTTGGAGACCACTGCAGTCTGATCATGCATTTAAATCATAATCGCTGCACCTATGACTTCCAGAAAGTGTCTCTGGTTTTATTGAAAAGCCAGACAGAGAAAACATTTATGTGCTGAGAAGTATGTGTGGTTTTGGTTGTCATGGCTAAGTCTTTGCATCATTCCAAGTAGTATTGCTGACACCCCGGCTCTCGCCTTGCTTTGACTGCGTGGTGTGTCTGTGTGATGCATGCAGGGCCAGGGCTTTGTTTCTGTGAGTGCGCATGTGCGGTTGGTACCAGCGGTCAGGGCTTTGTTTCTGTGAGTGCGCATGTCCGGTTGGTACCAGCGGTCAGGGCTTTGTTTCTGTGAGTGCGCATGTGCTGTTGGTACCAGCGGTCAGGGCTGCAGTCTTGCTTGAGTCACTAAAAGGCTATATATGACTGGACGCAAGTTACTTTGAGTTCTCTAAACTTCAGTTTCCTGCTCTGTAAAATGAGAATTATAAAAGCACCTACTTCATAGGTTGATGGTAAGGAATAAATGAGACACACAGTGGTGGGGGCTGAATCAGTACTAATTCAGAGATGCATGGAGGACAAGATTCTTGGGACTAGCAGCAGGCATGGAGCTCTGGGAAAGGGGCACAGTGTGAGGACTCAGGGTTCGGAAAGCAGGCTAGGAACCTAGGGAGGGGATTTTGAGGAGCGAAGCGGGAGGTGCTGGGAGAAGAGAGAGCTGTGGGGCGAGGAGGAAGCTCCCCAAGTGGGATCTGCCCTCCCACCCTCTCCTGCCCTTCTCTTGTATCCTGTGGTTGCCCAGGGGTGGGTGTGATGAACTGTGGAGACGAGAGAGGAGGGGAAGGGTCATCTCCTGGCCATGACCTATGCAGCTCCCTACTGGGCCCCTTTGGAGCACCTACTTCTGCCACAGGAGTGGAGAGCCCCTGGTAGGGTTCTGGAGGGGGACTCAGGGGCAGCAGAGGGGTCTGGGCAATAGTGGGGACAGGTGGCCTTTCCTTCCTTTCTCATAGCACTGGCCGGCCTCTATCTGCTGCGTCACACCTGGTACTCTGACAGCGGTGAGCAGTAAGAGGAGGCCCCAGCGAGGCAGTGTGTGTGTGTGTGTGTATTCTAGTCTGCTTGGACTGCTATAACAAAATGCCCTAGACTGGGTGGGTTAAACAACAGAAATGTATTTCTCACAGTTCTGGAGGATAACAGCCTGAGATTAGGGCCTGTGTGGCTGGATTCTGGGGGGGACCTCTCCCTGGTTTACATATGGCCACGGCACCCTCACGTGGCAGACAGGGAGGAGGTGAGCTCTCTTGTGTCTTTCCTGATAAGGGCACTAATCTCATTCATGGGGCTGCACCCTGACGGCCTAATCACCTCCAAGGCCTTGCCTCCTGGCACCATCACGTGAGGGTACGTAGGATTTCAATATTTGGTTTTTTTTTTTTTTTTTAGGGGCGTCCCCGTGGCGTCAGCCTAGCTCACAGCAACCTCAAACTCCTGGGCTCAAGCGATTCTGCTGCCTCAGCCTCCCGAGTAGCTGGGACTACAGGCATGCGCCACCATGCCCGGCTAATTTTTTCTATATATATTAGTTGGCCAATTAATTTCTTTCTGTTTATAGTAGAGACGGGGTCTCACTCTTGCTCAGGCTGGTTTCGAACTCCTGACCTTGAGCAATCCGCCCGCCTCGGCCTCCCAGAGAGCTAGGATTACAGGCGTGAGCCACCGCGCCCGGCCAGGATTTCAATATTTGAATGGGGGGGCACAAACATTCTGTTTATAGCAGTGTATATGCTGGCCAGGGCCAGCGTTGGCAAATTTACTTCCTGTCTTCTTTGAACCTACCGTGCTTATGCTTCTATTTCACTCCTCCCCACACCCAGCCATAGATTGTATCGTCGCTTAGGCGTTCAACTTCTCTCTCCTGGTCTACTGTAAGGTCTTGGCTCTCACTCCTGGCTGGGCCTCCTGCCGACTTTAACCCAGCGTGTTGAGTGTTCAGAGCTTGGAGAGTTGGGCTGAGTTTGAATTTGCACTGAGTCTTCTTCACCCAAGTGCTTCACGACTGATTGTACTCACCTGTAAGGGGCCAGCCAGGGCTGGGGGTATGCTCTGTGGATGTGTGATGGACAGATACCAAACTAGGATCAGACCTACTGACCTTGAGCCTTGCTAAAATTCGTGTTGAATCAACACCACTTCTTAAGTCTCCTGGGATGGCTGTTATGGTTTTTCATACTTTGAAATTAGCTTGCTGATGGTGATGGTTATGTTTGTGTAGGGAATGATCAAAGGACCAATGTATTTTCTCAACTCAATAAAAAACTGCAATGTGGGCCAGCCTCTCTTCTAGGCATTGGGGACAAAGATGTGAAAAAGACAAGCTGCCCTTATGGAGCATTCTAGTGTGGGAAGTAGACAATAAACAAGTAAACAAATGCATGATGGGTATATTTGCACATAATGACGCTAAGTGCCATGAAAAACTTAAAGCAAATAAGCAGAGAGACAATTTTGGGTTGACAGGGAGGACTCATCTGAGGTGGTCACATTGAGCAGATTCTTGAAGATGCAGATGTCTGGGGAGGAGCTCTCCAGTCAGAGGAACAGCATGTGCTAAGGCCCTGAGGTTGGAATAGACATGCTGGGCTTGAGAAACGACAAAGAGTCAGGTGTGGCTGGAGTGGAGTGAGCAAGGGGGCGAGTGGTGGGTGTGGGGCCAAAAGGGGACAGGGGCCAGACCATGTCGGGCCTTAGAGGCCACTGTCAGGGATTTCGGTTTTATTCTAGGAGTTTTAGAAAGACACTGGAGAGCTAAGTAGAGAAATGACATGATCTAATTTATGTTTCAAAAAGATCACTCTGGCTACTAGATGAAAAAAGCTTGAGGGTGGCGTGGAGGTGGGTGAGCCAGTTAGGGGAGCCCTTGGTGGCTCTGGTGGGAGGTGACGGAGGTCGGGACTGGGGAGGGGAGAAAGAGAAAGGGTGAAACTTCAGGACAGAGTGGCAGCTTCTTCCTCATATGTGAAACCTGTTCTTTAGTTTGGAGCAGAGGGTTTTCACTGAACCTGTGGCAGTTTGTCAGAGTAATTCTTAAGACTCAGAGGTGGCCTGAGGTGCCTCTATGATGCTGCAGGGGGTCTCTTTCCCGTGGCTGCCGTAGTGTGGGCTGTTGCTCCGCGCCCTTGCCTACTTCACTGTGTGGAGTGCTGCCTGCAGGCGTTCCGGCGTTCAGCCCCCAGTCTCTCCCACCAGCCTGGGGATGCCCGGAGGACCTTCTCTGAGCTCATCGGACTCATCCTGGCTCCTCCACTGCCTGCCACAGCGCCTGACGCTGCATGGTAGGTTCTTAGCATATGTTTGTTGAACAACTAAATGGTGAGTTTGCTGAGTGTTTACTGTGGTGCCATTCCCTGTGGTAACAGAATAAGTTTATGCAGAGAGACCCACAAAGACACAGACAAACCAATGGCACACACACGCACATGCATGGTAGTGACTCAAGAGAGATGAGAAAAATCATTCTTCAGGAGCGTGGGGAGCTATATTACTCAAGAGTAGTTATTGTTGACATGCGAAATGATCAGATTCTCTAGGACACATGGTCTTTCTGGGGATAGAAATAAGTGAAGGAAAAGGATTTTTAAAAATTTGCAAGCACTAGAAATAGATTGGACAATGAAAGGGAAGATATACTGGTTTAATTTTCAAGGGAGTTTAATTGCTGTTTTATTTATAAAGTGTATGGAATATTTGAACTGAAAAGAACTGTAGAGGTTACATAGTCAAATGCCTCCCCTTACAAAGAGTAGTGATTACTTATGGGGCATTACTATATGCAACATACTATTTTAAGAGCTTCACCCATATTAACTCGTTTAATACTCATAACAGTCCTATGAATTAGATACAGTTATTATTATTCTCATTTTATAGATGAAGAAACTGAGCCCATTGAGATTAAATAGTTTACCCAAGGTTCTGTAGCTTCTTAGCAGTCAGGGCTACAGCCCAAACCCCTAGTTCTTTAATCTAGGACTATTTTCAGGAAGACACAAAGCCCTTGCTGGAGGCAGAAGTTACGATACTATTTTGTCTTTTCTTCAATATGTTAATTTGTTAAGTCACACTCCTGGAAAAGCTTGGCACAATACGGCTAATAGGGACCCGAGCCAGAGTTGGACTAACGCACATGCATACGCTCGATTCAGACAACCCCTCTACCTGGGCCTTCGGGAGGGAGGATTTGTTCCTTTGGCGTGTCTTTGCACTTAGGGCTCCAAGTCAGTTCAGCAAATTGGCTACTTCCCCGTGCATGCACCAGTGGGCACTCAGCAAATATTAATTGATGACCATGTCCACAGTCTGCACTTCCTTCCCAAATGCCAACACTTGCTATCTCATTCAATTCACCCTCTTTTGTTTGTTTGAGCAAAATTTTTCCAACCTTGTGGTTGTAACAGGTAATTAACGCCACTTAATACCTGTTAAGGAGGATAACCATCTGCTTTTATCCTGAAAGAAGTTCTCCTTAGAAGCTGGTGGTGCTCGTGCTGTTAAAGAGCAGTGGCTTGGTGCAGTCAGATCCACCCCTCCTCTGGGAACCGCAGGCTCATTTTACATAAGGAACTGGTGACAGGAGCTTTGCATGGAAACACCACTCCGGGAGGGCAGTGGAAGGAGGAGGGTGTGGCCTTGGGGGCACAGAGCCCTCTTGTACTAACAGAGTTGGGCTTCGTCCCCTTGGCCCTGGTCTGGGAGGGACTGTGGCTGGGACAGGTCTCAAAGGAGAGCAGCGCTCACAGCTGTGCGGGGCTCCCTGGTGAGCTCCAGGCAGGTGGGTCCCGTGTCGAGACTCATTGTCATATGCCCAGTGCTCAGCAAATAAAGGCGGAAGTGGACTTGCTTCTGCTCTTGGCCCCTCCTGTCACTGGGAGGCTTCCCTGGTCCGGTGGAATTGCCATGACTCTCCTCTGGAAGCCTCCCAGGTTTAAAAAGAAGCTGGCATAGGGATTTCCGGTGTCTGTGTTGTTTTTGTAGAAAATTATTTATTTATTTATTTATTTATTTATTTATTTATTTATTTTTGAGACAGAGTCTCACTCTGTTGCCAGGCCTAGAGTGCCGTGGCGTCAGCCTAGCTCACAGCAACCTCCAACTCCTGGGCTCAAGTGATCCTCCTGCCTCAGCCTCCTGAGTAGCTGGGACTACAGGCATGCGCCACCATGCCCGGCTAATTTTGTCTATTTTTTAGTTGTTCGGCTAATTTCTTTCTATTTATAGTAGAGACGGGGTCTCGCTCTTGCTCAGGCTGGTTTTGCACTCCTGACCTCGAGCGATCCTCCTGCCTCGGCCTCGCAGAGTGCTAGGAGTACAGGCGTGAGCCACCCGGCCTTGTAGATTTTAAAGGGGTGGCCCACATGCTGGAACAGACTTTCTTCCTCCAACCTCTCAGTGAGAGGACGGGGCTGGTGTCCCCCGTGAACGCCTTTTGCCACCACGTCTGCCTTCCATGACGAAACTCGTCCTTCAAGTCACCACTCAGGGCAAGTCATTTGCGGGGCCCTCCTGCATGTCCTCACTCGGAATGGACGGCTTCTTCTCTCCTCCCCCCGGCACCCGGTTGCTGCTGTGCCGCCTCAACCTCCGCGCGCTCGCAGAGCCGTGGCCCGGCGGCCCCTCGCCTCTCCCGGCAAGGCTGCCGCGCCGCCCGTCAGGGCGAGGCCGCCGACGGGTGCTTGCTGAATGGCGCGCGCATGGGGCTCTCCAGCACTGGGACAGAGGTGTCCCCGAACCCTCTGCACCCTCATTCTGGAACGTTCCCTCCAGCGAGTGCCTCTTCTCTCAAACAGTATGAATGTTTGCCTAATCGCTCCCGATATGAACACGATTCCTACTCCCATCTTCCCTGGCTCGAAGAAAAGAAGAAAAGGAGTGGGTAGCTACAAGTGCTAAGATGCTCTGCATTGCCAGCAAGTTGTGGGAGAATTTCGTCCCTTTAAAAATATGGCATTATTGGAGAGAGTGCTTTTATTCTCGTCTGCTCCGTGAGTGGGCTCTTAGGTGGTTCAGCAATTTAGCAAGTTTAGTGTGAGGAAACTGGCAGAGAGGGTTTTGAGATTCCCGAGTCTTGATGCTGTGTGAAAACAATTATGAAAGGCTGCAGGGAGGAGTGGGCAGAGGGAGGCTGGTCCAAAGGTCTGGTCCTAAAGGGACCAGTCCCCTCCCAGCTCTAGAGGAGTCCAGTAAGACGCCAAGAAGGCCAGGAGCTCGTGAGGGTGAGGGAAGGGCGCTCCGAGGACAGGAAGCACGCGGGGCTGGAGGGGTTTGGAGGTGGGAGGACGCCGGAGGGCTTGCTCGTCCCAGCGGGGCCACAGCCCGCCCCCGACACTAGAGACTGCAGCGCCCGAGGGGCCCGCGGGGACCTGGGAGCCGGGAGCCAGGTAGAACGGTTCTCCACAGCCGGTGCTGCTTGCCCAGACTCGAGCCCCTGAAGACGCGTGCAGGGCCCACAGCCCTGGCCTGGGACCGGGATCTTCACAGAGGAAGTGTCTGCCTCGTGTGCTCTTCAAACCTTTGGTCTGATTCTCAGCTTCAGTGTTTAACAAAACCACCTGGGATGCTTCTGAAAAATGCAGATTTCTTGGCCTAGAACCTGCGGCCTAGAACCTGCGGCCTTAAGGCCACATGTGGCCTTCTAGGTCCTTAAGTGCAGCCTTGTGACTGAATCCAAACTTTACAGAACAAATGCTTATTAAAATTCTTTTCCAAGAGTCTGGAATGTGGAACTCAGAGATTTGCATTTTTAACAAGTGCCCTAGGCGAGTCCGACGCAGGTGGCTGGTGGACCCTATTTTGGGAATCAGTGCTGAGCAGCCACTTTGCAAACTTCCCTGTGCACGTGGATCACCTGGGGATCTTTTTACAATGCGGACTCTGATTCAGAAAGTCTGGGATGGGACGGAAATCCTGCATTTCTGACAAGCTCCCAGGTAAAACTGGGGATGCCGGTGTGAGGACCAAGCTTTGAGGAGCAACGTTCTCAGCGGCTCACCTGGGGTCTTGTGAGCATGGCAGACTCTCAGGCCCCGCCCAGACCTGCCCAATGGAAAACTCTTGGGGCGGGGCCAGAAATCTGTGTTTTAGCAAAAGTTCCAGGTGATTCTGAAGTACCGTAAAGGTTGAGAGCCACTGCTAAATGACTAAATGACAGCAAAGCTTCAAGAAATGGGTGGGAATCACAGGGCTGTGGAGAAGTGAGCTAGGCCCATTCTGTCACCTCTTTCCCTGGTTTCCTTCTCTTCCAGAAACAAAGCTGAGAGCCATATGAATTCTGCTGGAAGGCACCGTCTTCCTCATGGTGTTGTGCATGCACACTTTTCCTTTTGGATCAGAGCAAAAGAATTTCCTCTGTGGACAGCCTGGGAAATCTGTAATTTATGCAGGATGGTCAGCCAGTGTCCCCAGTACAGGGAATTGCTGGTGGTGAGGTCCCCGAGGGAGACAGCAGTGGGACGAGAGGTGCCTGGGTCAGTCAGTGTCAGCAGGTTGGAAGCTGGTCCCCAGGAGCAGTGAGGGCAAGAAGGTCAGGCAGCCCCTTGGGCAGTGTCTGCAGCATGTGTGGCCGGGCGGGGCAGATGGGCCAGTGCACGGCTAAGTCCCTACAGTGGCCTCTGGGCCCAGCCATGAGCTAGGCCATTCGCACACTAGGTAGCCAGGAGCAGTAGGGAGTGCCGGTTTTGCCCCCGTCCTCTCTCCCTGGGCCTTTTCCTCTCTGTGCTGCCTTCTCCCTACACAGAGGGAGAAATGAGTCTGTCTCTGTGGATTAAATGTGCTCAGAGAGGGCGAGTGAAGAAAAGGGTGCGGAGAAACCAGAGGGCCCCATGGGGTTGGAAAAGGAGGGCTGGAGGGAAGGCCCCTCTGGGGCTGGAAGCTGCACCCCATGACTCCTCTGTGCCCTCACTGGCCGCTGGGATTCTTAGGCCAGAAGAAACATTCTGGTGTCTTCAGGTCCTGGGTCAGGCAGACAGGCAGCCTCTTCTCTTGCCGCCGCCACCTTCTTTTCCCTCTCGTCCCTGGCCCAGGCCCACTGGGAAAATGCTCTGTTGTTTGTTCCCCTGATGGCTGGCCCTGGCCCCTGGGGTCAGCCGCGATGGTCTGATTCTGGCCGTGGATGGCCAAGGTCAACGTGACACCCGGTCCAAGCATTTGGGAGAGCTCTGGCAGTGAAGGGCTCTGAGACACATCCCCAGTTCCTGGTATGAGTAAAGCCGCAGGTGTCATATTAATTTTATGGTGATTTTAAAAGTTACAGCTCTAGAATAGGTGATTCTGTGCTGAGTTCTTATATACCAGACTCTACAGCTCACCACTTAAAAATATTTGATAAACCTTGCTGCAAATTCAAAGGGCAAAAAATTTAATATGCCAGCACCATCAAATAGGCAGTACTCAAGTCAACCCAACCCCAGTAGCTGGTGGAGTGTTCCTACTTTATCTTGACATCTGGGGTTGGGGTCCCTGGATGCCCAGGCTAGTGCAGCTCTCCCAAGGTGACTGTCACGCTGAATGATTAAAAATAAAGTGGCCTCCTTAGAGCAAAGGGGCTCAGAATGAGGTTTCCTGACAGTGCTTGGAGATGCCTTTCTCATAGTCTTGGGGTTTAGCAAAGTCCCAGTTTCCCAAGCATGCCATCCTTTCCCTCCTCCTGCTGACCCTCACCCAGACGTAAGTCGAGCAGAGGCTGGCTGTGTGCTCGTGTGCACAGTTGTTCATTTGGGAACAAATGGAGAATGGATCTCCATGGTGCGTACTTATGAGAAAATCGCCTTCATCCTGCACATCCCAGAAGGGATCCTCTGTTTTAGGGAATCAAATAAAAGAGACATTATTGTTTTCTTTTTCTTCACACTCTTTGGCTCCTGGGGCAGAAAAACCCTAGGGCAGACACACTGGGAACTAGAATACTATTGTTAAAAACCGGCAGGCCTGGGGTTTTTATGGTTCAAGAGTCAGGCTGTTAAACAGCCCTTGGCTTCTCTTCCCACTTGGGGAAGCTGGAAGCTTGGTTCAATCAGAGGGAGTCAGAAGACTGGTTTGAGATTAGGAAACCAAATTGTGTTCTGGGTCATTTTGTTGACTTCTGGGGTAAGAGTGACAAGTTATCTACCTGAAAATGGTGATTAGCCAGTACCGTGATTATTAACAATAATAATGATCACATTCATCACAATAGTGGTATCTTCCTTTGAAGTTTGTTCCTTGCTGGGAGCAGTCATTCAGAGTACACCCTGTGTCCTTGCCTGCTGGGCGTGGCGTCTCACAGGTGAGGAAAGTAAGACTCAGCGCGGTCAGCTGCTTTTCTCAATATCACACAGTTCATCATTATGTAACTGGCAGGAATTTATGTAATGCTTTGAGACACTGGGGTAATATTTTTAGCCCAACATGATCATCGCTGAAAAGCTGTTGTCTGAGTCAATGAAGTCCATTCAGAGATGGGTGGAGACTCTGAGTCTCGCAGCTTTCACTCTCTTCCAGCCAAACTCGATCCCAGGATCCTCCCCTGGATCGTAGCTACTGTGGATTTAGTGTGTTTGGTCCCAGGCATGCTTATACTGGCCCCTCAGCAATCCCGTCCCCTGGGGTGCACCTGGGAGAGGGGCAGACGGATCTCCAGCACTAGGGACGCTTGCAGCTGCCCACGTCCCCTAGGGAGTCCCTGTCTCCACCAGGAAGCATTATTCACTCGAGTCCACTCTGGGCAACCCCTCTCTAGTTCTTCTTCCTTTGGAGATAAGAGTATCTCCTCCTATGCTGGTGGCCCCTCCCCACAGTAGTGAAGAGAGGGCAGAAGGTGGCCCGTCATTACCTCTTTATAAAGTGTACCAATCCACTGCACATGGAAAAGAGCAGCAAATGAATGGATACATGAATGAGTGAGAGGATGCATAAATAGAAATAAGATATTTTTAACAAAAATAAAATCAATTAAAATTCCTGGAAAGACAAGGTTGTGGTTGAAGGCTTAGTGCTGAGTTGAGTGCAGTGTATACTGTTCTGCTGGGTGGAGGGAGCATGTGTACAGGGACAGAAACCTGCTAGAAGGTTCTTGCACCAGCCTTGGGAGGAGCTCCAGGGGCCCAGACCAACAGGGGCAGGAGAAATAAAATGGGAGGAAAAAATGTAAGTGGCTGTGAAGGAGCAATGGGAAGATTTGGAAACAGACTTGTGTGGATACTGATGAGATAGAGTTGTCAGAGATGGCTACTGTTAGCCAAAACTTGAAATGTGGGAGATAAAGTTTGCAGGTCCTGGGAGGAGCATGAGTTTTCAGCACAGAGTGGTTGTGGAATATCCAGTTGGAAATGTTGGCCAGCAAATGGAAATTGACTACCAGAATTTGGGCAGGAAGTCAGGACAGGTGGAATTAAATTAGCATTTTACCCAGTCTTTACCTGGAATCAGGCCTGGCCTTGCTGCCACTACAGAAACGGCCCTTTTGGGGTGAAAAATGGTGGATTAGGGGTGACCTCCTGGCTCTCTGCTCTCAGAGTTGGAGGTGAAGAAAGAGGACAACTACACGCGAGTGAATCGCACTACCGCAGGATCAGCGTCCTGAGCCTGCAGAGAAGCAGCGAGGAACGAGCAGTGCTGGAGGGAACAAAAGGTGAATTGGAGAATCTACCACAAAGCCCGGGGTCTGAAATATACAACAGGAGTGGAGCGTGGGACGCACCTGTCACCCATCGGCCGGCCAGCCGGGCAGTGCGACTGACCCACAGCGGGACAACGCTTCCTCCACCGCCCTGCACACCACGCGGGCAGGGACGCTCCTCAAGTCGGCGCGAGGTGGTGGCGCGGGCTGACGGGCTGTGCCGAACAGAGACAGGAGCCGGAAGCATTTTGAACTCTCCTGTGCGCTCTGCTGAGTCAGCTTTGGGCGGGGGAGAGTCTGGACCCAGCGGGCCCTTCCTGGTTCCGCAGGAGAGAGCTGATGACAGGCATCTCACTTCAGGAAACCGCAGGACCAGAATAAGGGTGGTGAACACCTTGGAGGAGGCCCTGCTCTCAGCAATCGCGGAAGATTTGGCTGGCGCAGGGTGGGGCCGAGTGCAGATGCCTGCATCTAAACAGCTGTGGCCCAGTGTGCTGGGGTAACGGTGGGCTCGGTGGGTGGATCTTGGAGGCAGCGCGCCCAGCCCAGCCCAGCCCAGCCCAGCTATCTGCCCTGCAGGCCCCTCTGGCCTGGCTCTAAGTGGGAGGCCAGCCGCCATTCGGAGAGTCCATAGCCTAAAAACGCTGTGGCGTGTTACTCTGGCAATGGTCTCAGACCTCCCCCACCCTAGGCCAGCTGAGCAGGTCTGGCACCTGAGGAGGGGAGTAACAAGAGAAGCCGTTTTCTATCCCAGCCGCGGGTCTTTTCATCCCGGCAGCTCAAGCTCCACCTTTGAAGGGGCGGAAGGGGGAGAGTGGTCGCTTTCTCAGCTGAGTCACCAGGTGGACTTGGGCGGTCTCCCTTCCCACCCAGCCAAAAAAGCAGAGCCTGCCTTAGCAGGGCGGGGTTGTGAAGGATACCGTTTTTCCAGCTGTGAACCGGGGAGACATTAGCACCCACACTTTCCTGCAACTTGGGCCCGGGTGCCTCGCGCCAAAGGGACAAACTCTGCTCCTGGACAGAGTTGAGCAAGAGGCCGTTGTGCAAACCGAAACCCGTGGTGTGAAGACTGCTACTCCCTCTTCTCTGCCTCTTCTCTTACTCTTCTCGGCTGGCTGCTGAAAGGGTGTGGTAGCAGGGTCAGGGCGGCCTCGTGCACGTGGCCTGGGCAATTTCCGCTTGGTCTAGACAGGAAGCGGTGCCTTGCATCTTCCACATCGCCAGCGACAGGGAGCACGATGGAAGTAGGCGAGAACCAGTGTGTGCGTGAAAAGGGCACACCGCTCCCCAGACTCCCCGAGTGACCGGAGGAGCGTCTCCCTCCTGCAAGGGTCCTGTTCGTTGTCCCAGACAGTAACGGCAATCAGGAGAAGCCGCCGGACAGCAGGATAAATTCCTCTGCTTTTCCCCACTCCCCGTACGGTTGGCGACCTGGGGGCCAGCTGGCCTCCACTAAGCAGTTCTCCTCGGCACAGGGAGAGTGAGGGATCCTCCCTGCTCAGGTTGCAGCCTCCTTTATAAATCAAGCCCTGAAGAGAGAAGTCATGGTGGTAATTAACAGTGGGACTAAAATCCAAGCTGCAATCAGGCAGAGATTTGTCGCCAGAGCTGGAGCTGTAATGGATGATTCAAGCCTAGAGTGGCTGTCTCTAAACATGTTAATTACCTCAGCTCCAGTGGCTGAAACGGACGATTAAAAAACGTAGAGACCTGCGCAGCAGACCTCGTACCCCCGCCTCCCCGCGCTGGCTCACCCAGGTCTCAGCACGTGGCCTTTCTCTTTGAATGGAAAGAGGTAGGGTGGTGCCTTGCTTGGCCGTGAGCAGGGGGGTTGGTAAGCACAGCGCTGAGGTGCTGAGGTCCCCTAAGCAGAAATAATGGGGCACACCCCTCCCACCGGGTGGCTGAGATTCACAGGGGCTGGCTGCACCCAGTTCACCTACTGAGGGTCGCCTCCTCTGGAATGGTGGCTCTTTCACTCTGGCCCCAGGGTGCCGCTGCCACGGCTGGCAGAGTGCTGGATGGAAGAGTCTCTCCGCATGTGTTGGGTGGTGGGAGGAGGATGATGACCCCACAATGGACAGATTATGGGGGAGGGTCAGAAACATGCTGGGGGCTCAGAGGTACAGGGGCAGGGGGCAGAGCTTCCATTAGAAAGTGGCATTTAAGACAGGTCTGGAAAGATGGCTCAAAATATTTTGTTGGGAAGACCAAAGCATTCATGATGGCCGAAACAATACACAAAGTGCATTCATATGTTATATAAATAAATTGTTCATAAGTATCTCTCTCTCTATCTCCCCCTATAACTAGGTAAGATGGTGCATTTGTGTCTCTCTCTGCTGCCTTCCTTACTCCTGGCCTAGAGACCAAATTTCTTTGTTACAATCACCCTTTAGCTTACAACTGTGATTTCCGCTAAAATGGAAACACCACTGGAGGAGGTTCTCACTCATTCTGAGCTCTGTTTACACATTTGCTGTGTAGCTAGGTGGGGACAGGGAGCTGAGCCATCCTGAGGGTCACCTCCCCCAGGTGGCCCCCAGGTCCGGGCTGGTTTCTTCCCCCTTCCCCAGAAGCTGTGCTGTCCCTCCTTATTGTCACTGCTTGTTTCTCTTGGGTTCCTCTTGATCCACTCACCATCCAGTAAAATGCTGCTTCCCAGTGTTTTCCCGGCCGGCTTATATTTGTAATGAATGTCCATATTCACTGTAGGTTTGTGTGACTGGAGAAGGGTGCATGGGGGCTGGCCAAACAAGAGCAGGCAGTCATGGGACCACTGGAAACACTCTCAGTATTTCTCCTGCTGGTCCTGCCCTGGGCAGGTGCCACACAGGCGGGACCAGCTCTTCCGTCTTCACAGTGGTCTCCACAGGTGAGCCCAGGAGCAAGTGCAGTCTCCTGTTAAATAGGGTGCCAAGGGGCTATGTCCTTTGGGAATAGGGCATAAAACATGGCTCTGGTATTGTAAAGAGGAAAACTTGCAGAAATGGACCTCCATCTCGGGGCAGAGACTCTGCTGCCTAAGGGAGGCCTCCGTGCCACCAGCACGTGACAGGCAGTGTCCAGGCAGCAGGCAGCTGCCGTGGGTGTGGGCGTGGCCTTCCCTGCCCTCTAACGAGGCTGTGTCTCTGCTCCCTCTGCAGCTGGTGCTGCCCGAATACTCCATCCACAGCCTCTTCTGCATCATGTTCCTGTGCGCGCAGGAGTGGCTCACGCTGGGGCTGAACGTCCCTCTACTCTTCTATCACGTCTGGAGGTAAGTCTGTGGCGCTGGCCGTCCGTCCTCTTCCCTGCCTGAGCAGACGGCTCTCCAGTGACAATGTCCCCAAGTAGACAGCCACCCAGTGCCTCCGTCTCCTCCCTTCCTTTGGGGGGCCCTCTCTCCAAAGCGCTCTTCCCAAGCTGCTCTCAGGCAGCAAGTCGAGTAAGGCAGGGCCTTTCTTGTTGGCGCCATTAACCACAGCTCCAACCCACGTGGGCCAGTGTTGAATGCGGCTACAGCAGCATTCCCAATAGCCAAAAAAGTAGAAGCAACTCAAATATCCATCAACTGCTGAATGGATAAACAAAATGTGGTATGTCCATATAAGGGAATATTATTTGGCAATAAAAAGACATGAAGTACCCACACATGCCATGATATGGATGAACCTTTAAGAATATGTAAGTGAAAGAAGCCAGACACAAAAGGTCACACATTGTATTATTCCATTTATATACAATGTCCAGAATAGACAAATCTATAGAGACATAAAGTGAATTAGTGTTTGCTGGGGTCTGGGCAGAAGTGAGAGTAGGGAGTGACTGCTAATGGGTATAGGGTTTTCTTTTTAGGGTGATGAATATGTTCCGAAATTAGTGGTGACAGTTCGCAGCTCTATGAATATACTAAAAACCACTGAATTGTACACTTTAAAGGGTAAGTTTTATGGTATATAAGTTATATCTGAATTAAAAAAAAAGCACTTACCAGATGGGCTGGATTTTCTGGGACAGTTATGATTTCAAATATTCTATTCCCTGCTAAGGGCATGTGTCAGATCATGTGATCTGGGCTTTTTGTAAAATAGAGTCACCATATGGATATAGGAGGCAGGGGTGGAGAATACCAAAGTAGTAGGGATGTGATTGTGCAGACAAACTGTCAACCCTTGACCCCTTGCTCCCAGAGATCTGGTCCCCCAAAATGTTTTAGCATTGTCATTTTACCATAAAATAGAGCTTGTATTTAGTCACATCTAGAGCATTCGGCGTCCACTCCTTCATTTGGCAAACATATGGAACACATGCGTCATGGCAGGCATTGCGAGAGGCTTCAACAAAAATGTAAGATATAATCCTTACCTCAAGGAATGCGTACCCTACCAGGAGAGGGAAATGATATTCTTAACAACCATATGAGCAATATATATATGAGCAGAGAGAAAGAAGCACTTAATTGGGACTGAAAAGAGAGCTCGGAAAATCGGGAAAAGCACATTCCAGGGTGAGAGACTAGCATATGCAAAGGCCCGGAGGTAAGACTGCACTTGGAGTGTTGGGGAGCAGTGACTGCTCGGTGAGGCTGGGTCTAGGGTTCTGGGAGGGCTGACAGCTGTGCATCCGGTACGGAGGCCTCAAAGGACGAAAATGGCATTCGGATCAATTTTAGGGATGTGCCCCTGGCAGCAGTGTAAAGGATGGGTCGGAGGGTGAAATATTGAGGACGAAGTCCGATCAGGGCATCATGGCGAAACGCCAGGCGGAGAGATGAGGGAGACTCGGCCCAGGTAGGGGCAGTCGGGACGGCGGGAGAACAAGAGAGCCCTTGGGAGTGCACGGGACCGCCTGGCCGTGACTGGGTGCAGGAGAGGGCAGGCGCCCCTGAGCTGGTGGCTGGGAGGGGGAGGGCACCGCTGACCAGGAGCAGAAGGATAGAAGAAGTTGCAGCTTTAGGGAGGAAGGAAAACGATTCGGCCCCACTTTGAGTAAAGGCAATCTGCTCAGATCTGACTGTGCGGAGAGGTCAAGTGGAAGCGCTAGGTTGCGGGAAGGTGTGGAGTCCGCACACAGGGCCTCTCCGAGCTTCCCTCGTGCGGTGCCCACGGCTGAGCGAGGCGGGTTCCATCCTCCCCGTTTCACTCGTGGGGACACAGAGGCTCACAAAGGCCAGGTCAACTGCACAGAGTTGACACGGTTCCACCAACTTCTGTGTGGCGCCCCGCCAGGTCCTGGCGCCTCACTCGCGGCCCCAGGGCTGCTCTCTCCCCAGGAAAGGACCCTGCCCCGCTGCTCTCCGTGGCTGCCAAGCCAGGGCATCACAGACGTGGCTCATGTCGCCGACTTTGGAGGGCGCGCTGAGAGCTGCCCGAGCTCCGACGCTGGAGTGCTGATGTCTGTGGAGGGGGCGGCTGTGAGCTCTTTGCCAGCAGGGACCGTGTCTTCCTTTTTCCGAATCCCCGACAGGATCTAGCCAGGTTCCTGGCAGTTAGTAAGTGCCCAGACGGGAAAGAAAAAAGAGGGGAAGGGGAGGAGTTCTTTAAAATTCAGAGCTCGCATACCCTCCTCTCTCCCCTCCTTCCCAGCAGGTCCTGTCCAGTGATGCTTCTCTTGCAGAGAAAGTCCCCCGCGGCTCTGGCTCCCAATTTGCTTAAATAAAAGTAGAACTGTCCACTGTTTGGTCTGTGCCTGTTCTTTGCAGGTTATTTGCATACCTCACCTTACATAATTGTCACAACAGTCCTTTGAGGTAGGCGATTTCATCCCATTTTACAGCGGGGAAAGTTGAGGCTCAGACAGGCTAATGACTGAAACGAGAAAGGTCAGTCTGGTGACCGGGGGGCAGCAGAGCTTTGGTTCTTTCCCCTGACCCAGGTGGCCCCCTGCCCCTCTTCGTCCACTTAGTGAGGTCACCTGGGGACAGAAACCATAGCAAAAGCAAATAGCTTCTGAAATGTGCTCCCGGGAGGAGGAGCGTGGCTGGGGCCGCCAGCCGCAGATACCAGCACAGCGTGGTCTCTGCGGTGTGGGGGAGGGAACGAGGCCCGCGCTCCGAGCTGCTGCATGGTCGGGATGTTCTTTAAATCCAGTGCGATCGATCTCCTGGTAGGAGCCGGCCCTCCAGGCCCTTGCTCAGGACCCAGAAAGACTGCCTGTCCCAGAGCCAGCAGTCACTCATTTGCACTCTTGGCCTCCTGACGTCTTCGCCAGAGTGACTCAAAAGCAGCCTGCCGGGCGAGCTCAGTGGCACTCTGCCTTGGGCTCCACAGGAGGCTGTGGCCAGGCCCTGGGGACAGTGTCCTGGGGCCACCTGGGGACAGCTTACCAAGGGGCTCAGGAGGTTAAGGCTCCTGCCCTGGCCTCACCAAGCCTGAGAGCCCCTCTCTTCCGTGGCCGTGGCCAGTTCTCGTGGAGCCGACGCGTCTGTGGGATTGTGAGGGAGACAGGGCCGCTCCAGCCACCTCCCCTCCCCTCGCCGCCCCCGTGTTCTTTGGCTGACTCGGTTTCCCTCCAGCTGCTCTCTCCCCGTGGATGGCTGGGTTCTTTGTGCTGTTCTGGGTCCTTCTGTCAAGAAGAAAAGTACCTGCAAACTACTCTACACTCAAGCGGGAAGATGATGTCCCTTCCAGAATATTCAGGATTTTAAGTGAGGGTCTGGGTAGGAGATAATACTTAACCCAGAGTCGTTGGTTCCTCGTACCGTCTGGGCAACACCAGTGACAGGCTTTCCACTCTCGGAGCGGGCTGCATGTCTGTGGAGCTGAGCACCTGGGGACTTACCTGCTGGAAGACAGTGGCCGGGCTTCCCTTTAGTGGCGCTTGGCCTGCGATTTGGGCAGAAGGCAGACAGCCGCTGGGCAGGGACCGCCCGACGGAAGCCCTGCATCGGGAGGGCTTGGCCAGCTGATGTCAGAAGTCCTGGAACCTCAGAGCCAATGACACCGCGTCCTCTTTCCCTGCAGGTACTTCCACTGCCCGGCGGACAGTTCAGAGCTAGCCTACGACCCGCCGGCCGTCATGAACGCAGACACCTTGAGTTACTGTCAGAAGGAGGCCTGGTGTAAGCTGGCCTTCTACCTCCTCTCCTTCTTCTACTACCTGTACTGGTGAGTCTCCGGCCCTCCCGGTGGCAAACGGAAGGGAGTTCTAGGCCGGCCGTTGGGAGGTGGCCTGTGAGGAGGGGAGTCCCGGCCACTTGGGCCAGTCTGGCTCGGGAGCAAGGGCTTCTGGCGAAGGGGCAAGGGGCAGTGGCTCCTGCAGGAGGCCTTGCCTGCTGCCACCCTTAGGGCAGCACGGGGTGGGGAGGCTGTGGGCTCAAGGCCACATGAGGCCCTCCACGTCCCCAAGTGCGGGCTCGCAACCAAACCCAAACTTCACAGAACAAATCCCTTTATCAAAAGGATTTGTTTTGTAAAATTTTGATTCAGTCAAAAGGCTACACTCGGCTGGGCGTGGTGGCTCACGCCTGTAATCCTAGCACTCTGGGAGGCCGGGGCGGGTGGATTGCTTGAGTTCCAGAGTTCAAAACCAGCCTGAGCAAGAGTGAGACTCCATCTCTACTACAAATAGAAAGAAATTAATTGGCCAACTAATATGTATAGAAAAAATTAGCCGGGCATGGTGGTGCACGCCTGTAGTCCCAGCTACTTGGGAGGCTGAGGCAGGAGGATTGCTTGAGCCCAGGAGTTTGAGGTTGCTGTGAGCTAGGCTGATGCCACGGCACTCACTCTAGCCTGGGCAACAAAGTGAGACTCTGTTTAAAAAAAAAAAAAAAAAAAGGCCACACCCAAGGATCTGGAAGGCCACATGTAGCCCCAGGGCCGCAGGGTCCCCAGCCTGCCTGCCCATCTCTGTGGCTCCGGCGGCCCAGGTGCTCGGCCTTATCACTCCCTGTCCCCAGCCTGTTTGTAAGGATTCTTAGGCACCATAATAGTGACTCCCCCACTTCCGCGCCTTGGCCCCGCAGTGGCAGTCACGCTTCACAAAGTGGCATGTTGGGTCTCAAATGCTTCCTTCACAATTCCCCAATGCTACACAGCACCATTCTCATTAAGTCCAGCCTGCTGACTGCGCAGTTCCGGTTCAGGAGTCTCCCTCTCTCCCCTTCCTCCCTCGGAACACGAAAGGAAGCACACAGTGACAGCAAACCCTCTTGCACTTTGACACCCCAGAGACGGCCTTTTCTGAAAAACCTCTCCTCCTCTTCCTGTTCCTCATTGGCTCCTCTGAGACTCTCACCTGTCACCTTGCGATCCTGCCGTTACCTGTGGCAGGGCCAAGGCTATCTCCAGAGCAAGCAGTGCTGTCTCCCGAGGGGCTGGTCCACAGCAGCCGGGCAGAGAGGAGGAGGGATTGAGAATGTCAGACTCCACGGCCTCCTCTCGGGCCGTGGCAGGCTGCAATGTGGCTGCGTTTGTCTGGCATTTAAAGATGAACCAGATTTTGAGCTCAGAGCTTTATATGTATTTATCCCGATTTAAGAGATAAATACTATCCTTACCCACACAGGAAAAGTGAGGAAACAGAATCTGAGAAGTTAGATCTTTTTCCCGAGGTCCAGCTTATAGTGTCACAGTTGTAAGTCCATCTCAAGGCCTATCCTCAGAACTGAACTCTGAAGTACTGGCTATCTTAGGAAACCTCTAGAAAAGTCATTATCAAAGTGAGGGGCAGGGAATGAAGATCGTGTGCTTCTTTTTTGTGTGTGTGTGCCAATAAAACTTTATTGTTTTATTTTTATTTTTTTCAGGTTCCTATGTCAGGAATTTGGGTAAGGGGTTTGAACAGTGAGGATGGAGAGCTGAAACCTCTTGGTCAAGAGGCTTGTTGGGTGGGACTGGTTATTTTTATTTTTTAAATTTTTTAAATTTTAGCATATTATGGGGGTACAACTGTTAAGGTTACATATATTGCCCATGTCCCCCTCCCCCCTCGAGTAAGAGCTTCAAGTGTGTCCATCCCCCAAATGTTGCACATCTTACTCGTTGTGGTTGTATATACCCCACCCCACCTCTCCCCTCCCACCCTCCCGACACGCGATAAATGTTACTCTTATATGTCCACTTAGGTATTGATCTATTAGTACCAATTTGCTGGTGAGTACATGTGGTGCTTGTTTTTCTATTCTTGAGATACTTCACTTACTAGAATGGGTTCCAGCTGTATCCAGGAAAATACAAGAGATGCTATATCACCATTGTTTCTTAAAGCTGAGTAGTATTCCACGGTATATATATACCACATTTTATTAATCCACTCATGTATTGATGGGCACTTGGGTTGTTTCCACAGCTTTGCAATTGTGAATTGTGCTGCTGTAAACATTCGAGTGCAGGTGTCTTTTTCATAAAGTGACTTTTGATCTTTTGGGTAGATGCCCAGTAGTGGAATTGCTGGATCAAATGGTAGATCTACTTATATTACTTTGAAGTAGCTCCATATTGCTTTCCACAGAGGCTGAACCAGTTTGCAGTCCCACCAGCAGTATAGGAGTGTTCCTGTCTCTCCACATCCATGCCAGCATTTGTTGTTTGGGGACTTTTTGATAAAGGCCATTCTCACTGGAGTTAAGTGGTATCTCATTGTGGTTTTGATTTGCATTTCCCTGATGATTAGAGATGTTGAACATTTTTTCATATGTTTGTTGGCCATTATTCTGTCTTCTTTTGAGAAGTTTCTGTTTATGTCCTTTTCCCATTTTTTGATAGGGTTATTTGATTTTTTCTTGCTGATTTTCCTGAGTTCTAAAAAGATTCTAGTTATCAGCCCTTTATCAGATGTGTAGCTTGCAAAAATTTGCTCCCATTCTGTGGGTTGTCTGTTTGCTCTCTTGACAGTTTCTTTGGCTGTGCAGAAGCTTTTTAATTTGATCAGGTCCCATTTGTTTATTTTTGTTGCTGCTGTGATTGCCTTTGGGGTCTTCTTCATAAATTCTTTGCCTAGGCCAATGTCTAGAAGAGTATTTCCAACATTTTCCTCTAGAATTCTAATAGTTTCACACCTAAGGTTCAAGTCTGTTACCCAGCGTGAGTTGATTTTTGTGAGAGGTGAAAAGTGTGGGTCTTGATTTAGTCTTCTACATGTGGCTATCCAGTTTTCCCAGGACCATTTATTGAATAAGGATTCTTTTCCCCAGTGTATGTTTTTGTCTGCTTTGTCTAGGATTAGTTGGCTATATGAGGATGGTTTTATATCTGGGTTCTCTGTTCTGTTCCACTGATTAATGTCCCTGTTCTTGTGCCAGTCCCAAGCTGTTTTAATTACTATAGCTTTGTAGTATAGTTTGAAGTCTGGTAAATTGATACCTCCTATTTTGTTTTTATTGCCTAGGATTGATTTTGCTATACGGGGTCTTCTCTGGTTCCATACGAAGTGTAAAATTATATTTTCTATATCTGTGAAAAATGATGATGGTATTTTGATAGGGATTGCATTGATTCTGTAGGTCACTTTGGGTAGTACAGACATTTTAACAATGTTGATTCTGCCAACCCATGAGCATGGTATATTCTTCCATCTGTTTACGTCCTCTGCTATTTCCTTCTTCAGTGTTTCATAGTTCTCCCTGTAGAGGTCTTTTACCTCCTTAGTTAAATATATTCCAAAGTACTTTATTTTCTTTGTTGCTATTTTGAAGGTAATTGAATCTTTGATTTGGTTCTCACTTTGACTATTGTTGGCATATATGAAGGCCTCTGATTTCTGTGTATGGATTTTGTATTCTGAGACTTTACCAAATTCATTTATCACATCAAGGAGCTTCATGGTTGAATCCTTGGGGTTTTCTAGGTATAATATCATGTCATCCGCAAAGAGTGTGAGTTTGATCTCTTCTGCTCCCATTTGGATGCCCTTAATTTCGCTCTCTTGTCTGATTACTGTCTCAAGGACTTCCAGCACTATGTTGAACAGAAGTGGAGATAGTGGGAAACCTTGTTTTGTTACAGTTCTAAGTGGGAATTATTTCAATTTTTTCCCATTCAGTGTGATATTGGCTGTGGGTTTGTCATATAAGGCTTGTATCATTTTTAGGTAAGCCCCATCTATGCCTATTTTGTTGAGCATTCTTATCATAAAAGGGTGTTGAATTTTGTCATATGTTTTTTCCACGTCTATTGAGAGGATCATATGGTCTTTGTTTTTGCTTCTGTTTATATGGTGAATTACATTTATAGATTTGCGATTGTTGAACCATCCCTGCATCCCTTGGATGAAGCCCACTTGGTTGTGATGAATTATTTTCTTGACAAGCACCTGGATTCGATTGGCTAGGATTTTGTTGAGGATTTTTGCATCTGTATTCATAAGGGATATTGGTCTGTAGTTTTCTTTTTTTGTTGCATCCTTTCCTGGTTTTGGTACCAGGGTTATGTTTGCTTCATAAAATGTGTTGGGGAGAATTCCATCTTTCTCAATGTTGTGGAATAATTTTTGCAGGATAGGCACCAGTTCTTCTTTGTACATGTGGTAAAATTTGGGTGTGAAACCATCTGGTCCACAACTTTTCTTTTTAGGAAGGTTTTTTAATGCTGTTTCAATTCCAGTACTCTGATATGGTCGTCAGGAATTCTATTTCTCATGGTTGAGCTAGGCAGGCTCGTGTGGTTTCGTAAGAAATGTCCCCATTTCCCTCACATTCTTCCAGTTTGTGTGCATAGAGTTTTTGTAGATTTCATAAATTCATATTGACCCATGGCATCCAGTTGTAATTGTCTTTTATTGTTCCGTATGAGCTTATTTAGAGATCTTTCCTGCTTTTGTTAGTCAAGCCAATAGGTGTGTCAATTTTGTTTAATTTTTTCAAAGAACAACTTTTGTTTTATTAATCTTCTTATATCTTCCCTTGTTCATTTCCTTTAGTTCTCGATTTATCTTGTTGATTTCACTTCTTCATGCCTGGGTTTGGGGCCTGTTCTGTCTTCTCTTTTCCAGCTCTTAGGAGATTCATTAGATGTCCTCTTTTGTAATCTTTCGACTTTTGGATATAGGCTATTTATGGAATAAACTCTCCTCTCAGGACGCTTTAAGCGTGTCCCACAGTTTTGGTAACTTGTGTCACCTTTGTTTAGTTCAAAGATCTTTTGATTCGCCATCTGATTTCTCTCTTTATGAAGTGATCATTCAGCAGAAGGTTGTTATCCATGACTTTGTGTAGAATCAGGACTTCTGATTAGGATGATTCTACAATTTATTCCATGTGTGTCTGGAAAAGATCATGAGTATCACATTTCTATTTTTTTAAATTGTTGAGACGTGCTTTCTCTAGATAGAGGCAAATCTTAGAGAAGTGACCCATGAGCTGATGAGAAGCAACGTATTCAGCTGTTTTTGGGTAGATGTCCTGTAAAGCGGTACAGTCACCATTTGTTTAGGGATTCGTTAAGTCCAGTATTTTTTGTATTTCTGTTGGAGGTGTGTCCTGTGCTGTCAGTGGGTGTGAAAGTCCCTCCAACGCTATAGGCGTCGTTGTTTACCATTTGTTTAGATCCAGTACAGTTGATCTTAATCTCGGGTGCACCAAGGTTGGTGTGCATATATATCAGTATTGTTATGCCTCTTGTTGATTGTCCCTTCAGCCATATAAGTGCCTTCTTTGTCTTATTACTTTTGTTGATTTAAAAGCAGGTTATCGGTAACAGCACCACCATGCCAGGTTCTTTTGGCGTTTGTTTCCTTGCAATATTGTTCTCCCACCCCTTTACCTTTAGTCCGTAATTGCACCTAGCAAGTTTAGAGTGTTTCCTGAAGGCAGCAGATACTTGGCTGTGTTATTTTTATCCATTCAGCCAGCCTTGAGTGGGGAGTCAATGCCTATTCACTTTATTGAGATAATGATAGGTGGGCAGATTTCTGTTCATTAATGTGGGTGCAGACTTGTTGCTTTGTTCCTCTGAGCCATTGCTGGTACGAGGCTTTGATCTGTACTTTGAGTAGATTTACATTCGTGAGTGTTTGCTGCTGATCTCGTGGGAACATCTGTTTTAGTACTTCTTGAAGGGCTAGTCTTGTCTTCGGTGATCCCTCAGCTTTGCTTATCTGAGAGTGTCTTGATTCTCTCCCTTCAGATACACAAAACTTAGTTTGCAGACGGAATAAGATTTAGGCCTGGCATTGTTTTGTTTCAGAAGATGAAGAATGGGGCCCAGTCTCTCCTTGCTTGTAAAGTCTCAGTAGAGAAGTCTGGTGTTATTCTGATTGGCTTTCCCTTGTATGTTATTGTTTCTTTTGTCTTACAGCTCGTAGAAGGGCATCTTTAGTTGATATTTTGGTCAGTCTGATGACTTCACGTCGTGACGTCTTACTGTTTGCATTGAGTCTCCCAGGGGTCCTCTGAGCTTCTTAAACTTGTATATCGAGATTGGTAGCAAGGCCTGGGAAATTTTCCTCTATTTTATCTTCATATAGCTTGTCCAACACTTGAGTGTTGTCTTCTTCCCCTTCGGCAATCCTATGACCCTCACATTAGGTTTCTTCACATAATCCCACAGCTCTTGTAGGCTTTGCTCTTTTCTCTTGTTTCTCTGCTCTATCTCTGTGACTGATTTATTTAATTGGAAGGTGTTATCTTTCATCTCTGAGATTCTTTCTTCCGTTTGATCTTTCTTCTGTGTGATCTGTTTTTGAGGCTTTCCACTGTGTTTTGTAGTTCCCTGAATTGATTCTTCATTTCCAGGAGTTTGGTTAAACTTTTCTTCATTATATCAATTTTTTTTAGTGAATTTGTGTTCCAGGTCCTGGAGGCTTTTTGTGTTTTCTTTGTGTTGGTTATGGAGTTGTTCTTGCAGGTCACTGAATTTTCTTATGATCCACATTTGGAATTCCTCTTCTGTCATTTTGGTTGCCTGATTTTGGTTGGTGTCCGTTTCTAAGGGGCTGGTGCTCCTCTTTGGGGGTGTGGTTTCCATTTGGTTTTTCATATTTCTGGGGTTCCTTCGCTAATTTCTTCTCATGTTGATCAGTTATTGATTCTTTCCTTTAGGTTTTTGTTTGGGTATTCACACACCTTGTTTAGTTTCTGAGCCGGTAGGTGGTGTCTGTGGGTGAGATTTGACCACTCCCTGTATGAGGAGTCTGTAGGTGCCGTGAAAAGGCTGTGCAGGATGCCGTCCCTGTCAGTAGGTGGCGCTTGCTTGGAGGAACAGGCTACGCTGTTGTTTTTGTGACCTGTTATCAGCTCTTGTTCCTGTAGAGAGAACTCTAGTGTCTCAGGTGGTGGGTGGGGCCCTGGGACTTCCAGGTGTGTCCTTTTCTTCCCCTCAGTGAGGGCTATTCTGTGAGTGAGTCTGAGCAGAGCTGGGTTTGGTAAGCCTGCCCTCAGGCACCACCAATGCCGTTAGCAGGGGTCAAAGTTCTGTTTTCTGCTTCCAGGAAAAGCTGCCAGGGAGGGGCTGGAGTGGCCAGGCTCAGTCAGAGAGTCTGCGTGTGGGGGTGGGGCTGTCTGAGACCCGCAGTCTGGAGTGGGCCTCGCTTCTTTCCACCCTCCCCAACTCCACGGCTACTCCTGGGCCTCTGTTAGCAGGCCAGACCTCATGCCAGCAGGCCTACCCTGGCTGTAATGCCGGCCGGGAGGGTCCCTGCGCAGGAACGCCACCTGGGCTGGGCACCCGGCCTCCCTTTGGGAGGAGGGTTGCCCTCTAGGACACTGATCTGCCCCTGAAGGCACACACACCTCAGTAGGCTGTTCACGTATATCCCTTCTGTGCCCCAGGCAATGCAAGACCTCTGTGCATGGGATCTGGTCTGCAGGTCTGACCTCTGGGTCCCAGAGTTCAAACTATATTCCCACGAGGGAGAGGAGTGCTGGTCCCAATTCACCCATGGGGAGCCCAAGCTTTGTCTGTGTCTCTCAGCCTGAGGGTCTGCCCTGTTCTCCTCAGATCACTGTGCCAGCAGCACCTGGGAGGGCTGGCGGGTAGGAAGCTCACAGTCTGAGTTCCCCTCAGTCAGCTGTGGGGCTCCAAATGGGAAGGTCCTGTTCCCTAGAGGTGCCTCCGGCTGGTGGCTATATTGTCTCTCTTGGCAGCCGGGGATAGGGCTGGGGGAGGGGAGAGTGAGGCAATATGGCGCCGCCGCGTGGCTCGGGTCTGTGCACACGGAGGTGCCCGCGGGAGTTGGGAGCCTGGTGCCGCGTCTGCTACAGGCTCACTGCTCGCTGGTCGTGCTGTCTCTGGGCTGGTGTCCGCAGGTCTCTCCGACCGCTGGGGAGCCCACCAGCAGTTGGAGATGCAGGGGAGGGGAGAGTTAACTGCGCCACCTCCCCTTGCCGCTGGTCTCCAGGCTACTCGTGATGTCTCAGCCTCCAGTTCTCCTCCACATCCTCCTCCCGTGGGGTCTCCCGTGGTGGTCTCAGGTACCCCTCCTTCCAACCTTTGTCCAATGTATGCCTGTCTGCTTGCTTCTTTCTTCTGATTTCTCCTAGAATCTGTCATTTCTGCAGAGACACTCTGTCTGGTAGTGTTTCTTATCTGCCATCTTGCTTCTCACCCTGCTTCTTAAAAGTACAGATTCCTGGGCTTAGATCTACCAATTCCGACTTTCTGGGGCTGAGCTCCTGCATTTTCAATGAGCTTTTCAGACAGTTGTGATGCACACCTTGGCCACTCTGGAGAGTTCTGCTGGGTTCTGCCTTTCCTTCCCTCTGTCTTCCCAGTGTCTGCAGACTCAGAGGCCCTGGAGTCATAACTTCCCCTGGAATAACTCAGCCATGGAGGGGTTTCAGGGTTACCCTTCCACATTCTTCTTGGAGTCCAGGGCTGGTCCAGGCTCAGGGTGACGTCCTCAGTGGGGTGCTCTAGGGCATTTCCTGCCCCAACTTGTAGGGAGTCTGAGGGTCTTTGAAGCCTCTGGAGATTTCTGAGGTGCCCAGTGGGTTCACCCAAGCCTTTCTGACTCCAGGTCTGAACTCTTTAATAACTAAAGACTCATAGACAGGTTCCTGTCTTGGGAAGCCTATAGGTGGTGGACAAAGCCCTTGTCGCCTTCGGGATATGACACCTTGAAACATAGATTTCCTCTCTGGAGTGTGTTCAACCTCATTTCTCTGTGCGGCTGCAGACTGCCCCTTCTGCAGATTAGTAGGCTGAGTGGCCTGTCCCCAGAGACAGGATTGTCTCTCCTCAAATTCTGCAGAACAAGGCCAGCTTTCTCTGCCTCCTGCCCCAGTGGCCTGGGATCCACCTTGGTGTAGATGGAGATTGGGGCAGGACAGCTCCCTCATTCATTTTCGTCACAGTAACTGCTGGAGCCCCAGGAGGCATGGGGAAGGAGGCATATGAAGTCACAGAGAGCAAAGCGGCTGTGTGTACTCGCTGCAGGGGTGGGAGGGTGGTGTGGGTGGTTTTTGCAGCTCCCCACCTGCTAGATGGGTGTGATCCTTCTGTAACAGAGTATGTTCCAGACATTCTGTTTGTCTGTCCTGTAGTTCTGCGGTCCCCAGCCGCCCCAGGCTGCAGACTGGTCCCAGTCTGTGGCCTGTTAGGAACTGGGCTGCAGGAGGTGAGCAGCGGGCAAGGGAAGCTTCATCTGTATTTGGAGCTGCTCCCCGTCACTCGCATCCCCGCACAACTCCGCCCCTGCCAGGTCAGAAGCTGCATTAGACTCTCCCCGGGCGGGAGCCCTGCTGTAAACTGCGTGAAGGGATCTAGGATGTGGCTCCTCATGAGAATCTGATGCCTGAGGGTGGGAGGTGGAGCGAGGCGGTGATAGCGCCAGCAGTGCTGGGCAGTGGCTGCAAATACAGATTGTCATTAGCAGAGAGGTTTGACTGCACAGTAAATGTGACGCGCTCCAGTCAGCCTGAAACCATCCTCCAACACCCATCTGAAAAAATTGTCTTCCATGAAACCGTTTCCTGGTGCCCAAAAGGTTGGGGACCGCTGCTCTAGTTCATTGCTCCAGTTGGGCACAGCCTTCATGTTACATTTGTTAATTACTTTGTTTCCAAGACAAAATTGGAAACAGCTGTTCCTCCAGCCTCACCAGCCCCTGGTGGCCCCCCGAGGGCTCCCATATTCTTTGTTGAACTTGGGACTCTTTGGGGCTGTTCAAAGACCCTGTTTCTCCTGCCCCGGGAGCTCCCAGCACGTCAGGTGCAGAGCTGGTGGGGCACAGGGCTGCGAGCCAGGCCGCGGCCGCCGCACGGTGCGCAGAGCTGCGCCTGGCCGAGCGCAGGGCTGGGGACTCACGTGACAGCGGTGCAGGCAGTGGGCTTGGCGCTTCATGGCTTGAGGTTACTAGGGTTCCTGAGGACCTCAGGGTGACTAGAAATATGTCCAAGGTCCCAGCTAATAATTAGCAAATTTCCTGGCTCTGGGGCCTGTGCACTTTCCACTATGCTGTGCTAACCACATGGCACCCACTGCCACCCCTTCTCAGTTAGCCTTGTGGACAGGTGACGTTTGTGAGTTACATGGGTCAGGGACTAGCTAACACTGCTACTAGTTCTATTAATAGCTAGTGAGTCCCATGCCGACACTTCTCAACAGAAAAGTCTTTTTGATCCAAGAGTGTAAAGCAGGCCGATATTTTCTACTGAAAGTAGCACCATCCTCCTGCCCTGTGACTCTGGGTCATGCCCGTCTCTCAGGTTAATTTCTGTCCATCTATAATGATGTTACTTATTGGTTTACTTGTCTCCGGATGGCAGAGACCTTGGCGGTTTCACTCCCCTCTGCATCTGCAGTGTCCCAGCCGGGGCCTGGCACGAGCAAGTGCTCCCTGGATCCTCCTCGCTCCTTACAGCTTGGCTGTAGGCTTGCTCAGGGACCAAGAGTGGGGCCTGGATGCAGTAGGTGCTCATTAAATGTTAAATGAAAGAATGACTGAAAATGAGTAAACGGAGCTGTCCACACTGAGGCAAGCAGCAGATCTGGAGTGAGGACGTGGCTCCTCACCTTGCCGTCTGAGCTGTGTGGCCTTGAGCAAGCCACCTTTCCTCTGACCCTCCACTTCCTCACGCGGACTAAGCCCCTGGAGCTCCGGCCCGACTGGCGGCGCTCCGCGAGCCCGGGGCGGAGCGGCTCTGGAGACGGGCTCCGGCTCTGCAGGACAGCTTGCCGGCCTCGGCCTCACAGGGCTGGAGTGGAGCCTGTCAGCTGCCTTGCGGTCTCACTTCTTAGACTGTCCTTTTTTCCTCTCTCTATAACATGAAAAAGCAGTTGTTTCTCTTTCTGCCAAATAGACAAAATAGTAGGTTTTGGTGTGGGTCGTTCCTCAGCCTTGCAGAATTAGCCTGAAGCCCTTTCCAAGAGCACAGAGACAGCTGTCCCTGCTTCCTTGGCAGTGTTGGGGCAACGCCTTAGGTCACATGCTCACAGTGCATGTTTACCTCCTTGAGCCAGTTAAAAACCAGAGGGCTAGGGAGTTACCCAATTAACAATTCATTTGGTTCACATGCCCAGAGGGCTGTGTTCATACATTGGCCTTCACGCTGGTGAGGATGGACTTTTCTCCAGCGCTAGTGAGTCACCCAGCATCGTCTGGGAGCCCCTGGACACAGCCGTCACGCGAGCACTGGCAGCTGGTGGCATAAAGAGTGCGCGGTGCTCCTCCTGCCCAGACCTGCCCTGCAATTGCACAGAAAGGAACGAGAACCATAATAATCACCCTGATGAGAACAGTAATAGGTACTTAGAGAAATCACAGCTTTTATCCAAGGGACGCGGTATGCTCTCCTAACAAGTGTTTATTCCAGTGTAGGGTCTTGGCAGGGGCGGACAAGATGCACTAGTGGCAGGAAGGAGGAGAAGCCAAGGGGTCTGGCCTTGGGAAGCTCCCTCCTTTGAGGGCTGGCCTGAGTCCTTCGTGGGCTCCCACTAACACCTGTTCCTTTCCTTTTTGCATTCAGCATGATCTACACGCTAGTGAGCTCTTAATGCAAAGACCATGCGCGTCATCAGAGACTGGGAAGGGGCGGCCTGAGGCTGAGGAGTCCGTTTCTGCTGGTGACTGGAGGAGGGACCAGAGTGAGACCTGGGAGAGAGGCCGGCAGCAGGCGGTGCCACCGACCCGAGCGGAGCCTCGCGGCAGCCGGGCGACTCGACCCTGCGCGTCTGCTGTTGCCGTGTATCATGGTCTTTGGCGTCCGAACCCCACACACAGTTGCTGAGCCCTTCTGAGCGTCGCGGCTGTGGGGCAGTGGGTGACGAAACACTAAACCGCTTCTGAGAGGGGACTGCGGTTTCCTGAACCCGCTGCATGGCACAGCGCCTTGCGAGTGCACGCTGCGCCCCTGGCCCGCGGCGTGGAGGCGGGAAGGCTGGAGGAGCCTGCTGAGGAAAGGAGTGACCTAGAGCCAAGGCCACGTCCGCGGGGGAAGGCCTCAAGGATGTCTGGACTGCCCGAGACTCTTGTTCCAGTGTTTTCTTCCAAGCCGTGGCCACGCCTCTCACCTGGCGCGGGCGGGCTGGGGCGCGGGTCTGCCTGCAGCCGCCACCAGCCCGGAGCCTGCGGGCCGTTTCCGGCCGGGACAGGGAGCAGCGGGAGAACGGGTTTTAAGACGTTTGCAACATGCTCAAGGTGTTAGTTCTTCTCCACCACAAGTTGTTTTCTTCTGTTGCTTCCCCAAACCATCACCGAGTCATTTAATGCAAATCAATTGGTCAACACTAGTGGAAGCTACCTTCTCATAAAGGTCCCCAGACAGTTCCGAGCCCAGGAAGCCCGGGGAGCGTGTGCTCGGCGCTGCAGGCATCCCGGAGCCAGGAAGTGAGCCGCCATCAGTGTAACTCGTCTTATGATGCCGCATCGTTTGTGCTGTTTAGTTCAACACGAGGACATCGGCTTACTTAGAATTTCCCGTGTGGCATTCTCTTTCTCCTGGGTGTGGGTTGTGCTGGGCTGTGCAGAATGGCAAGGCTGGGACTTTCATGATGTCTAAATTGAGCACAATGATTTTGACCTTATTCCCCCCAACTTCCTTTCTTTTCTGCTGTTTAACATATACAGGCTATTTATACATGTACCCAGCTTCATCTGAAACCTGTGACTCAGGTTTGAGTGGTGTTTGTGTCACACATTGTGCGCTATGTTTATTAAAATGCAGCGACAACGCGAGTGTCTCACCTAACCGGCGCTCACATTTCAACCTCATTGCAAGCTGGATTCTTCTATATATGGTTGGCAAACTGGTAGGTAGAAAAGGCAAATTTTCCAAAAGGCATTGCGCTTCTAAAAATTCCATGGCAAACAAAATGTAGACTTCCTCTCTGTGGTTAATGGTATGAAACTGGAGAAACTGAGGTGATTATTTTTGGAAGAAGGCTTCCCCTTGGCCAGTGGCCTTTCTCCTGGCTAGGTGCCTGTTGTTGGGAGTAGAGTCACCTGTAGGGCGGCTTGGCTCTGGCTTTGGCTACCTTCCTGAGACAACTAGCTCCCTCAACCAGAGAGACAGGCCCTGGCTTGCAGGCTGCAGACGGCAAAGCTAACCCTACAGCTGTTTGCAGCTGCAGCTGAATAGAGAGGGTGAACTGAATGTTACTTCTCACCATGGAGCTTTTGCTTCTGTTTTTTGCTTTGCTCTTTTTTTTTTTTTTTTTTGAGACAGGGTGTCACTCTGTCACCCAGGCTAGAGTGCAGTGGTGTCATCATAGCTCACTGCAACCTCAAACTCCTATATGCAAGTGATCCTTCTGCCTCAGCCTCCCAAGTAGCTGGGACTACAGGGGTGAGCCACCACACCCAGCTAATTTTTCTATTTTTTGTAGAAATGGGGTCTTGCCCTTGCTAAGGCTGGTCTCAAACTCCTGACCTCAAGTGATCCTCCCACTTCAGCCTCCTAGAGTGCTAGGATTACAGGTGTGCGCCACTATGCCCAGCCACTTGTTTGTTTTTATACTTTGACTCCTTCCAAAAAGATTTTGAAGTGTCTCATAATAGGAGACACAAGTACACAAAGACTATTAAAATGGAAATAGGAAATTCAGACTTATAAAGGACACAGAGATACCACCTTCCTAAGGTTCTCTATTTGTTGTGATTGAGCATTCAATTTGATGTCATTTCTCTTAGTAGTAAATAATAATTCACATTTATGTAGTGTTTTATATTCTACAGATTGCTTTTGCATCTTCTTACTTGACCCTCGTCACAGTGCTAAGAAGTCGATATTATTCTGTTTCCCATTTTGTAAGTGAGGAAGCTGAGGCTCAGAGAGGGTAAGGGGATTGCTTATAGTCACACAGCAGTGGCAGACCTACCTTTCGAACTCAGATCATATGACTTAGAAAACCCCATGTGCTTTCCATCACATGTGAAAGTTGCCAGAGTAGCTTAAGGGCCTGCTAAGATTTGATTAGTAGTGTTGATTTTTTGAGAAAAGTAGATTTTATACCATTGGCTTTTTGAGAAAAGGAAATTTTAAAAATGGAGCTTTCGAGGAAAGGCTTGGCAGCTTGGTTTTCTTTTCCTTCTTGGACTGGCTTCAGATCTGCTTTATTTTGGCAGGTTCTTTAAGGCAATTCTTTAAAAGTTTTAAAAGCTCCTCGCTTCTAGGAGGTTAGGGAGCTCTTATGTTTATGGAAGAGAAACATCCAGGTATTTCCCTCCCGCAAGTTATGACTGGGAAATAATTCCAGTGATCTGTTGGGAGTTTCAGCAAATTTTCAGTTCCTGGGAGAAGCTAATCATGATGACAAAAACAGAAGGAACGGGCACAGGTGGCACAGCAGGCATGCTGTGCGCGGCACTGAGTTAAGTGTGTGCACCACGGTCTCACCCAACCCTCGCAATGACCCTAAAAGCAGGCGACTGATTAGACGGGTTTGGGCTGTGGGATCTTGTGCAGGCTCCTTAACCTTTCTAAGACTCAACACTCTCGGCTGTTAAGTGGGGGTGATGATACCTCCCTTGAGAGTTGTTGTGATAATTAAAGTAAATTGTGTGTAGAATGCTTGTAGCAGAGAGCCCGTCTCCTAGTGGATGCTCAATAAACCTGCGCCCTCAGTGCTCGGCCCACTGCCCGTCCACAGAGTTGAGGGAGGATTGATTATGGAGAGAGAAAACGGTTAAAATGCTTCTCATAGTAGCACATGGCAACATTCAGTGAATCTGAGCTTCCTTCCTTCCCTCCCTCCATCCTGGGGTCAGGCTGTCCCCAGCATGCGACATGGGGAGCAGAGCTCGGCCCTTTCAAGAAAATCTCCCCTTTGCTTCCTGTTTTAGGCTTGGTAATTGCACTAATGCTGAGTAAAGTTGTCGTCATTATGACAGTTTTGTTCTCCTACGTCAGAGATGAATACAGCCAGGAAAATGCTTTGACAACAATTAATTGCACTCACACCGTGCCATCACACAGATCCATTTCGTAACCCTTTCTTCTCTTGGACTTGGGCTGCTGTGTTCCAAAACGTGCTCCGGTAAATGCCTCTTTTGGCAGAACCTTCTCTAGACCTTGGAGTGGCTGGTCCAGCCGGATATCCTGGGGCTGCCTCTGCCCCGGACGCTCAGGCTGCAGTCGCCGTGGGCGTTGGAAGACGCATCCGGACCGTGCCTGTGACTTGGCGCGCCTCACGCGGAGGAGAGGAGGATCTGGGCGGGCAAGAGATTCATCAGGACACAGCCAGGCATTCCCAGGGAAAGGGCGTGGCAGGGAGCGGCCTTGCCGTGTGGGAGCAGCACGTAATGGGAGTATTTCACATATGCATTCGTAGCGCAAGAAGACCTCAGTGCCGCCACCTCGGATTGGGTTTCAGTTGCTCCCATAATCCAGAAATAGACACAGGGTCAAACAGCCACAAGAAAATAGTATCTTCCAGGCTTGCCCCCCTGCCCAGTCCGTGGTCATTTCTGATCCTCTTACTTCTGCCCACCTAGCTCTGGATGCCGCAGGAGTGTCTTCCTGTGCTGGGAACTGGCCTCTTGGCTGCCACGTGATGCCCACATTTCTTCCTTCCCAGCTAGTGGCGTTCTAGAGCTGGCACATAGAGGGCTACGAGAGCCAATCGTTCTGTTTCTAGTGGTTTTGCTAAACAGTTGTTCAACACAGGTATTATCAAAACTGAAGTTATGTAAACTTACAATTAAGTTATAGCAAAAATAAAAGCAATATGCAGGCAAAACCCACCCCCTCTCAGTCATTTTACTACATTTGACTATAACCTGTGCTCTTGAGGTCACGCCTGCGGTGCCTCTGGTGGAGGCGCCGCCCAGCGCTGTGCTGCTGCCACTCGTGCCGTCTTTGTGTTCAGCGGTGTTCCATCAGCAGCCTGGGAGCGGCTGTGGCGGGAGGCCACGGTGGTGGCCCCTCCCTAGCTCGACCTACAGCTACTGTCCCCCACAAGTGTGTCTCCTCCAGGCAGGCCAGTCTCCGCACTGGACCCCGAGGTACCTCTAGGGACAGACACATGCCTTTCGGCTTAGAGAAGCAACAGTCTGAGGAGATTGTTTTATTTCCTGGAGTTTGACTACCTGACAAACTCCAGGAGAGAGACTTAAATGCCACCACGGTGTTTTTGTTCAAACATCATACAGAAGTTTGAGCAGTAAATCTTGTCCTTTTCAGAAATGCTTGACACATCAGAAAACAATATCACCTTTCTGGCAGGATTATATTTTTGATATTCTAGAGCATGGAAGGAAGGGAAGATGAGAGCCCAGTTAAATGCCAGTCCCCACATTAAACTATGATGAACCTGTCAGTTGGAGCCGGTGCCTGGGACGTCTGTGTGATTGCAACAGAGAGGGCAGCAGGGCAGCCCGGGGCCTCGGACGAGACTTCGTGAGTGGCTTCGTAGGACGGGTCTTGTGATGCTGTTCCTATGTTTCCAGAGCTGGTTGAGAATGAACTGGTTGTCGAGGGAACTTTCTAGACCCTACAAGGTGCAGAGATCCCTCTCGGTTGCTCAGTCATGGAGCGTACAGGGCAGAGATGAGGGACTGTACTATTGTGGTCACAGAAGAAATTGATTTTTCTTCTGATTCACAAAGCTTAAAATACGGCTGTATCTGAGACTATTGGATGGAAGTGCTGAAAGAACTGGCCTTGAGGACAAGAGGGAGAGAAATTGCTGCCTAGGACTTGCTTTTCCCTTAAGAGCTGACCTTGGCTTGGGGAAGTGTCCCGGGCCCCTGTAGAGTCTGGTGACTGGTGGGAGTACAGGATGTTTTGACACTGCAGTTTTGAGCCCCCAGGTCAACTTTTTACTATGTGTCTAACAATACAAATATTTAAATAAGAACTTTGCCAATCTTGACAACCTTTCACTGAGAAAGAGGTTTCTGGAGTGGACCCCACTGGACCACTTTAATTTCTTGGATAATTTTTAAATATAGTATCATTAAACCATTTCCAATTTTTTCCATTTTCACTTTTCTAAAATAATTTTCCCTGGGATCAATTATTTCCCATGTAAATTCTATAATGAAGGTTATACCTCTATTAGTTTTTAAAAACTATAGCTTCTGCCATTCTGAGTTTCCTGTGAAACCACTAATTTTACCAAGTTCAAATGTCCCAAGTCAGATTTTGCAACACCAGATTCTTCTATCAATATATAGTCATTAACACATTTTATCATGGTCTGTGTTAGTTAGCCAGTGGATGAGTGGTGATGAGTGGTTTACTAATTCTATTTTCTTCTCCATACCAAATTATGCAGTTTCCGTTGCTATCCATCAGAAATTGTTCTTTTCCATAAATTCGTCTGTCACACATTTTATCATGGGCTGCTGTAGACATTGTCAAATTTCTTTTATTCTGATTATTTCTACCAGGGATATTAATTATCACTGGATTCGGGAATGCCAGTTTATTTTCACTTCTTAACTAGAGTGTGTGAACGTTATTAGCAGTTGTCTTTGGAGGTTTCTCAGTGGCTCCTTTGGCCGTGGTTGGCTATGTCTTTGGCTAATCCAGGTCACCTGTGCACTCTCTAATGCAGCAAAGAGGTGAGAGCCAACGTGAGGGAGGGTCGGGATGTCCTATTTTGATTGAAGGATGACAAGAAGAGGAGAAACATGGTTAGATTTGTGCTTTAGAAAGTCCACGAGAGTGGAGACTGGACTGGAGAAAACACATGTTTGAGAGATGGTTAGAAACCACTGCAGAAAGCCTGGCGAGAGACACATTGCAAACGTTTGCAGACACTTACTGTGTGACAGGCATTGTTCCGGGCATCTCATCCTCACAACTGCTCTGTGCGGTAGGGACTGCAACTATTCCCATTGTACAAAAGAAAGTGAAGCACAGGAGGATTCAATATGTGTCTAAGATTATAAACACGGCAGGGGTGGATGTGGGTCCAGAGTTCAACCCAGGCAGAAGGACTTCAGGGACTGAGCCCCTGCCCTGAGGATGGTTTTCTGATCCAGAGAAGAAAGCAGGAGCTTTTAGAGAATTGCTATGGGAACATGGAAATTCTAGGGCTTGGTGGAAAGGGCACGTTTCTGGCTTTTGTGTCTGGTAGGTGATGGGGTCACTCCTTGAGAAAGGGAAGTTGTTTAGGGGAAGGTAATGGGTTCAGTTTTGATGTTGAGTAAGTTAAAGGAATTCTAGCTGTGGTGTACGAAGGAGTCTGACTCTGTTTTGATGTTTGACAGCTCTCAAGCCCTGTCACTCCGCCCTCCTCTCTGCCCCACAGCTGAGCAAGCCAATAAGGAAGTTTGCACGTTCCCTTCCTTAACGCTAGCTGGAAGTTCAAAACCTGGCCTGCACTGGGAACACTCACCTCTGTAGGCCCCAACCCCTCACCACACTAAAAGCCAGAGCTGGCCACCCTCCTTGCTCTCCCGAGCCACTTTTGGGGCTGCTTGGGAGCCTTCCCTGCTCTCCCCGAAAGCCTTATTATGCAAGTAACAGACCTCTTTGCACCCGCCCGGTGCACGTGTGGTGTCCTCAGTCTCAACATCCGAACCAAATTCTGTGTCAAGGGTTGGTCCAGCCCCATCCCAGGGAGATCAAAACGTGGTAGGTAACATATAAAGCCTGGGCACAATAGAAGCTTACTTCTGACTCATGGCATAGTCCAGTGCGGGAGTTTCCAGTCAGGCAGCCTTTCATGAGCTCATTCAGAGACCCAAGCTCCTTCCATCTTGTAGCTCCACCCCCTTAAGGTCTTTGGAATTCTCTCCATTCAGTCCATAGATGGGAAAAGAGCAGGGAAAGGTTTTTGAATGAGCCAGGCTTGGAAATGGCACCTCTGCTCACTTCCCTTTGCTTTGAACTCAGCTATATGACCACGCCCACCCGCACAGCAGGCTGGGAAGTGCAGTCTCGGTGGCGGGCCTTGTGAGTCTTCACCGCAGATACCTGGAGTTTGAATGTCAAGGAGTCATTGAGATAAGATGAACATGGTAGGGCAGAGGGAGAGAATTCTGGGCTACAGCTGTACGTTCATAGGTGATGAAAAGAGAAGAGGAAAAAGAGAATAATTCTATTCCTAATGTCTTTTTGTTTAATTTCCATGTTCAAGGATTGCTCTCTAGAACCTCACTAGTGATAGTGGATGTTAGGGGTGGGTGGGGCAGGGAATCGAGTAGGAAGATTTTTTTTTTTTTTTGAGACAGAGTCTCACTCTGTTGCCCGGGCTAGAGTGCCGTGGCATCAGCCTAGCTCACAGCAACCTCCAACTCCTGGGCTCAAGCGATGCTTCTGCCTCGGCCTCCCAAGTAGCTGGGACTACAAGCATGCACCACCATGCCCAGCTAAGTTTTTCTATATACATTTTTGGTTGGCCAATTAATTTGTTTCTATTTTTAGTAGAGACGGGGAGTCCCACTCTTGCTCAGGCTGGTTTCAAACTCCTGACCTTCAGCGATCTGCCCGCCTCGGCCTCCCAGAGTGGTAGAATTACAGGCGTGAGCCACCGTGCCCAGCTGAGTAGGAAGATATTAAATACCATTCCTTTTGAATCAAATTAAGCATTGTGTACACACATGCGTGCATGCACTTTAAAAAAACGATCTGGCCCCTCCAGTTTCCTGCCCCCCAATCCTTCAATGAGAAGAAAAAGGAAGTAGCAGCTAATTGGAGAGAGTAGTGAAGGAATGGGGGGGTAAAGAGGCGGTAAAGGAGATAGGAAATCACTTTGCTATTTTAAGGATATGAAAGTCTTCCCATAAGCCATTATGGTCTCCTTGCCAGTTAATTTCATTCCGAATGAAGTTGAAAGGTAATGTGATAGGTTTCATTATCTCTGCAAATAATTCATAAATTCAGATGAACTCAGAACCATGACATAGAATGTAGGAGGATTTCAAGGTCTGACAAGGTGATAATTACCAGGACTGCACTGGAGCTGACAGCTTGTATTGGAATGATCTTCTTTTTATTGAAATTCTCTGTGTGATTAGGGAAACAACAGTTAAATTGAGTTAATCTGCAGCAGCCGGCAGACCCGCATTACTCCAGCGCAGACCAGCAGAGCCAACGAGCTGTCAAGAGTCTTTGTGGCTGATTTGGAACTTATAGGAGGAGGGTTCTCACACCTCGCCAATGACAAGAGCAGTTCAGATATGCAGAGAAGAATGGCATGTTCAGTTCCAGAATCCCGGAGCAATCTTAGAAAGGGGACAGAAAACATTTATCGCATGAGCAAGCTCATTTATAGTAGCTCCTGCTTTGCAAAGGCCCAGGCTTAAGACATGGCATGACAGATGAGTGAGTGTGCAGGAAGATAGGTGGTTGGCAGACGGATAAGCAGTAAACCTTAAAACTAGGGCCAACTTCTACATACCTCAGAAAAAGAAAGTGAAAAACATTAGCAATGATAGTTCCGCTTGCATTCCTTTGTAAGCTAATGTTTTTAAAGTAAGTATCTTGTCCTGAGATAATAGTTTACAAGCTACACAGTGTATTCAATCAAGTTTACGCAAAGGAGCATGTATTAGTAGTTATCCACTGCTATGGAGACGAAGTGATGCATTAGCTGGTTACCCTCACCCTGCAGTCTCCCCCTACCCTCTCTGCTGCCCCTAGGTAGATGGCAGAAAGTGAAAACAACATAAATGTTTGTGTGATGGACCAGAGGAAAGATTATGTCTTTTGTAAGCAGTAAAGCATTTCTTTATGGTAAGGATACTTAAGCTGAGAGTACATCTTCTGCAACCCTGAAATATGCACAACCTTATGAGATAAACATGTAAGTTTCAGGATGATCATTCATTAGAAGATTGGTACTTGCAAATTAATTCATCTATTTATTCATTCATATGTTATTTATCCACTCATTAATTTATTCTATTAAAGTTTATAAACCCTCTGCCATGTGTAACATCGAAGGTACATAGGTGAATAAGATGAGGCTGCCACTCTCAGCCCTCAAGGAGCTGACACCTGTCTATTTCTTTACCTCTGTCTCCATCGATCCATCCATCCATCGATCCATACATCCATCCAATGCACCCACTGGGACTTCAGTGGCCCTCGGAGATTTAGCCAAGCCTCAAACCCTTAATGGCATGGTTCTGTGAAGCTCCAAAGCTCTCCCCACGGTTTTTCTGAGTGTCTGAGGTTTACTCCTTTTCCTGCTCTCTGCCTTTGTGCTTTGGGGCTGCCTGGACAGTCCTTATTCCAGTCCGTCTGTGTGGATGCAAAGGCCCAGGCTTAAGACATGGCATGGATAGATGAGTGAGTGTGCAGGAAGATAGGTGGTTGGCAGACGGATAAGCAGTAAACCTTAAAACTAGGGCCAACTTCACATACCTCAGAAAAAGAAAATGAAAAACATTAGCAATGATAGTTCTGCTTGCATTCCTTTGTAAGCTAATGTTTTTAAAGTAAGTATCTTGTCCTGAGATAATAGTTTACAAGCTACACAGTGTATTCAATCAAGTTTACGCAAAGGAGCATGTATTAGTTATCCACTGCTGTGTGACAAATTACCCCAAATTACCCCCTTTGTTACATAAAACAACAAACATTCATTATCTCATGGTTTCTGAGTGCCAGGAGTCTGCGAGCAGCTTTGCTGGGTGGTCCTGGCTCCGGCTCTCTTGAGGTTGTCCAGATGTTGGCTGGGGCTGCAGCCGTCTGGGGCTTGATGGGGATGGAGGATTTGCTTCTGAGACGGCTCCCTCACAGGGCTGCTAGCAGGAGGCCTCAGCTCCTCCTAACGTCAGCCTCTTCACAACATGGTACATGGCATCCACCAGAGTGATCCGACAGAGGGGAGAAATCACAGGGTATTCTGTGACCTGGCTTTGGAGGACACTGCGCAGGGACGGTGTTGGTAGGAGGTGAGGATTGTCGAGGGCCATCTTGGCGGCTGGATGCCACAGGGCATCTACTCACGGGCACCAGAGTCAATTTTATGAACACCTGAGAGTGCAAAACCGATGAAACAAGAGTAGGAGGACGGGAACACGCCATCTCTCATCCCTGCCTCTTTCTTGTTCCTTTCCTTCTACTAGACCTCCTGGCTTAACATGCCACGCAGTGTCCAACGTCACATACTTTTCAGTTTGGCATTAACAATAACACTAATAACAATGAATTTTACAGCAATATGCAGTACCATTCTCATTTCTGCAATGGCTAACATTTCTCACGCAGTTGTTATTCTATGCAGTATGTTAAGTGCGTGACATAAGAGATTACATTTAATTCCAAAATCATATGCCTATTTTACAAATAAAAATGAGTGATTCATAGAAGGTTATAATGCTAGAATTTCTATGCTGCTCATTTCAAATTTCTTCAGGCAGAATCTTGCTGGTCACTGCCCATCAAGTTTCCTCATGTGGCAGGAAGATAGATGTCATGGCATCGGGGCTGCCTAGCTCTGCGGCCATGGGCACAACATAATAAGCTAGATGGAAACAATTAAGCATGGCAGGAAAGTTGGTTAGCATATCTGCAGGAGTAAGCAATCACTTTGTTGAGCCTAAGACTTTGCCTTAATTGCCACCATTAGTAAATAGAAACCTACTTGTGCAGTGTGCAGATAGCAGCTAAAAGCATTGAAAGTACTCTGGAAGATTTTCTCTCAGAATATTAGCAGTTTAAATGAATACTGCCATTTTGTCATAGCAAATTTTCCATCCTGTGGCTTTGCTTTACAGCAACTGAAGAAGCAGAGGATTCTGAAAGGAGACACATGTTAAAATCCTAGAGGATGGGCCCGTGGTGGACGTCTTTTTCAAATATACTCCCAGCTCTCCTAGCCAGGAGTGGATAAGAAGCCAGGTTTTCCCCATAGGAAGTAGAGAAATCATTTAAATACCAAGCACTTCATCCCACTCTATTATATTTTTGACACATTCCATCTTTTTTTATTTTTGTTTCTCAGAAAACCAGGCTGGTGAATATGAGTAATGTGGGTAAGTAGGAGACAAAGGGATGTTCATTCATTCATTTAACAAACACGCGTTGAGCTTTGGAATGCAAGGTGTTGTGCTGGAGGAAGGGTGTTCGGAATCCACTCACTATCCCTTCAGAGTATTTATCGAGTACTTTCCTAGCTCCCTGACACACTGATAGGTGCTGTGAAGGTTGAAAAAAAAAAGTTAGATAAATGAGACAAACTTCTTATTCCTAAAATAATTTAAATATCACCGGGAAAGGAGAAATAGCAGGAAACAATTGAGGAATGAAGTAAGATAGTCATTAAGTGCAAAATGTTGTGGTACAGTCTCTGGGAGCGCTGGGGTTTTAGAAGTGGCTGATGAGGAGGGCGGGAGAGCTGGAGGGCTTCTCAGGGGAGGTGTCCCTGGAGCGGGGCTCTGGGAACACGCAGACCACGCTGCTGCTCTCCGCGGGCTGCTTTGAAGAGCCCTGGAGGGAGAGGTGGGTGGTGAGAAGAGGGGTGCTCCAGAGAGATCCCAGCACTGTGACTTGGTGTCACCCTGAGTCAGACATTGTGCTGCACACATCTCCCCTCCCCCCCTGAGCTGGGTGTTTGTCTGGAGTTTGGACGAGGCTAGGTGAGAGCCTCACTCCCGGGTGGGAATCTGGGGCCCCAGGGCCACATGAGGCCTTCTGGACCCTTGAGTGCAGCCTTTTGATTGAATCCAAATTTTACAGAATAAAGGGATTTGTTCTGTGAAGTTTGGACTTGGTCTAGGGGCCACACTGGGGGATCTGGAGGGCCACGTGTGGCCTTGAGGCCACAGGTTTCCACCTGCAGCCCACACTCCCTCCTGGATTCTGAGATGAGAACTCGACCCAGAGGAGCCAAATCCTTGGAGCCCTGGATCCTTCTCTGGTCCTAAACCAAAGGGCCAGGGCCTGGTGGGGCGGGCTCGGAGCAGAGTGACGGGAGTGGGGCACGAGAGCGCAGTGGGCAGGGCTTGTACTGTTCTGTCCAGAGAAACGGAAAGGACGGGATGAAAATGAGCCTAAGTACATCAGAGCTCTCGTCCAGAGAGAGGCTGGTGGCCAGCGCTGCTTTCTCTGCAGGCATCTGAATAAATCAAAAGTGCTGGCCCAACACAGAAGACTCGCGGCTAGCGCTGCCGGCCTGGTCCCCACGCGCCGGGCACAGGCCCTGCCTGTGGGCGCCTCCAAGCTTCTGCCCGGGCAGCCGACCACCTGATTTGCCCAGGACTCTCAGAGCTAAAAGTGGGGTGGTGCCGGGCAAACCAGGGACCGGGGGCACCTCTGCTTGGACGTGCCAGCTTGGCCCTGCCACTCGCCCTGGCCCAGGCTCGGTGCACTCCCCTCCAACGCTGCCCAGGTAAGGGGACCTGGGCCGCAGAGGGCAGGGGCAGTCCAGGGACCGGCCGAGCGGTGAGGGAGTTTGCCCAGGACCACATGAGCTGGTTGATCAGATGAGAATCCTGGTCAGAGCTGGAACCTCCGTGCCATGAACCGGGCCTGGAGGGACCCGTGGGGACCAGAATGGGAGCGTGAAGCCAGGAGCGCTGGGCACAAGGAAGATGACCACGCAGCAAACGAGTCCATTCCTGTGCTCAGAGAGGGACAGCCCCGACCACGTGGGCGCTCTGCGGCTGCCCTCCCCATCCTCGCAATCAGCGAGCCCCGCGCCCTGGTGACAGAGCTTGCTTGTAAGGGGCAAAATGTCTTGGGGGTCATTTTAATTTCATCTTAAACAGGACTGATTTAAAAAACACTGAGTGGTTTTCATTATGCTTAAGCATTTCCACACACTTGGCACCGTGCTAAGTACTTCGCTGGGATTATTTTACTAAAGCCTCACAGTAACCCTACAGGCAAGGGCCCAACACATCCCCCGTATTTTCAGGTGAGGAAACCGAGGTCAAGGACATGAGACCCCAGCTGGGGACCAGCGGTGAGTCCGGCTCCGGAGCCCTGCTCTGAACCGTGCCACGGCGGTTAGGCTGGCGGCCGAGACGAGTTTTAGGGTCTGGATTTCACCGTGGTGTCCAGGAGGTGCCCTTCGCTCCCACTTGGGTAGGGTCCAGTTAGTTACCAAGAGCACTTACATTTGGCTGAGTTCACTAGAAACTACTGACATCCCCAAAGACAGTCTCTGGTGGGGGCCACGTTCATCCTCATTTTTAGAGGTAAGGTCACAGTGGCAGCTGGCGGCAAATCTGTGTTCTATCTGCAGGATCATCACGCTGGTTTTGAATAATTTCAAACTGTACTGGGGATGAGGGTTTACAGGTTTAAATGCAATTTTCCTGCACACGATGAAAGGAAGCAAGCTTAGGCCGTCAGAGGAGACGCGGGGGTTTGGGCCCTGAGCTGTCCCTCAGGAAACGCACAGCTGCGTCCTCCACGCTGAGACTTCGAGTCCCCGGGTAGGGTGGGGGAGATGGGCTTGTCCTGTGCAGGCCTTTATCTTGAAGAATTTTAAACAGTTTGAACCAAACCAGGCACCCCAGGTTACATTCCGATTGATAAAACGTAACTGGATAGCCTAAAACAGACTAGTTTCTGGAAAAGCCTAAAAGTCTTGACATTCCACACCACCAAGTGCCAGGTCCTATGCAGGGCACAAGGACATAAAACCCAAGAAGGCATAGTCCCTGCTTTCCAGAACCGTGTAAGAACCTCACTGCCCTGAGGAAAGTGCACGTGAACAAACGCAGCCCTGCCGTGGCCGTGGCCGAGGTTTGGGCCGCTGGGGGCAGCTGGACGCCAGCAGGTGGGGAAGGTGTGGGATGAGGGAGCGCTTTCTGGAGGAAGAGCCCCTGGGCTGAAATGCGCACTTGGCCCACCTTGCAAAGGAGCTTCTGTAGCTACCAGAGTGAGAGTAGCTAGAGCTTAGGCCCTGCAGTCAGCTGGGACTGGGGTTGGATCTCGGCTCTGACACTTATTAGCTATGTGACTCAGGCAAGTTACTTGTCCTCGCCAAGTCTTAGTTTCTTTATCTGCAAAATGGGAGGATGATAGTACCGACTTTCATGGGGTGTTGTGAGGATTCAGTAACGTGTGCAAAGCTCTTAGCTTCACAGCACTCAACTGATGGCATTATTATTGCTCTAGTTTTGCCAGTGGCCCCGCTGATGCACACACTGAAGTCATTACAAGGGAAAGGGCTGCAGGGCAGGGTGGGCTCAGCCCCCGTGTGGGGTGTAGGACTGCAGGAGAGCCAGGGCCGCCGGAGCCCTCTGGACACCCACCCCGCCTCTGTCTCTGTCCCTGTCTGGATGCCCTCGGCACAGGATGAAGGCGTCCGCAGTGCAGTCCGGGGAGGGTCAGCCAGGGAGACATCCAGGAGGAGGTGATTTCAGAGGGGAAAATCCACTCCAGGCTTTTTTCCTCAAAGCAGTTTCTGTGGAAGAGGGTGGGAAGATGGGAAAAGGGTGGGGAGAACAAAAGTTGGGGGATACTGAATCCAAACTCCCCTGCTTCCTGGATTTGCCCAGGAGTACGCCTGGTGCTGGTGTGCCTGGGAGAGCGGCCAGGGCAGCTGGCAGGGCCCCTTCCTGGTGGCTTGGGTGGGCGTGTCCTCCCAGACGCCAGCAGCTCGCTCGGTGGGGCTGGGGGCCGGCTCCTGATGTTGCTCCCTTGCTTGTCTTGCTCCGGCCCTTGGCCAGGCCCATTTCCCTGTTTGTTCAAAGCTGGAGCCCAGGGACGTGGGCACAGCGGTCAGACAGCGGCTTCTTCAGCCAAAGACTCTGTTGCGATAGAAGCCAGAGGCTGTGGCGCCAGGGGCTGGACAGGGGGCTTTCTCTGATGGCAGCCTTGAGCGCTGATTCGTCTGCTCCCTCTGACATGTTCTTCCGGCATTGCCTCCTCTTGGGGTAGTGCATTTCCCTGAATTATTGGCTTTGCTTTCCTAAAACGGACTTGGCCTAATGGCCAGTGACTCAAGAATTGCAACTGAACAAGGAGCCCTCATTTCTAGGGTGGTGCTGTCCTAGCAAAGGTCCTGGTCCTGCCATGTCACCAACTCTGCCAGTCCCCAGCCCTGAGCTGCTGGTCTGCCCTTCTCATCCCCCTTACGTTGTGCTTTAACACCTCCCTCCGTTTGGAGTTGATTGCCTTCCTGGCCCTGAGGACAAGTGGAGTTATATAAATCACCCATTGCAGGTGAGCAGAAATAACATTTTTACTGGAAGGGCTGACCTGTATCAAAATAGCGATGTCTAAAATGCAAAAGTGGTGGATAAAAATAAGCCATGCTCATTAGATGGCTCCCTGCCCTATATAGCTGCCCCCAAATCCACATCTCATTCTACCCAAGTGTAAATAGACTCCCTATTTAGAAATGGCACAGTGGGAGGTAAATGACTTGGCTAGGACAAACCAGTCACAACTCATCACATTGAGAAGCTTAGATACTCTGTATGTGAAAAACACTAATGCCATGAGTTGTTGAAAGCCAGGCTCTGTGCTAGGGGCTTTACATACATTATCCTATTTAATCCTCCCACCAACTCTGCAAGGTTCTTCTTATTCTATTTTACAGATGAAGAAAGTAGGCTCAGCAAAGTTAAGTGGCTTGTTCAGGGCCATGCAGATAGTGATAGGGAAACTGGAAATCAAACGTTGCCACTCTTACTGGGACAAAGCCCATGTTCTTTTCACTGTACCCAACAGCTAAGGACTGGCAGGGGGATGAGGTTATCAGGTGCGTTATAAGACCTTGTCTCTTGTTATTGTCAAGTGACTCTTGGTCTGATTCTTAGCTGAAAGGCTCTGCTTGTGGAGGACAAAGCCTGAAATTAAATTCCCTCTTGCTGTGGGTGTGTCCACCCCTGGTGTCCCTGGACCTGGGGCTCTTGCTGGTTTCTACATTGCAAATGGCGATGACACGGCAGTGACACTGTGTGTGCCCTGGATTTCCTAATTATAATGGCCATTGGAATTTTGAAGCAGTCAATGAATAGTGCCCCTATTCCCTGTCCAGATTCTGAATCAGAAATAAGGCAAAGAGTAAGGAGGATGTAGGCTGAGTATCACTTTAGGTACAAATCAGGGCTAGATGGGAGAATGTTGCTTACCTATTGGAGCAAAATGGGTTTCTGTTGCAGGTTGGCAGGAAGCAAAATCTGAGCTGGAGAGTAGCAGGCAGAGGTTTATGGGGAGTTCTCTGGGGACCTGCACCCCAGGAAGGTGGGAGGGAAGCAGGGTTGGCAGAGAGAGAAGTTCAGCCATGTGCAGTCTTATCACAGGCCTCTGCTGACTCCATGGAGCATGCTGGGTCTTTATTTTTTGTTTTAAACTAATTTTTATTTTTACTAAAGTTATACATGATGATAAACTCTCGATTGTTCTACAAGAGTTACTTCAAACAGCAGGCCCTGGCTGTGACCACTGTAACAATCACCAGCTACTATGATGCAGCCACTGACAATTCTTCTGGCTTAAAAAAAATATAGCTGAAAAAACATGCTAATACTGAAAACTATGAAGATTTTAGTTTGAGACATTATCTTTTCACACTGTATTTTGGAAGGTGAGGATTCACGGCAGTCCCTCTTTAGTCTCTGACCCCTGTCTCAAATTGGTCATTTCCCTTTTTAAATTTGCAACTCTCACAGTTTTATTATCTTTTTATAGACAAGTAAAAATTATATATATTTATTGTGTTCAACATGATTTGAAATACATATGCATTGTGGAATGGCTAAATCGAGCTAATTAACATATGCATTGCCTCACTTTTTTGTGGCAAGAATACTTAAAATCTATTCTGTTAGCAATTTTTAAAAATCCAACACATTGTCATTAACAGCAGTCACCATGTTGTACAGTAGATGTCTGGAATCTTTATACTTCTATAAAGGCCAGGCATTGGGTTCAGGCTACATCTGAAAAGGGGCCGCGACCTTGGGAGGCAGCGATCTCTGGTCAAGGGCAATCTCCAGGGAGGGCCATTTGCTGAGAGGCTGTGGGGCCGCAGCACTCTCCGTCGCAGGAGAACGAGCCCTTCAGTCCCCGGCGGGTCCTGCGGCTCACGAGCGCAGCCACTGCCTGGAACTCCTTCATGCTGTTTCGGGCAGCAGCTTCCCCAGTGTCCCCGCGGGCCTCTTTCCCTGGCAGAGGAAAGAAGAAAAAGGTTCGTGGGCGAACCACAGCCCCATCGCAGAGTCAGGCTCGAGGCCGCGGTTGGCGTTCGTTGTCTCCCTCGTCCTCAGCAACACAGCTCTGCTGGGCTGCGCGGGTTGGCAGGTGGTGGGACTCCGGCCCCTGGACACCACACCTCCCACACGCCGAGGTTGCTGAACGTGTGCGTTTACCACCAGAGTTGGTCAGGGGAGCGCCAAGAGAGGCCAAGTGGACCACCTGGGTGCCTCGGTTTCCATGTTCCCCTTGGGCACAGCAGCCCTCGTCCTCCTGCTGCTCAGCACCCATGTCCCTTGCCAGGTGGTGACTCCACTTCTTGCCCGGTTCCTCGGCACAAACCCCAAGTGTCCTGGCAGCAGCCACAGCTGATAGTTCAGTGGTTCTTTCGCTGCATCTTTGGTGGGAGTGCTCCCCTGCTGCTCAGGCCTCTCGACCTGCAAGTGCAGAATAGAAGAGATCACGGGCACAAAGCCGCCAGTGGGTCACCAGCAGTGCCAGCAAATGGGGCCATGCCACCACAGCTTTCTACTGCTGAACCTGGAGTTAGGTGCAGTAGCTCCCCAGTCACCACCAGCTGGGCATGGGAGGGCTGACTCAGGTGGGTCAGAGGTGTGTGGGCTTCCTCCTCCTCCCCTAACCCCTGCCCCATCTCCTACAGGGCAGAACTGGCTCTGGGAGGAATAGTGGAGGATTTGTACTCTTTGGGGCAGTTTCATTCCTAAGAGGAAAAATGAGCAACTGAGCCAAGCACATCCAGTTTTCTCTGCCCCACAGGATCGGAGAGGGATCGCTCCACTGTCCTGGGGCCGAGCGTGGGGACTGGTGCAGGGCGCTGACGGGCTCTGCCCGCCAGGAGGGGAGCGGCAAGGGTGGTGAAGAAGCGCTCCCCTCTCAAGGGTGTAAAAGAGCAAACGGTCTTTTCTCCAATCAAGTACTTGCCTGAGTAGGTGAATAAGACATCACATGACGCAGAAGCTAAGACTCAACTCCAGGCTCCTGGGATTCCATGTTTTTCTGAATGAGCCTGACGACAGAAACATGGCTGTGACTTAACTCCTCACCTGAGCCACGCAGATCCAAGGTTCCTGCCGGTCTAGGACGTCGTGTGGGGAAGGTGGTCGCTGCCCCGCCCTGCAGCGGCTGGCAGAGAAAAGGGGGGCAGACGGACGTGGCTCCTGCTTGAGTGTCTTGCCGGCCCCTCATGGCGGTGGGGTGGGCTGTGTCCACGGCCTTTCAGACTTGAGCAGGGAGGGATTTCAGCCAGGTGGCACCTGTGGGTCCAGAGACGAGGGTTGTTCTAAAGCTAAACTGTGAGTTTGGAGTTGGTGTCATCTGTCTCCCTTTTCTCCGATTTCTCTCCACTTTGGTGCCCCCATGCCAGAGCTCAGCATGTTCTCCGTGCCCCCGTTCCAAGCGCTTCCTGCTTCACCCCACTTTTCTTTTCCTGTTCCTCAACAAAATTGACTTCTTTTCCCAGGCCCCAGTCTCCACTTTGTAAGCAGCGTTCTGGGCGTGCAGGCTGCGGAGGTGCCGTTGTCCCGTGGGAATGCCGTGTGCCACCCACCCCTTCCGGGCCAGTGCATTTTGGCTCAGGTCAGGCGCCCAGCCAAATGAAGCGTCTCTGACATGGAAGTTTCAACAGTGAGGCTGGTGGCTCAGTGTGCACCAGATCTCAGGACGTTTCCCAGAAGACTTTAAAGTGCCACGAGAGGCCGTGTGGTCCCCCAAGTGGCTGGGGTGTGCAGTCAGGAAGCTTGAATCTGAGTTCTGTCTGGGGCAAGTTGGTAAAACTCCCAGAGCCTCATTTCTGCTCTTTGTAAAATGGAGATGATACCTCCTACGTCAAGGCACCGAATTGTCCCCAGGCAGACATGAGATGGAAGGTGCTTTGTGAACCGAAATGCAAGCATGCATCTCTTGCAGCATGGGGATGCAGGCGAAGGCTGTGAAGGGCAAGGCCCAGGGAGGGAAGAGCGTGGCCGGAGGAAAGCTGCAGATGTGGAGTAATTTGCAGAGCTGGGCTTGCAGCATTGCAGAAATCCGCACATGCACACTGCTTGTCTATTGCACACAGCATGGGATTCAATGAGGCCGGCACAATAGTCCCCTACTCTCACCCCCTCCTCCACTGTGCCCTGCAGCTGTGGTTGAGCAATTGAACATTAGGCATTAAAAGGGTAGCTTTGCAGGAGCAGTGGTTATTTCTGCTTCCACGCCACGTGTTCCAAAAGAGCAGAGAAACTTCCAGAAAACACTACTGGGAGTATGGTTACTCAGTTCACCTGCTGACAAAGAGGCAACGAGAGAAAGATGCCAGGGAAGGCAGCTTCACATAGAGGGATCTGGGCGGGTGCTGCTGCCCGCGGCACCCGCAGGCCTGCCCAGTTAGGCTCAGCTTAGCAGACTGGGCCAGCTTGGTGATTATTCAGAGACTATTAAACACATGTTGCTTGTGGATTAATTAGTTTAGAAGAAGGAAGGAATTAAGTGGGCTCTTAGCATGATGGGAAGCTTGAAGATATTATGAACAGCAATTAATCTAGCCTCTCTGGTAAATTTGTAAGCACATTTAGCAAATAATTGCATCTAATTATAATGGCAATTATGACTGGAGGTAGCTGCAAGTGGTCTTAGCACAAGGAAGTCACAGTCTCAAGGGTGGGTACTTCACATCAAATATACATGGTGTTTCTCAGATCCTGCGGGGATGGGGGCGTGAGGGGAAGAGCAGAAGGAACTGAGCACAGTTGCAAGAGAAAAAGAGGAAGAAACAGAGAGGGCATAACAATGCCCTTTCCTCTGCTGATTGAAATTCAGTAGAGAAGCAGGGAAACAAAACAAAACAAAACAAACCCTGAAAGCAGATTGAAATGCAGAGTAGATAATAAATATTTAAGCCCCGCATGAAATTAGTAAGCACATCTTCCATCACAGTGAACGCAGTGAACCTGTTGGACTCCTGAATTAATTTTTGTCTCAGTTGAAAAGGCGCTTGGTCCTTACCAGGCCTTCCTGAGATGACACACACAGTTGCCTTCCTTGGGTTGTGTCGACTGCAAGTTCTAGAGAGCTTGCCCTCATTCACGCCAAAGGATCATAGTTTCGACTCTGACACTCGAGGAGTGGTCCATGCAGCAGAAGGGGGAGAGGGCCCACTGGCCACACGCAGAGACTACTGCCTTTCCACAGCCGTCTCATGTGAGGCTGCACGGAACCCGAAGAAAAGGGCTGATTAAACTGGAACACATGGTCTCTCCACTGTTTCCAGCACGCTAACAATGATGATGTTTTCATACCCTTAATTTGTAAAGCGATTTCTCCTTAGGAAGGTGTTTAGAGCTAATGGTTCCCACCATTAGAATCATCCAGGGAGTTTAAAAGATGCAAATGCCCCACGGCTCCATCCTGCCACTATTTTGGTTTCATCGATCTAGGCGGGGTCCTGGGATGGGTAGTTGTTAGTTTGCTCAGGTGGCTTTCATGACACAGCTCACATAGCACACAGCCGATCTGTGACGCCTGCCTCGTAGCTGCCGTTCCTCATTGCAGGGGCTGGGCCCCCCCAGGGGCTCTGGGTTGAGCAGGGACAGAGGCCTGAGTTTTGTGGGGTGTCTTTGAACCCTCTTGGGAGGGGCCAGGAGCCTTGATGAGGAAACTGGAGCAGAAAACATGGGCAGACCGTTTCCAGTCACTTGTGAGACTCGAGGGAGGCCCAGAGAGGGCGAGGGCGGACCCCACAGGCTGGCCTCTGTGCGGCGGGGCTGAGGGCTGCGGGCTTTGGGAGGGCCGAGTCTGGGTGGTCAGGCGGCCCAGACTGTGAAGGATCTCTTCTCAACAATCCCCTCAAACAGCGTGGGCTTGAAGCTGCACACACCCCTTCACAGCCCACCTCCAACTCAAAGCGGGGTGTGAGTGACGCGTCACAGAGGGGTCACAGCGCCACGCCTGTGAAATGGGCATAGCAACAGACACCGGTCCAGTCTGCAGGGCACTCATGAGTAAAGGGGAGTCTGTAAGTTAGAGTCAGACTTGAGGGGCTGGGGGCCAGGCACGGTTATGTCTACCCCTCGGAGCGCGCTTGCTGCCTTAGCCAGTGCTGGGAAGACGGGGCGCTGGTACAGCCACTCTGGTACAGCTGTGACTCCCCTCCACGTGCCTCACGCACATGCATGGAGCATTCTGATCAGTGGTTCTGGCTTTTCTGACTGAGAAAGTCTTTGGTTGGAAATACAGTGGAGGGGACATCTGTGTTTTGTTTTGTTTTTATTGTTGTTGTTGCTGCTTTTTTGAGAGGGGAGAGTGTCCGTATTTGGGAAAACTGTCTCTCCAAATCCACGTGGTTCTGGCCGGGCTGCCAACGTCACGAGGACCGCGTGTGGCCCCAGCAGAAACTGCTACTGTCTCGGACTCGGGTCTGGAGTGGAGACACACAGGGTTGAATTCACCGGTGCCGCACGCAATGGCAGGGCCTCAGGGGAACAAAGACCCAGAGGACCCACTGAGGCCCAGGCTCTTGCCATCGTTTCTACCTTTCTGAGACCAACTGTTCAGCTTTTCCTTTTTATACTTCCGATAATTCCCTCTTCCTGTTTATGTTCAAGTTTACTTGTATTGCTCAAACCCCAAAGTAGCTTCACAGATAGATTGATTTTTAATTTATGTCATAGAGAAAAAAATATTATTCATAACTAAAACTACAGAGCAGCTTCTGAGTTTAAAGGGGCAGGTGGTTTCAAGAAAGGTGGCGGCACGTTTCCAAGCTGTCCCCGTGCTCTGGCACAGGCTGGCGGAGGTGAGAGCGGGGAGATGGCGATCCCAGCAGGGCTGAGCAAAGGGAGGCATTGGGACGGGTGGAGATAAGGCCTTCAGCGCGCCCTACGTGACACAGCGGAGAGACTTCCGGAAGACAGGAGGCCAAACAATCAATATTGCAGGAGACTAGAACTTAGGGAGAAAGTGACCAAAGGAATTTTGAGAACAAGGATAACATATTAATGTTAAGTAGTTTGAATCGCTTGAGTGTCAACCCAGCATCCATGGCCCCCTGGGGACAGTCAGGTGCACGCAAAGCTCTGTATGATCGGGCGCATGTGTGTGTGTGTGTACACACACGCACACACTCCATGTGTGTTGCATGCATGCATTAAGAAAAAAGGGGCTAAGATCTCCATCTGGCATAATGTGGTGTAGAATAGGGATGACAAGTAGAGAAAGGTACGACAATTCGTAAACTCTACCGCTTTAGCACAAGAGGGCACTTCGTTCCCGCTGGAGAGAGTGCGTAGCACACAGGCCTGCCTCTGCGTGTGGCTCCACTTCTGTCTCAGAGGCATAGTCTTTGCGAGCATCTGGCTCACATGATTATGTATTCCCAATCAATACATGTACATTTTGATGGTACAGACATGAGCTTGGAAAACAACTAGGAAAGAACCTTATTCCTCGAGAGCAGGAGTTGGCAAATTATGGCTATTTGCGTTTATTTACTATTGTTGCTGTTGCCGCCACACGGCCTGCCCACCCCTGCGCGTTGTCTGTGGCTGCTTTCACCCTGTAAGGCAGAGCTCGTCGCCACGGAGACCGCGCGGCCCACACAGACAGATATTTACTCTGTGGCCCCTTAAGGACAGTTTGCCCACTTCTGCTCCAGAGGCCAGAAGAAGCCTTCCAGGAAGGCCTCGGTCAGCCTTGTCTACGGACTGGAGGCCAGAAACAGCGCTCCCTGGCTCAAGGGCTGAAGAGGAGAGTCCTAAATATTTGGCCCATAACCCTGACTTAAGATTCAGCTGTTCTTTCAAGAGAAGGCAGGAAGAATCTAAACAAAGTTTACATTTCAGTTTAGTTTCTTTAGAAATGCTTTTTAAAATTTTTATTTTAATGTTTGTCTGTGGATTTCTTAATTCTCTTCTTCCCTTTTCTACTGTTAGAAGCAGCGTTGTAGAGAGTGAAAGTCGTGGTTGGGGATTAAATACTTAAAGATATGCATCCTAGCTTCTCAATGCTTGTGTGACCTCAAGTGATTTGTCTGAGAGATAGGCCTGTTTTCTCATCTGTAAATGAGTGGAATAAAGCCCATTTCATAGGGCAGAAGGGAAGATTAAGTGACAATGCTCATAGTGTACCTAGTATTTAAGATTCTCAATTGACGTAACTCACATGCCTCCCGCGCCCTGCCCCCAATTCACCTTGTACTTTGCCTATACCAGAAGGCGTCGTGCTCGGCGGACGTCCTCACGGTCATCTTGCTACTAATTGGTCCTATTGTCAGTTGTTTGGACCGATGCCAGCGAGAGGTTAGGATCGGCCGAGGGATAATGTTTATGTCCACTTGGAATCGTCACGTTATTCTACGGAGGGAAGAGAAATCAGACCTGCCTGGCTCCCGAGGAGTTCTCCAAACTAAGCCCAAATTCCCGAGTGGGCCTCGGTGGACTATGGCGAGGAGGAGGCCAAGGCCCAGAGGGATGTAGGCCCGGCCTGTGAAGCACCGGAGGTCCAGCATCAGAAAAGACCAGGCAGAGAAATGAAGACGATTTAAGACAAAGCATTTCTCTTTGGAGTTGTGGGCCGGGTCTAAGGCCCGAGACCCGCAGTGCGGTTGGTCTGTGTGAGCATGGGGTCGCTGTGTGCGCCGGGCATCCCCGGGCGTCTCCCCCAGAGAAGTTACCAGACCAGTGCTTGGAAAGCAGCCACAGACAGACGAGCCTAGATGCTGCCGTGCTGGGGTCGGACCCTGCGCCCTCCCCGCCTCCGCGCCGGCCAGGCCTCCGCCCGCGGCCTTTCTGCCCAGTCGGGGAATGCAGTCTCCCGTGTGGAGCCAAAGCCTCCTCGTTCTTGAATACGAACTAAGACCTCTTTAGGTCCACGAAAGCCGTCCTCGCCACAGCAGTGCTGATCGCCGCCACTGGCTGTGCGCATGCCCCGTAAGCCCCGGTGGCCCCAGACCTGATTCCCACACTTGACCACAGCCTGAAAGGTCGGACTTGTTATCCCCATTTTAGGGGTGAGGAAATCGAGGCTCTGAGAAGTTACATCACTTGCCCAAGCCAACAGGTAGTCAGGGCTGTCCAAAGCCACTCTCACAAGCTCCTTTGCCTGAGCGGCGATAGCTCTGGTCGCAGCCCGGACAGGCAGTCCCTCCGCAGCCTGATGCTTGTTTCGGGCCCAGCTTCCCAGGCCCTCCCCGGAGATGCTCGCCCAGCGGGTCTGAGCTGGAATGAGGGAATCTGGGGTTTCATAGATGATGCTTGCTGCCAGGGAGTTTGAGAAACACGGGCAGTCCTCCTCCTCTTCCTCCTACAGCTCCACACGGTGACTCATCCCGAGGCCGAGTGCAGGCGTGTGTCTGAGACAGGAAGCAGACAGGCTTCCCAACACCGCCCCATAAACCCCGAACATAAGGAGACAGAAGAGCCTAAGTCTGACAATGGCTTCATTTCCTACGCGCCTGCTTTGATTTCTTGGGGATTTGAGATCTAGGATATGGACTAATAAGGGATAACTGTGCCACGTGAGCGGTGTGGACTGGCTTAGCAGACGCCAGCCGTGACAAACAGCCAAAATAAACCGAGCCAGGCCTCCAAGTGACCCTCCTCAACCATTGTACCCCCAGCAACATCTCCAATCAGGTGCCCTAGGAAAACTCTTGCCATGAGCTCTGGGAGGCTGCCTGTGTCTCTAAGTCTCACCTGTATCATGTGAGCAAGTCACTGGTGCAGAAAGCAAGGGCCCACCTGTGCCTGCCTAGGGCAGGCAGGTGCTACCCTAGTGCACTGACCAGCAGTGCCATTGGTAATTCTCCTGCTGGGCTCTTCTCATAGGGACACTCTTGACACACCTACTTGGCCTGAGACCTGGAACTCATACTCCCTCTGTGGCAGACATTGTCCCAGCTGTCTTCTCTGGCCCAGAATGTAAGGATTGCTCATTTAGCTGCCCTCAGTGTGACTTAGAAGGCAATAGGATGGGATGGTTGGAATAAGAGGGTTGCTTAGCTCAAAGGTTTGCAAGTTAATAAGAACATTCAATGAGACTTTATGCCAAGCATCAGTCAACATTTTATATTCAGTTCTCACAATAATCTTGGGGAGAAATGGACTCATTATACCCATTTTACAGATGAGAAAACAAAGGCTTAAAGAGACTACTTGCCCAAGTTGAACCCAGCTAATAAGTAAGTGATACAGTCAGGTTTTAAGCCCCAGGCCTTTCTGACTCTGGAGAGACCCCTTAACCCCTACACTATGCCCTCTTGCCTTCTAAGGAGCTTCTCAGAAACTCTCATGAGACAGGCAACACACGTCCTGATGCTGTTCACAGTTAGCTGGAGCCAGAGCGGAAGAACTGCACTGCGAGTGCTATGGTAGTGGCAGGCATCATTCTGCGTTGCCATGCAGGAGTCCAGGGGGTAGGAGGACTTTTGAGCAAAGCCGATGCTGGCTAATTGCTCTAAATAAAAGACTCTGCCCAATGCAAGCTTGAAAGTGGCAACTTTCTTTTTCCGCTTTAGATTCCCAGCTCTCTAGCTGCCTTTGAGCGGCTGTCGGTGATGCTAACAAGCTGGCAGGGGATGTCACGAAAGGGATAATTTATTTCTCTTCTCCAGCAGCTGAGGATATCACCACCCTGATGACAGACACTCGGTTCCTACAGGGATAAACGGCAAAATCTGGCATGCTAATGAGTGGCCAGCCCAGGTTTCATGCCTAACGCTCATTGTGTTCAGAAGAGATGGGAAAGGTTTTTCCCAGACATATTTCTGTGCTGTCTGAAAGATGCTGGCTTCTGAGGCCCACAGGATGGCCCCTGGGACCACCCTGAGCACAAGACCCAGCTGCCCAGCAGCACTGCGGAAGACAATCTCTGCTCATCCGGCCCTGGATTCTTCTTCAAAAATGATTAGCTGGAAAACCAGAGGGGTTTTGCTTGTCTGTTTGCTTCAGTTCTTATTTTTGATAATGGAGTTTGTTGGGCTCATGTAGCCTCATTGCCTGCAGCCAGCCATACAACCACATTTGTGGCAGCTCTGTTAGATTTAGACTGATGAGTAAAATTCATCAGAATGATACATTTTTGATAAAATTTCTCCAATCCAGACAAATTCTTCTACATGTTTCATAGTGTCCAAAGGGAAAACAAGTGAATTAGTTGCTCAGGAGATAAAATCGCTCTCTCTGGGCCTGAGACTTCAAAGAAATTTCCTCTGTGGTTCTTTACAAAGTGGCTTCTGTAGTGCAGTGACAATATATTAATATTGTATCTAATGACGCAGTATTCTCATGATTAGGGGTGCCAGATATAGCAGACAAGAATACAGAATGTCAGTTAAATTTGAAATTCAGATAAGTATGTCCCATGTAATTGGGACATAATTTATACTAAGAAATTTTTTTATGTTTATCTGAAATTTGAATTTAACTGAGATTTCTGTATTTCTTTAGCAATGTGACTTAAGATAAAAACAACACCGAGACTCATAAGGCTGCTTGTATTTTGCTTGTTTAAGATTTGATTTTTTTTTTTTTTTTTTTTGAGACAGAGTCTCGCTTTGTTGCCCAGGCTAGAGTGAGTGCCGTGGCGTCAGCCTAGCTCACAGCAACCTCAAACTCCTGGGCTCAAGGGATCCTCCTGCCTCAGCCTCCCAAGTAGCTGGGACTACAGGCATGTGCCACCATGCCCGGCTAATTTTTTTTTGTATATATATTTTTAGTTGTCCAATTAATTTCTTTCTATTTATAGTAGAGACGGGGTCTCGATCTTGCTCAGGCTGGTTTCGAACTCCTGACCTCGAGCAATCCGCCCGCCTCGGCCTCCCAGAGAGCTAGGATTACAGGCGTGAGCCACCGCGCCCGGCCCAAGATTTGATTTTTATCCATGTTCTAGATGCACAAAGTTGAGGAAGTCAGATAGCTCCATATGGTTTGCTATAAAACTATGCTTCTTCCATTATTCCTTCTGTTCATCTCCCACAGTCCAAAAACAGCCATTTCCAGCTCCTCTAACTGATTTTTCCCTGGCATTATGCCATGCTTCCATTGTGACGTCTTGATTCCGCAGTTGCAGACGTTGTCTATTGACTTCCTTCTATGGGAGATGAGTTTCAGCTTTTGCCACCCCTTCTCCAGTTTCCATCCCTTCTCCGCAGCCTCCCAGTATAGTTATGGGGTAGTTTTGATCTGCTTAATACACAGGGTTTACTTGATTAAGACCATGTACTTCCTACTAGTAGCTGAGCCATTTCTGTTTCCTTTGTGGCATAACTTTTTGGCAGTTTTTTTGAGTCAATAATTATCTTTGTTTGCTTAGTTTTAAAGGTACTTATCACTAACTTGGCCCCAAACTCTCTCCCAGTTGTGCAACTCTCTTAATATATTCAAGCACATCCGTTAGGTGTGCGCACTCTCGACTTCATCTTCTTGAGCAAGCCCCCCCTTCTACCTCGACCAGTTCTAATTGGTCAATCTCTTGTCCAGCTGCACAGTCTCATCCCGGGATTCTCTGTCACCATGTGGGACATTCCCTTGGCCTCCTGTGCTGCATCACCTGGTCCCTGGAGGTGATCCACGTCTCCTGTTTCTTGGTTTGCTCTTTCATCTCGATGTGGTCCATCTTCTAACAAGCCCTCAGCAACTGCTCGTTGAAGGAAGCGTGGATGAGTTAACGGAAACTTCCTGTGGCTGCTTCCTGCTAGAAGAAATGAGACCGTCCTACTCACTTTTATAGCCCTAACAAATGCTGTGATGCTTGACAAATGATACGTAGTTAGTAAATAATTGTTGAATAATTTAATAAATGACTGTTTAATTGCTATTTAGTAATAATAGCTTGCTTTGGAATTGCGCTTTATAATTTCCAAAGTACATTCACATTTGCTTCTTGGAGCCTACTGTGAAGTAGGCGGGGCAAGTGTTAGTGTCAAATAGGGCTTGGAAAGTGAATTTAACCACTTCCTCTTAAGCTTTTAGAGAAGACATTGTATAGTTCAACTTACATTGGTTATTGTAGAATGAGAAAAAAATGGAAACATCATAGGCTTGATAAGAACCCCTTTTGTGGGATTCTAGAAAAAATTCTAGGTCACATCTATATTCCTTCTAATTATCTTTAATTATGAGCACATGGCCCTGTTTCCTGAGCGAAAGCTAGGCACACACATAGAATTCTCTTTGAGGTTATAAAGCCAGTAGTAATGGCCTAACACTGAAAAACAAATCTATGTCCTTGTCCAGGATGTGAGCTTTGGAGGGTGCTGGGCTATCCTCCCACTGTCACTGGTCCTTCTGGGGACCCAGGAGTTGTGGGGGGCCCATCGGAAGTCCCACTTGGCACTAGAGAGGGCTACTATTGCAGTGGAGAGATCCTCAGGTGGGTGCTGAACTTTAATGTAGCTGTTTTTGCCATGAGGTGTGAGGAGTTGCTATGAAACTGAGATTGCAAGAAGAGAATAGAGGGTAAAGAAAATGGAAATTAAATAAAGTCATGGGACTTCATGCGTTTTTGTGCCTACTTTTTAACTCTCCTTTTTCTGACAATAGCTCTGATTGTCCTTTGAAGAACTGCTGTTCACTCCACGTGGTTCTGGTGGGGCGGACCCACTGGCGAACAGGCAGTTGCGGTGGACTATGCGGCAACCACATGACCTTGGCCTGGCCAACCAGCTCTTCCATCTCTTAAGCCACGGTGATTGGCTCCAGGCTGTGCACCCAATTCAGGTTCCCCAAATGAGATTCAGTTTTCTTGGAAGTTTGGGATGGAGGGCTCTCCTTCTGTTGAAGATGCTAGCTAAAAGGAGAACATAGATCCAGAGCTGGCAGGAGGTCACTGTGGATAGATAGGTCCTATATGAGACGAAGCCAACCAAGAGATGAGAGGACAGACGTGGGCTTGGTCTGGGTAACGTTTATTGATTGCCTGGATGCAGTTGCACTTAATGTCAGTTCTACTTACTTTGGACTTTTCAGTTATGTAAGTTAATACTTGCATAATAACAGATTTGTCAAATTGGTTGGAGTTATATTTCTGGGTTTTTTTTGTTTGTGTGTGTCAGTTTTTTTGAGACTCAGAACCCTGACCAAAGCATGGAACTTGGGTGGTGTGGTGAGAAGGTCACATGAAACAGATGAAAAAGCGTGGCTAGGAAGTGGCTCATATGGGGTTCCATATCTCACAGCAGCTAGGTGGAAAACAGGAAAGCAGAATAGAATTCACACACATCTTACGAGGATAGTGTGGGTGTGTGTGAGTGTGGAGGCTGCAGGAAGTGATACAGCCAAACACTCCCATGGAAACGTTGTTTGCTGACGCTGCAGGCGGGCACCGTGCTAACAGGCATGCATAGGAATGGTCTGTAAAGTCACGTGGTTGCCACCGTCAGTTGGAAATTAGAGGCAAAATATAACGGCTGTTGCTGTGTCTGTATTCAAAGAGCATTTTGTTATGATCAAGCTATAAGAAGTACCTCTGCAATAGGAGCATTTACCTTGTGCAAATTATATTCATGCATCACTTTCCTGTGCCTTTCACTTTATGAATTATAACAATCAGACGCTCCTGGCCAGGGACTCTTCACCTGGGACCCATGGCTTATGTGTGTGCTTTAGAGGATCTATGAGCCCCTTGAAGTTATGTGCAAAAATGGCATGCATGTGCATTTTTCTGAAGAGAGGGGCCCAAGTCTCCTAAAAATAGAACAGAAGAGAGTTGATTGGACCTGGGGTAGATGCCGACCCACGTGGCCAATCAGCTGCCTCTTCCCATGAACTGAGCCGGAAGAGTGAGCACCTTCTTGCCAGTTTCTGAGAGAGGCTGGCACTGAGGAGAGCAGACTCAGGGCTGTGAGCTGCATAATGAGGGGAGGCTGCCCACCGCCCGTCTGCAGGGGCGAAAGGTAGAACGGGCATGTGGGAGAGTGACAGCATGAAGACCCGTGGCCCCAGAGACAGGCGAGGGAGCTGCTCTCTGCGTGGGGACAGCTTGCTGGTTCCTGGTCCAGGTGCCACGTGGTGCCCGAAGTTGGGCTCTGCCCCTGAACGGCCATCTGTGAGATGCCCCTGTGTCTTTCTGGTACATTTGCCTTCATTTTTTCCTTTTTTAAATTTTGGTTTGGTTAAACTAGTTGCCGTTGATTTCAGTTATTCACAAATAAGAGTCCCAAATAAAACAAGGAGTTCCAGTAAAAAAAAACATGGCAAGATCCTCGCTGCAACAGGAAAGGGACCACGTGAGGGCTTTCATGCACATGCTCTCATTTAATCTTCACCAATTCCTGCCATTTTACAGCCGAGGAAATAGAATTCTAGAAGGATTTTTTTTTCTTTTTTCTTTTGGCATATTATGGGGGTACAAATTTTAAGGCTTCAAAAATGCTCTTTCCCACCCTCCCCCCACAAGTCTGAGTTTCCAGCATGACCATCCCCCAGATGGTGCACATCTCACTCATTATGCATGTATATACCCGCCCCCCTCCCCCCTGCCCAATACCCTATTACTGTAGTTCTTATGTGTCCACTTAGGTGCTGCTCAGTTAATACCAGTTTGCTGGTGAGTACCACGTGGTGCGTGTTTTCCATCTTGGATACTTCACTTAGTAGAGTGGGTTCCAGCTCTATTCAGGAAAATAGTAAGATTGCTATGCACCATTGTTTCTATAGAGCTGAATAGTACTCCATGTATACATATACCACATTTTATTAATCCACTCTTGGATTGATGGCCACTTGGGCTGTTTCCACAGCCTTGCAATTATGAATTGTGCTGCTATAAACATTCGAGCGCAGGTGCTTTTTTGTAGAGTGTCGTTGGATCTTTTGGGTTGTTGCCCAGCAATGGGATTGCTGATCAAATGGTAGATTCACTTATCACTTTAAGCGTATCTCCATATTGCTTTCCACAGAGGTGACTAGTTTCAGCAGTCCCACCAGCAGTGTAGGAGTGTTCTCTCTCTGCATCCTCGCCAGCATTTATTGTGGACTTTTTGATAAAGGCCATTCTCACCTGGAGTTAAGTGGTATCTCATGTGGTTTTATTTGCATTTCCCTGGTGATTAGAGATGTTGAGCATTTTTCATGTTTTGGCCATTCTTTCTTCTTTAGAAAAGTTCTGTTCAAGTCCTTTACCCACTTTTTGATAGAGTTATTTGATTTTTCTTGCTGATTCTCGTGAGTTCTAAGTATATCTAGTTATCAGCCCCTTACAGATGTGAGATGCAAAATTTTCTCCCATTCTGTAGGTTATCTGTTTACTTCATGACTGTTTTCTTTGCCTGTGCAGAAGCTTTTTAGTTTGATCATGTCCCATTTATTATTTTGTCTGCTGTTGATTGCCTTTGGGGTCTCTTCATAAACTCTTTGCCTAGTCGATGTCTAGGAAAATGTTTCCAACATTTTCCTCTAGAATTCTAATAGTTTCATACCTTAGGTTTAAGTCTGTTATGCAGCGCGTGAGTTGATTTTGTGAGAGGGAAGTGTGAGTCCTGCTTCAGCCTTCTACAGTGGCTATCCAGTTTTCCCAGCACCATTTATTGAAAAGGGATTCTTTTCCCCAGTGTATGTTTGTCTGCTTTGTCAAAGATTAGATGGCTATATGAGGATGGTTTTAATCAGGATTCTCAGCCTGTTCCACTGGTCAATATTCCTATTTTTGTGCCAATACCAGATTGATTTAATCACTACAGCTTTGATAGTATTTTTGATATGGCATATTAATACCTCCCATTTTGTTTTGTTGCCTAGAATTGCTTTTGATATTCGGGTCTTCTTTGGTTCCATACAACAGTGTAAAATTATTTTTCTGATATCTGTGAAGAATGCTGATGAGATTTTAATAGGTATTGCATTGAATCTATAGATCAGTTTGGGTAGTATAGACATTTTAATGATGTTGAGTCTGCCGACCCACGAGCATGGTATGGATTTCCATCTGTTTACATCCTCTGTTATTTCTTCCTCAGTGTTTCATAGTTCTCCCTGTAGAGGTCTTTTGCCTCCTTGGTTAAGTATATTCCTAGTACTTTAATTCTTTGTTGGCTATTGTGAAGGAATATGAGCCTTTGATTTTTCTCAATTTGATTATTGTTGACGTAGTGAATGCCTCTGATTTCTGTGTATTGATTTGTATCCTGAGACTTTACTAAATTTCATTATCAGTTCAGGAGTTTCTTGTGTTGAATCTTGTGGGGTTTCAATATAATATCATATCATCAGCAAACAGTGAAGTTGATCTCTTCTGCCTACTTGGATACATTTAATTCAACTTTCCTGTCTGATTGCTGTAGCCAGGACTTCCAGTAGTATGTTGAACAGAAGTGGAGATAGTGGGCAGCCTTGTCTGGTTCCAGTTCTAAGTGGAATGCTTCAATTTTCCCCATTCAGTATGATGTTGGTATGGGTCTTCATATATGGTTATATCATTTTTAGGTATGTCCCTTCTATGCCTATTATTAAGTGTTGTATCATGAAAGGGTGTTGAATTTTGTCAAAAGCTTTTTCTGCGTCTATTTGAAAGAATCATTGTGGTCTTTGTTTTGCCTTCTTGATGTGGTGAATTGCATTTATAGATTTACGTATGTTGAACACTCCTGCATCCCGGGATGAAGCCCACTTGGTGTGATGGATTATTTTTTGAAAGCGTCTGGATTTGTATAGCTAGGATTTGTTGAACATTTTGCATTTATATTCATTAGGATATTTTCTATAGTTGTCTCTTTTTTGTTGCATCTGTTCCTGGTTTTGGTATCAGAGTAATATTCGCTTCATAAAAGGTGTTGAGGAGGTTTCCATTCTTCTCAATGTTGTGGAATAATTTCTGCAAGATAGGCACCAGTTCTTCTTTGTAAGTGTGGTAAAATTCGGGTATGAAACCATCTGGACTGGAATTTTCTTTTAGGAGATTTAAATTGCTGTTTCTATTCAGTATTGAGATTGGTCTGTCAGGAATTTCATTCCTCTGGTGAGGCCTAGAGCTATGTTTTCTAGAAATTGTCCATTTCCTCCACATTTTCCAGTTTGTAGCATAAAGATTTTGTAGTTATCATAATTGTATTCTGTATCCTTTGGCGATCAGTTGTGATATCCTTTTTTATCTCTGATGGAGCTTGATTAGAGATTCCTTTTCTGCTTTTCAATTAGTCTAGGCCAATGCGCGTGTCTATCTTTGTTATTTTTTCAAAGAACCAAACTTTTGTTTTATTAATCCTTCCTGTATAGCTTCCCTGTTTTCAATTTCGTTTAGTTCTGATTGCATCTTGTTGATTCATTCTGTCTGTTCTGGGATGGTGTGTCGTTTCTTCTTTCACCGCTCTTTGCAGCATTCATTAGATTTTCATTTGTATATTACTTTTGTTATAGCATTTTATGGAAATAAATTTCTCTAGACTGCTTTAGCTTTCCCAGAGGATTATCTAGATGTATATCAACCACTTGTCTCGTCCATTGTCTCTTTTTCATAGAATTTTTTATTTCCATCCTATGATTCTTCAAATTTATATGAAGTATCATTGTAGTAGCAGGTTTTTCAATTACGTGTTTTTGATATAATGTGAATTTCTGTTTCAGGGTTGATTTCTACTTTTATTCCCACTATGATCGTGAGACAGATACATGAAATGATTATATTTTCTTTAAAATTTCTTGAGGCTTACTCTTGTGTCCTAGGATATGGTCGAATTTAAGGAATGTCCTGTGAGCTGATGAAAGAACGTATATCACGTGGATTTGGCTAGAAGTCCTGAAAATCGTCGTCAGACTCCAGTTTTCTAGATGTTCGTTTAAGTTCATTATTTCTTTAATTAAACTTTCTGTTTCTGGAGGATCTGTCCTGTGCCGTCAGTCAGGTGTTGAAATCTCCAGTGATATGACTTGCTGTTAATCAAATTTGCTTAAGATCCATAAGATGCTTTACTGATCTGGGTACACCTAAGTGGCGTGCATATATATTTTACAAATCTGTTATCTCTTCTTGTTGACAGTAATGCCCTTCCCATTATAATGACCGCCTCTTTTCTTTCACTACTTTTTGTTGGTTTAAAACTAAATCATCTGAGATTAAACTCCACCATGCCTTCTTTGGCTTCACCTTGCTTGGAATCATGTATCTCCACCCCTTCTACTTTTAGTCGTATAGTATCCTGGCCAGTTAACTGCTGTTTTCGCTGAAGACGCATATATTGGTGCTGTATTTTCTTATCCATCGCCAGCCTATGTCCGCTTGAGTGGAGAGTACAGCCATTCACATTTATTATGAAGACACTGACCTAGGTAAGATAGTTTACTGTTTCATTAATCGGTTGGACTGTGTTGCTTGATTCCTCCTCTTGAGCCATTGTAATATCTGGCCGTTAATCTTTGGGTTTGGTTGTTTTATATTCATTAGTTTTTATTATGGTGTTCCATGCATAACACTGTTTTGAGTACTTCTTGTAGGGCTGGTCTTGTCTTGGTGAATTCTCTGAGAATTTGCTTATCTGAGAATGTCTTAATTTCTCTTTCATATATAAAGTTTAATTTTGCAATGTACAAGATTCTAGGCTTGGCGTTATTTTGTTTCAAAAGAGTGAGACTTGGGCCCCAGTCTCTCCTTACTTGTATTGTTTCAGTTGAGAAATCTGGCATTATTCGGATCGGTTTTTCTTTGTATGTAACTTGCTTCTTTCACCTTACAGCTTGTAGGAGGGTCTCTTTTGTTGATATTTTGGTCAGTCTGATGACTACATGGCATGGTGTTTTCCTGTTTGCACTGTATCTACCAGGAGTCCTTTTGGCCTCTTGTATTTCTAATTCTAGGTTACTGGTTAGACCTGGGAAGTTTTCCTCAATTATTTCTTCAAAAAGCTTATCCAACCCTTGGGTTTTTTCTTCCTCCTTCTCCAGGATCCAGTGGACCCACAGGTTATTTTTCTTCATATAATCCCACAATTCTCGTAAGCTTTGCTCATGTCTCTTATTTCTCTGCTCTAACTCTGTGATTAACTTATTTGATTTGAATGAGTTTTCTTCAACCTCTGAGATTCTTTCTTCTATTTGGTCCACCTTATTTTTGAGGCTTTCCACTGTGTTTTGAATTTCCCTGAATAAATTCTTCATTTCCAGTATATCAGATTGCTTCTTCTTCAGGATCTCGATCTCCTTAGTGAATCTTTGTTCCAATTCTTGTATCTTCTTTGTAATTTCTTTGTGTTGGTTATCCATTTTTTCTTGCATTTCATTGAGTTTCTTACAATCCAATTTTGGAATTCTTCTTCTGTCATTTTAGTGTTTTGGATTTGTTCAGACTCCGTTTCTTGAGAGATGGTGTATCTCCTAGGGGGAGTATTTTCAGTTTGATTTTTTGAATTTTGCTGGGCCCTCCCTATCTGGATGGATTGCTAGAGCTCAGGCGTCCACTCTTTTGTAGTTTCTTTATCAACCACTGGGGGGAGCTCTTCCACCACACTTGGAGGGTTCCCCTGACAGGGGTAGTTTTAGCGGGTTCTCCCTGTTTGGGGGAGAGTGGGTTTTCTTGTCTCGCCCCGCCTCCAGGGGTGGAGCCTATCACTTTTGGCAAGGGAGATGTGGGCTGTGGGGAGGAGGTATCTCCCCAGTCTGCCCTGCACCCCGGCGCCCCAGTGGCTGTAACTCCCCTCGGCTGTTAGACTTCTCAGTAGTTCGTTGCTGGAGCCAGGCCTGACAAGCCGATCGCAGATTGTGTAGGGGTGGGATTTGCCAGGAGAGACTCTAGGCTGGGGGGGAACGGGGGAGGGGGGACTTGCCCGCTGACGGCTGGGCTGTGGACCCCCTCAATGGTGACCGCTTGCTCACTCGAAGGGCACCAGTACTGGGGGCGACTGATTAGGGCGCTGCCGGTGCCGGGTTGGGAGCCTGGGTCAACAGGACGCCCGTAGCCTCCTCCACGCTGCCTGCCTGACTGCCTGTTCAGCCACAGCCCTCGCTCTTACTGACCTGCCCTGTGCAGTCTTATTCGCAGTTCCAGCTTAGAGCCCCGCTTAGTCCCGCTGGTTACCAAGGCGAGACCTCTAGCCGCCGCCCCTGTCGGCACAGTTCACCTTCCTCCTGTCTTGAAGCCATCCTAGCACAGGGCTCAGGGGAGATCACGTCGTTTTCCACCATTAACCACACCCTCCAGCTCCCTCTTCTCCGGCCGCGCTTTTGCACCGGTTTCAGACAGGTCTCTGGCTGGGTGGGTGTGGAGGTCAGTGGGGAGGCAAGGAGTTCCGTGGGTCTGATCCCACTTCACCCCTGGCCCAGCGGGCCGGCGCCCCCCACGCGCCCTATTGTTTGTTTTGCACTCTCTAGAGATCCGATCTTATCTCCTGATCACCTTGTGTTTCCTTTTATGAGAGTCCCTCGCTGAACCTCTGCGGATCCTCGATGCTGTCCTTGTGGTGGGGAGATCCACTCAGGGTAGGAGACCAGGGTCTGTGTCTCCTGCTCTGGGAGCAGGATCGAGGGTTACCTTTATGCTGCCATTTTCCCTCTCTCCAGAAGGGTTTTAACCTTCACTGGTTACATAGCTAGGAAGAAGAACATGTTAATAATATTATGGTCAAATTTAATGAATACAATTTTTTTACTGCAATAACAATAACTTTCTAGTGACTCACATATTCATGTTGCCTTCTTTGGGGCAACATAAGTGCAAATGTAAGTACAGCTCCATGGATTTTCCTTTCCTGGAATCCCTGGCTCTTCTCAAGCAATTTCTAACTCTCTTCCTTATTTTAAAATTAATGCTATCTTTTATCTAACTTTAATGATTTTTTTTCTTATTAAAATATATTTATATGTTCACATATAAAAATTTAAAAATATAGGTAAATAGAAATAGGAAGAAAAGCCACCACCCCACTGTCCCAAGTTGATCACTGCTAACATATAGATGTATTTCCTTCTAACATATTTTATTGTGTATAATTTAGTGTATTGTATATTTTGTCTCTTGTAATTGAGACCGTACTGTAATTATAACTGTGTTTTACCAAGTTTCTGATGTCAACATAACTTTGGTCCTAGAGGAAACATTGGCTATCGCTATTGCTACTATTTTTTCCATGCTCTTGCTACTACTATTTTTAGTAATGCTTTCCTACCAATATCTAAACTTGGAAATGTGCCTTATATGTGCAAACGGCTTTCCCTTATATGATCTTAAATAATCTTCGTAATTCCATAAATCAGGTGAATCCTTTTACTTCCCATTTTCAGAGGAAGAAACTGGTGCTTACAGAAACTAAATGACTTGCTCAAGGCCACGTGTATTGAGAGAAAGCTGGGACTGGACCCAGTCTTCTCATTGGTAGCGTAGTTCTGTTTCTATGGAACTACCCACTGCTCCTCCCCATCCCATCCTCTGCTGCAGACACGTGGAGCTGCCAAATGCCTAGTGCTGCTCAGAGGTGGATCACAAATGCAAGATGAGGAGAGTGGCTTCAGAGGTAAGGGCCACATAAGGTCTTGGATATTTTGGATATCATCTTGCATCTTCAGTCTCGAGTCTTAGTGGCTCTCTGCTAAAAGGCTTGAGGGCAACATGGCTGATATGTTACCATGGTTCTGGCACTCGAGGGCATTAGGTGGTATTCTCTGTCCTTTTTCTTGTGCCATTTGTCATTCCATTATTATTAAGTAATATCAAAAATTAAAAGATCTCCATCCTATCTTGGTGGTTGCCATGGAGCTTAATTGAACATGTCTCTGGGTTGGTAAAACCAAATGAGACAATAGTTGGGCGAGGAGTAGCTGCCTGGAAATGCCAGCGTGGGAGCGGGCTCTTCAGCGTGCCAGCCAAACGCAGCATTCCAGGAGGGAGCACGGGCACATCCATGCTGCCTGCGCCTGGCAGCAGATTCCGAAGTGGAATCAGGGCCAGAAATGTTCAGTGAGATGTTGCACATGTTCAAGGAGGCTTGGAATAATTTGGGAAATTTCTTTCTTTGAGGGGGCAGTATAGAAAATAGAAGAACAGGCTGGGGTTTGGACAAACCAGTGATCTTCACATGTTTTTGGACATGACCTACAGTAAGAAATACACTGTGACCCGATGTCTGTGTGTATGTGTGTGCGTGTAAATGAAACAAAAATTTCAGCACATAATACTTTTATTACATGCTATGTACTCTGATGATTCCATCCCAAACCAATCCATTAAAATAAATGTTAGTTATAACCCACTAAATACATTTTGCTACCCACTAACCCAATAATGAGTAGTGACTCACAAATCAAAATACACTGAGATAAACCTTTGTTTCAGCTTTGCCCCTCTACAACTTTTCCATCAGTAAAAGGGAGATGCTGCTGCCCCCTAGGCCGTCGCAGTAACGAATGCATACGTGCTCACTAGGTGAGCTTTGTGCTTTGCTTACTCATTGCTGTACCCTCAGCCAAGGATACGGCCCAGTACACAGTAGGTGCTCAATACATGGTAGCTATTTTCACTACAGCCCAGGTGCTGTTGGAGGTGTGTAGGCCTCAGCAGAGCACCCCGGTAGGAAACAGGGGAGGAGACTTCCGACTAAGCACTCTGTGGGCCTTTGTGAGGAATATTGCAGAAGCTGTTGTGACCGACTGACCAGCTACACGTGTATCTAGGGAGCATGTATTAAGTGTAAGACCCTGGACTAGGACCAGGCAGGACTCAAAAGACACCCTATTTTTTTCAGTCCCACTTGCTAGGAGTTTACCTGGTTGAAGAAACAACATAAAAAACACAACACCAAGAGACGAGTAGCGGCATATGACAAACAAACCAGTGCTGAACGCAGAGGACAGGCACTAAAGACTGTAGGACCCCAGCGTTTTTGAGTAGATGTGATTTTAGTACACAATTGATTGAGATTATAATAAAAAATCTCCAAGGAATGCATTAATGACTTCTAGATGAATATGCATGTTATTATTCTCTACGGAATGTGTATATATTTCTTAGTCCACACACAATGGATTTGAGGACTTCTAGTGACCTCAAGGAGACATGGAGGTCTTATTGCTAAGAGAAAGGGCTTTGAAGTCAGGTGTGGGTTTGTCCCAGTTCTGCCACTTTCTAGCTCTGTGGCCTTCGAGTTTCCTTACCTACAAAAGTGTACCTCCTCACAATGTCTTTGGGATGATTAAATGGATTAAGGTGTGTGGCGCTCTTAGCACAGCCTCTGGCAAAGACTGAATGTTCAAGAAAGGCAGCTGCTACTAGTATTGTTGGGCTGCCCTTTGGAGCCCAAAGCCCTCAGCAGTATAAGCTGAAAGTCACTCAGTGGGTGGCCGACAAAGCGCTTGGTAGGGCCGTTCTTTCAGAAGTCCTGCCGCTCCTCACAGACATGATTCAGGCATCCTGTGCCAGAGGAGGCGGGAGGAGGCAGACATTGTTTTCAAGATGGAGGGACTCAGGCACACAAGGTCGCACTGAACTGAGGTTTTGCGTCTTAACAAAAACAGAAAAAGTGAACCTCGCTGAAGAGACGACAAAACGACAAAGGTTTAAGCTCTGACTCCTTCACTTTGTGAACTCTGTGGTCTTTGGCAAGTCACGGAAACCTCTCTGAGGCCCAGGTGCCTTATAGGGAGGACAGCCCCTTCCAGGAGCTCTGGGAGAGTGACAGCAGTAAGGGAGCTCTAAGGTCAGTACAGTGAACAACTTTAGTTTTGGAGACACGAAGTGGGAATAATAACCCAGCACTTTTTCCTGGAATAATTCTGTGTAATGCCACTCCGGACGTACTTGCTTTTGAGGTCCCTGTGCCCTCCTCTGTCCCCCTTGCCCTCTCTCCTAATATACCAACTCCCCCAGCACCAACACCTGCCCCGCCCTAGGGAGTTGGCCTTCCTCCCCCGGAGCTTGTCCGGCACTGCTACTAAGCCTGCAGAATTGACATCCTCATTGCCCTTCTTAATGAACACATTGACTGCCACACTAGAAAAAATTTTCTTCCATGGGGCCATGGTGTTTTATTATGAAAATAGAATAAAAACTTCGAAAATGAAATGATCCTTTCTAATTTAATGAAAAATTTGTTATTTTAATTGTTTTCTGTGTGTGAGTTACATGCAACTTGAAAAATAGTTCTCGTGGTTTCTTAGGTGAAGTGACATGAGTTACATATGCTTCATGAAGCCCCGGGCTCAAAACTAGCATGAGTTAGACACAACTCACAGGACGGTTCATGTGTTATAGAAAACCAGACTGGGAAACAAACCGAGAGCCACACGAGAAACAGGCTTTTATTACGCCAGCTGGCTCAGAGGGGTCTCACCTCCAAATTCTGAGCAAAATGGGGTCCAAGCATGGGGGTTTTTATGCATTACAGAAGCAAATGGTTACAAAGTCTGCTCAAGCTCTGGTCTAGTCACGTGTTACTCTACAGTTGCTTTGCAGTTATGCACAAGATTGAAATCTGGTCAAAGGTCACTCCTTAGTTGCTTAGACATGCAGTTTTGCTACTACTAGGAAGGGCGTGGACAAACTCTCCCTTACATTCCCCCTCTCGATGCCCCTAAATGTGCTGTGGGTGTCGCCACTGCATTAGTGGGCATCCCCTAAATTGTTTAGTGGACAGTATTCTTGGAGGGCTGTGATGCAGGCTGTGGTCCTTAGGGTGACTGTAGTTTCTATGAACTTAATGATCTGGCTGAGAACACAGGCCCTATAGTGACAAGGGGAGGGTGGTCATGAGGGACCAGTGAAAGGGAGTCACCAGGAAGACCACTGTCCCAAGTGGAACCCTAGCCAGCTTTGGCTTTCCTGTCTTCTTCGTCGGACTCTTTCTCTTAGTTCTTTTATCTTTTCTGTTACTATCCCCGATTGGGTGACATAATAACAACACGCCTCCCCCAGGAATACGCAGGTTCCCCCTTCTTCAGCGGTCAGGAGATCTAGAGCTCTTCGGTTTTAAGGAGTCACTGCTGCTAAGGAGTTTAGTTGACCTTGGAGGGTAGCCATGGAGTCTGCTGTTCCTTCTATGTCACCTGCCAGTTCCCGGGATCATTTTTGGCAAATGTGGAGTGAGGTCCCCAATCCCCCTAATCAGGCTCCCATGCTCGTTAAAATACCTGCCCTGTGAGGAGTGGGGTGAGCAGAGGTACTGCACTTTTTTTCCGGACATTTAGGGGAGGGTTTAAGGCCGATTTGATTTGGGAAGTATTGTAGATCGAAACATCTGGGACCAGGAATATTTGGGTACAGACCCCAGTCCAACCGTCCAGAAGACAGAGATACAAAGTTTTACCACATAGGAAGATCATGCCTTCATCGGGACAAAGAATATTTGAGCTGTAGGTGCGATTTTTATCACATAGATTACCTGGGAGAGTCCCTACAGGCTTGCTCCGTCTTGAGCTGAGGAGGCAAGTGACATTAAATGATCTGGCCAGACCTATGCTGCCAGATGTCACTGGTCCAACTAGGACGGTTTTGTTGAGTTCTGGCGCAGGGGCTCTCGAACCTGTGGGTATTGGAATCCCCAGGTATAGCTGCCTATTGAGGGGTAAGCAAATCCATTAGGTAATGCCTTAAGTGTGCTATTAACAAGCCACTTGGCGGGACTTGGCAGAGTTTTGGGAGGCGGGGAATTTGGCCTTTGGGGTGCCCGCCCCTTGATTTGCATCTTGTTTTATCTGGAGTCCTCCTTGTCTCCTTGTCTTCCCCCACAAGTATCTCCTATCAAATGCCCTTCCCAGTATTTTTTGTTCCATAGATACGTTTTTGTATGCCAGTGACACATTCGGGCATACAGGCTGTGGTTTGAGCCTGGAACTCACAAGTCCCATAAGGCCCTGTTGCTAGGCCATCAGTCCTCCTTACATATTTGTGACAAGAAGGGGAACATGGGTTTGAGTATTTATGTGTGTGAGCAAGGAAATTGTTAAGCTTTTTAGTTGCATCTTGTGTCAATGACCTGTATCCCATATTAGGTTGGTCGTCTATAGGAATATCCAAATTAGAATAGGGGCCCCGCTATAGCCCAACATGATATGACAAAACACAATCTTTTACCCGTCCCCCAGTCTTGGGGGCTGTGGAGTAAAGTCCGTTAGTCCAGTGCCCAGTAGTAGGGAATAGTCCTGCCAAGCCAATGGGGATGTAGGAAATCAGCCCAGCCAGGTCACTGCATCAGAGGCGGATCTTTAGTGGTTCTTTTGGGCCCTGCTCTGCCGTCCAGGTGTCTCGGTCCTCTTCAGATGATGCTGTTTCTACTTGGGCGTGGTGGACCCAGGGAGTTATTCCTACAACCCTAACACAGTGGGTGTGGTTAAGACTACAGCGTGGGGGCCTGTCCAGGTGGGCTCAAGGGGCGTCTTTCTCCAATCGTTAACCCATACAGAATCTCCCGGGTGATGGGGGTGGACAGGGTACCCCATTGCTATGGGTGTTCTTTCTATAACTTTGTGATGAATTCTGTTCAGAACCTTGGACAAGGAAACAAGCTGAGCTTGTAGAGTGTCTTCTCCTGTTTGGGTAGTGTTTCCCTTAAGCAGCTTAATTGTGGGTTGGGCGTTCCATAAAGAATCTCAAAGGGTGAATATCCCGATGGCCCCGGGGTGCATCTGACTCTGAGTAGAGCCAGGCTGAGTAAGTCCACCCAGGGTAGCCCAGTTTCCTGGCACATCTTTGCGAGGGTGTTTTAAGGGTGTGGTTCATACGCTTTACTTTCCCTGAACTTGGGGGTCTCTATGCCATATGGAGCTTCCTTCCACTTACTCCCCAATGCCCTTGTTAAAGTCTGCGTGATGTCTGCCGTAAAGCTCGGCCAGTTGTCACTGCCACAGTTGTGACTGCGTATCCTGCCTTCCTTTGCCCGTTCTGGACGCATCTGCTGCGTGCGTCTGGGAGTCCTGGATCGATGGGCAGGAGGGTCTCGGGGTGTATGGTCTGCACCAGGGTTATCTGTGGGTTATCACGGGATAGTCCTTGGTACTGGGCTACCCGGCTACTACAGAGCCACGGTGCCCTACGTTGTCGATGAGTTGGATGACCGTGTGGGGATGTGAACTCAAGTGTGTCCACCCAGCGTGAACTCTGCAGCTTCTTTGTGAAGGAGGTCTGTTGCCACCACTGCCCTTAAACAGGAGGGCCATCCTGAGGCCACCACATCAGGCTGCTTGGACAGAGAAGCCACCGGTCTTTGCCAGCGTCCCACGGCCTGCCTTAGGACTCCCACTGCCACACGGTCATATTCCTTAGCAAACAGGTTGAAGTCCCCAGTGTGACCTGGCAGCCCTAGGGCCGGGGATCGGTGCAGCTGACTCTGCAGATCTCGGAAGGCCTCTTCCTGCTCAGGGCCTCACTTCAGCTCCTGCGCCTCAGGCCCGGGCAGCGGAACCACTGGGCGTCCCCAGGGATGTGGCTCAGGAGTGTGTGGGCTTGGGCACTGCTGGAGGGAGGGTGACCGTGGCTTCGTTTACCGTCTGCAGATCCTGGACAGGCCGGTAAGTCCCATCAGGTTCCTTTACTGGGAGCAGCGGGGTATTCCATGGGGACTGGCACTCTCTCAGGACGCCTTCCTGAAGAGGTTTGTCTGGGTGAGTTGGATCCCCTTCCGTGCTTCCCTAGGGATAGGATATTGCCTTTTGCACATGGGCTGTGCTCCGGGTTTTAGCTCAACCATGACTGGAGCCCTTCCAACTGCTAGTCCGCGGGGGGTGGGGGTGGGGTGGTGGGGTTGTCTTCTGCTCATACTGTCGGAAAGTTATGCTGAAACTCACCTGGGGGGCATGGGGGTTCTCCTTTGATGGCCGAAATGTGGCCGTTGGTGCAAGGATTCTGCAGGCCCAATGGTCGGTAGCTGCGCCCATGCACCTTGCACCTTGCAGCCGTGGAGACGCCACCCATTTATTTGGAAACTGAACAACACTTCTTTCTTTCCTTTCCTTTCTCTTTCTTTCCTTTCTCTTTTTCTCCTTCTTTCTTTCTTTCTTTCTTTCTTTCTTTCTTTCTTTCTTTCTTTCTTTCTTTCTTTCTTTCCTTCCTTCCTTCCTTCCTTCCTTCCTTCCTTCCTTCCTTCCTTCCTTCCTTCCTTCCTTCCTTTCTCTTCTTTCTTTTCTCTCCTTCTTTCCTTTCTTTTCCGTCTTTCTTTCTCTCCTTCTTTCCTTTTCACCTTTCTTTCCCTTCTTTCTTTTCTCTCCTTCTTTCCTTTCTCTCCTTTCTTTCCTTCTTTCCTTCTTTCTTTCTCTCCTTCTTTCCTTTTCCCCTTTCCCTTCTTTCTTTCCTTTCTCTCTTTATTTAGACAAGGTCTACCTCTATTGCCCCTGGGGACGGTGATTGCCATTATCAAGGACTGTGGAGCTGCCAATGGCAGGTCTGTGCCACCTTCAGGATGAAAGGTGATCTGGGCCCCCAATTTGTGCAGCAGGTCCCATCCCAATAAGGGAACTGGGCAGTCTGGGAGATAGAGGAACTCATATGTCACTTGGTGTCCCCCGAGCTGGCATGATCGGGCCTGGCAGGAAGGCCTAGCCACCTGGCCACCAGTGGCCCCAATTATTGTTGTCTCCTGTCCAGTGAGAGGGGCCACCTGGGCAGTCACTACTGAGTGTACGGCTCCTATATCTACCATGAAAGTCACTGGCTGGCCCTGGGTGCATTGTCCCATCTTCGGCTGGGCGAGGCTGGCTACGGACCTCACGGACTGGCAGTTGTATGTCGGGCCATGACTGTGGGCAGAGTGAAGGCGGTGAGCTGCCTGAGTCGCTTCCGGGGTGTCAGCATCAGGCCTCGGGTCATCGGGCCTCAGGGGAGTGGATGCTGACGGTGGCGGGGTGTCTGGCTCTGACGGGGGCCTTGATGGTGGACTCTCAGCGTCATGGGGAAGTGGCAGGAAGAATTCTTCATCGGACGGACATTGGTGTACAGGCTTGGGCCCCGGATCAGACAGCCTTTGTGGCCGCTGAGCGAAAAGCACCTACTCTGTCCCTTTTCTGAGCAGAACCGGACCTGGCGTGGCAGGGTTCGAGCAATTCCAGCCAAGAATCTATACAAGGGAACTGACCTGGCTGTCCAGGGGTGCCCGTGGCCTGGTTCCAGACAGCCCGAGCAGTGGGAACATCTAGAGTCCCTGTACTAGGCCATCCTACTCTGAAAGTGGCCACTCTAATTTGCAGAGTGTCCGGAGATGCCCTGGGCTCATTTTTACTCCGTATTTGTCGGAGAATCCCTTTTTAAAATTTTCGATCACACACCTGAGAACAGTTGGTTTGGACTCAGCGCCCCCATAATGTTCCTGCTGATCGGTGCCACGCAGGGTGGGGTAACGTTCAGTTGTCCGCCTGGCCGACCCCTCGGGGATTAAGGCACGTCTTGGCTGAGGTGCTCCCTGTAAACCCTGGGCCAGGTCGCTTTCCTTTCGGAAGGGTGAGGCGCCGTTATGCGCAGACGCCGCCGCAGACGCCAGGGCCCGACCCAGTCAGAACCGCAGCTCTCACCCGGCAGCCGCCCACCCGCACACCACGCCACGGTGAGGGGCATCACGCTCCACCCCGGACCCGATAACCTTCTCGGGAGGTGACCGATCTCTTCCGTCCCAGAAGGCTTCTAGCCTTCCCGGAACAGGAAGTCCGGCCTTGGTCCTGGGCCGGGGTCCGACTGCGGGGCGGGCCGGGGGTCTGGCCGCGTTCAGATGCGTTTCCGGCCCCTGGCTGCACGTGCTCTGTCGTGTCCGGGCGGTTCGAGGAGCGGCGGTCAGTGGAGCCCCCTGGAGTGAAGAGGAGTGTCCCCAGTCGGGACCGTGGCGCGCCTGGATCCTCCCCAGACGTCAGGGTTGGCCGGCCGGTGTCCTGTCCCGAACGGTGGCCCCAGCAGCCAGCCTGTCGGTGTCCGGTCAGGGAACCAAATGTTGCAGCAGACAAGACCGGGAACAAACCAGAGCCACGCGAGAGTACTGAACACAGGCTTTTACTACGCCGGCGGGCTCAGAGGGGTCTCGCCCCCAATTCTGAGCAAAATGGGGTCCAAGCATGGGGGCTTTTATGTTTACAGAAGCAAATGGTTACAAAGTTTGCTCAAGCTCGTGGTCTAGTCACGTGTCACTCTATAGTTGCTTTGCAGTTATGCACAAGATTGAAATCTAGTCAAAGGTCACTCCTTAGTTGCTTAGACATGCAGTTGTGCTACTACTAGGAAGGGCGTGGAAAGATTGTCCCTTACCATGTGTGAAATGCCCCCAGTACCACACATGTTGGGGCTCTATGGATTTAAAGCTGTGTGCCCAGGGATGAGTCACTGCTGGACCCAAACTGGCTGCACTCCACTCACTGTGTGGGAAGAAAATGTGACAAAGCTGCGTGTGGAGGAGTGGTGTAAACTGCCGCCGTGCTCTGTAGGTGAGGGCTGAGGGGCCTGGCCTCAGATGGCCGCTCCGAGAGGCTGGGCTGGAGGCAGTGAGGAGAGTCTTCACGTCCTGACATCTCTCCCGGCAGATTGCCTGTGAGTCAGCAGCCTGCCCTGGCAGACGGCTGCTGCCCACCCCCAGGAGATGCAGCGAGCTCTCGGAACCCGGCACATGACTTCCACTTCAGCAGAGCCTGCAGTGACAGCCCGCAAGGCTAAGTAGGCACTGTGGGAGATCAACTACGACCACACATTCTTTACAGCGACTATTAAAAAGTGGAGTCTATTTCTCCATCCCTTTGAATCTGGGCTGACTTCATGACTTGTTTTGATCAATAGAGCGTGTTGGATGTGGCATTGGATGACTCACAAGCCGTGACTCAACAGTATTTGCAGTTTCTGTTCTTATTCTCTTGGAATGTTGCTGCTCTGAAACTGTCAAACTGTGAAGAGGACTGGGATTCAAGACCACGTGGCCCAGCCACCCTGGCCACCCAGCTCTACCCAGCCCGTCACTGGCCCCTGGCTGTGTCCAGGCAAGACTGGCAGAACCACTGTCCAGTCAATCCACATAATTGTGAAAAATGATAAATTACACTTAAGCCACTAAGTCCTGGACTGGTTTGTTACACAGCAATAGATAATGGATGTAGGCATGCATAGGAATAGGTGCGCCTGGAAATTAGCAGAGAAAACGTGAGATGTGGGCCTCACTGGGAGCTAGTCTAAGAGCTTTAGGAATAGGACGAGCTCAGAAATATCCACAGTGATGACAGGGCCACATTGTACTTGTAGGGCTTTCCGGTTTCCGGAGATCTTTCCGGTATGTGATCTCCCTTGGCTCTCCCAGCATTCCTGTGAGGCTGGTGATTGTGTTCAGTCGTGCTCCCCAGAGATGAGGGTTTTGGTGCAAGTGACTCATTGTGGAAGTGGCTTCCAGGGGAAACAATTAAGGGGTGTGGGAGACGGGACAGGGTAGGGGAAAGCTAAGCGAGGGTGTGAGAACTCAGAGTTCCCTGGGGAAGCTTTAGGCCTGATCCTTCAGGGGAGCTTGGAGTATTGAGTTACCCTTCTCTGGAGAAAGGAAACCAGAGATTTCATGCTTCTGCACCTGTCAGTCCTTGGTTTAGGGCCAGTGCCTTTGAAAAGGAGCAGCAATAAACATACGACCTCGCCCCTGGCCCCATTACGCACATCCACGTAAGCCTCATGCCGGAGCTTGAACTGCAGCCAAATCTAAGCAGTTTGGCACAATACTCTGGGGTCCTTCCACAGAGTGACAGCTCAGGGCGAGGGGGTTAGGGGAAGCTACAGGACCTTGTCCCACACACCTCCCTGTCTGCGCTGGGAGTCTGTCGTGACACAGTGTCCCCTGGCCTCCAGGTTCTGCTGAGGAACGAGATTGTCGCCTGAGCCACTCGGGTGCAGCTGCAGCACCAGGCACCGGCTCCTTAGCGATGGGTGTACCCTCTGCCCATGTCACAGCCCTCTGTCCCCTTTTGTTTGGGTGTTACCTGTGCAAGGGCCACGGGAGCTGGCACTGTTGGCCACTCTCCCTTTGGAGAGCTATTTATTTATTTTTATTTTTAAAGTCATTATTCTTTATTAAAGGAATTTTAAGAATCAATAAACAGGGAAACATTTAAAGAGGGAAACATTTGGGAAGGCAAAGGGATCCCATAAATCATACCATTTCTCATCTCTTCTATGAAAACAGGATGCATCTTATAATTCCTGTTGGTCCACAAATGAACAAATTTGGTCATAGCTGTTCATATTGTTATTTTGTTTTGTTCTGTTTTGTTTTGAGACAAAGTCTCAGTCTGCTGCCCAGGGTAGAGTGCATGGCATCAGCCTAGCTCACAGCAACCCCAAACTCTTGGGCTCTAGAGATCCTCCTGCCTCAGCCTCCCAGGTAGCTGAGACTACAGGCATGCGCCACCATACCCGGCTAAGTTTTTCTATTTTTAGTAGAGACAAGGTCTCACTCTGGCTCAGGCTGGTCTCGAACACCTGAACTCAAGCAATCCTCCCACCTCAGCCTCCCAGAGTGCTAGGACTACAAGCGTGAGCCACTGCACCTGGTTGTAATCTAGCAAGGAAACAATATTAATAAAATACTTACTACAAAATGAACCTGCACTGCTATTTTGTATTAAGTCTAATTGGGAGGTTTCAGGAAATGAGAATAGCTAAACATTCTGATAGAGGAGGTCATATGCGGAAAAAGCATTAGCTTTGTCTTCCACCTTGAGTTCCTTATTATTTTTATTTTAGCGTATTATGGGGGTACAAGTGTTAAGGTTATACATATTGCCCATGCCCCCCCCCTCGAGTAAGAGCTTCAAGCATGTCCATCCCCCAAACGTTGTACATCTTACTCGTTGTGGTTGTATATACCTATCCTCTCCACCCCCCTCCCCACTTCCCTACACCCAATAAATGTTACTCCTATATGTCCACTTAGGTGTTGATCCGTTAATACCCATTTGCTGGTGAGTGCATGTGGTATTTGTTTTTCCATTCTTGAGATACTTCACTTAGTAGTATGGGTTCCAGCTCTATCCAGGAAAATACAAGAGGTGCTATATCACCATTGTTTCTTAAAGCTGAGTAGTACTCCATGGTATACATATACCACATTTTATTAATCCACTCATGAATTGATGGGCATTTGGGTTGTTTCCACAGCTTTGCAATTGCGAATTTTGCTGCTATAAACATTCTTTTTCATAAATGACTTTTGACCTTTGGGTAGATGCCCAGTAGTGGAATTGCTGGATCAAATGGTAGATCCACTTGTATCGCTTTGAGGTATCTCCATATTGCTTTCCACAGAGGCTGAACCAGTTTGCAGTCCGACCAGCAGTGTAGGAGTGTTCCTCTCTCTCTGCATCCTCGCCAGCATTTATTGTTTGGGGACTTTTTGATAAAGGCCATTCTCACTGGAGTTAAGTGGTATCTCATTGTGGTTTTGATTTGCATTTCCCTGGTGATTAGAGATGTTGAGCATTTTTTTATGTTTGTTGGCCATTCTTCTTTCTTCTTTAGAAAAGTTTCTGTTCAAGTCCTTTGCCCACTTTTTGATAGGGCTATTTGATTCTTTCTTGCTGATTTTCCTGAGTTCTAAATAGATTCTAGTTATCAGCCCTTTATCAGATGTGTAGCTTGCAAAAATTTGCTCCCATTCTGTGGGTTGTCTGTTTGTTCTCTTGACAGTTTCTTTGGCTGTGCAGAAGCTTTTTAATTTGATCAGGTCTGATTTGTTTATTTTTTTTTATGCTGTGATTGCCTTTGGGGTCTTCTTCGTAAATTCTTTGCCTCTGCCAATGTCTAGAAGGGTATTTCCAACATTTTCCTCTATAATTCTAATAGTTTCATACCTAAGGTTCAAGTCTGTTACCCAGCGTGAGTTGATTTTTATGAGAGGTGAAAGGTGTGGGTCTTGCTTTAGTCTTCTACATGTGGCTATCCAGTTTTCCCAGGACCATTTATTGAATAAGGATTCTTTTCCCCAGTGTATGTTTTTGTCTGCTTTGTTGAAGATTAGTTGGCTACATGATGATGGTTTTATATCTGGGTTCTCTGTTCTGTTCCACTGGTCAATGTCCTTGTTCTTGTGCCAGTCCCATGCTATTATAATGACTATAGCCTTGTAGTATAGTTTGAAGTCTGATAAATTGATACCTCCTATTTTGTTTTTATTGCGTAGGATTGATTTTGCTATACGGGGTCTTCTCTGGTTCCATAGGAAGCGTAAAATTATTTTTTCTATATCTGTGAAAAATGATGATGGTATTTTGATATGTATTGCATTGACTCTGTAGGTCACTTTGGGTAGTATAGACATTTTAACAATGTTGATTCTGCCCACCCATGAGCATGGTATATTCTTCCATCTGTTTACGTCCTCTGCTATTTCCTTCTTCAGTGTTTCATAGTTCTCCCTGTAGAGGTCTTTTACCTCCTTAGTTAAATATATTCCAAGGTACTTTATTTTCTTTGTTGCTATTTTGAAGGTAATTGAGTCTTTGATTTGGTTCTCACTTTGACTGTTGTTGGCATATATGAATACCTCTGATTTCTGTGTATTGATTTTGTATTCTGAGACTTTACCAAATTCATTTATCAGTTCAAGGAGTCTCTTGGTTGAATCCTTGGGGTTTTCTAGGTATAATATCATGTCATCAGCAAAGAGTGCGAGTTTGATCTTTTCTGCTCCCATTTGGACACCCTTAATTCCGCTGTCTTTTCTGATTGCTGTACAAGGAGTTTCATCAGTGTGTTTAATATTAGTAGAGATAGTGGGCAAGCTTGCCTTGTTCCAGTTCTAAGTGGGAATGCTTTCAATTTTTCCCCATTCAGTATGATATTGGCTGTGGGTTTGCCATATAAGGCTTGTATCATTTTTAGGTAAGCCCCGTCTATGCCTATTTTGTTGAGCATTCTTATCATAAAAGGGTATTGAATTTTGTCATATGTTTTTTCCACATCTATTGAGAGGATCATATGGTCTTTGTTTTTGCTTCAGTTTATATGGTGAATTACATTTATAGATTTGTGATTGTTGAACCATCCATGGGATGAAGCCAACTTGGTTGTGATGAATTATTTTCTTGACAAGCACGTGGATTCAATTGGCTAGGATTTTGTTGAGGATTTTTGCATCTATATTCATAAGGGATATTGGTCTGTAGTTTTCTTTTTTTGTTGCATCCTTTCCTGGTTTGGTATCAGGGTTATGTTTGCTTCATAAAATGTGGTGGGAAGAATTCCATCCTTCTCGATGTTGTGGAATAATTTCTGCAGGATAGGCACCAGTTCTTCTTTGTAGGTGTGGTAAAATTCGGGTGTGAAACCATCTGGTCTAGGACTTTTCTTTTTAGGAAGGCTTTTTATTGCTGTTTCAATTTCAGTACTTGATATTGGTCTGTTCAGGAATTCTATTTCTTCCTGGTTGAGCCTAGGGAGGCTGTGTGTTTCTAAGAAATTGTCCATTTCCTCCACATTTTCCAGTTTGTGTGCATAGAGGTTTTTGTAGATTTCATAAATTATATTTTGTATCTCCATGGCATCAGTTGTAATTTTTCCTTTATTGTTCCTGATGGAGCTTATTAGAGATTTTTCTTTTCTGCTTTTCGTTAGTCTAGCCAAAGGTGTGTCAATTTTGTTTATTTTTTCAAAGAACCAACTTTTTGTTTTATTAATCTTCTTTATAGTTTCCATGTTGTCAATTTCCTTTAGTTCTGATTTGATCTTGTTGATTTCACTTCTTCTGCTGGGTTTGGGATTGGTCTGTTCTTCTTTTTCCAGCTCTTTGAGACGATTCATTGGGTTCTCCTTTTGTGATCTTTTCGACTTTTGGATATAGGCATTTATGGAAATAAACTCTCCTCTCAGGACTGCTTTAGCTGTGTCCCACAGGTTTTGGTAACTTGTGTCACCTTTGTCATTTAGTTCAAAGAATTTTTTGATTCCCACCTTGATTTCCTCGTTTATGAAGTGATCATTCAGCAGAAGGTTGTTTAGTTTCCATGACTTTGTGTAGAAATCAGGACTCCTGTTAGGATTGATTTCTACATTTATTCCATTGTGGTCTGAAAGGATACATGGTATAATTTCTATTTTTTTAAATTGTTTGAGACGTGCTTTGTCTCCTAGGATAAGGTCAATCTTAGAGAATGACCCATGAGCTGATGAGAAGAACGTATATTCAGTGGTTTTGGGGTAGAATGTCCTGTAAATGTCGGTCAGTCCCATTTGTTCTTGGGTTCTGTTTAAGTCTATTATTTCTTTGTTGATTTTCTGTTTGGAGGATGTGTCCTGTGCTGTCAGTGGGGTGTTAAAGTCTCCAACCATTATGGTGTTGTTGTTTATCCATTTGTTTAGATCCAGTAGAGTTTGATTTCTTAATCTGGGTGCACCAAGGTTGGTTGCATATATATTCAGAATTGTTATGTCCTCTTGTTGAATTGTACCCTTCACCATTATATAGTGCCCTTCTTTGTCTTTTATTATTTTTGTTGATTTAAAAGCTAAGTTATCGGTAATCAGCACCACCACGCCAGCTTTCTCTTGGCTTCCTTTTTCTTGCAATATTGTTCTTCACCCCTTTACCTTTAGTCTAATTGCATCCTTGCAAGTTAGATGTGTTTCCTGAAGGCAGCAGATACTTGGCTTGTGTTTTTTTTATCCATTTGGCCAGCCTTGAGTGGGGAGTTCAAGCCATTCGTATTTATTGAGATAACTGATAGGTGGGGCAGATTTCTGTTCATTATGTTGGGTTGAACTTTATTGCTTTGTTTTCTCTCTTGAGCCATTGTGGTATCTGGGCTTTGATCTTTAGCTTTGAGTAGATTTACATTCGTGAGTATTTATTGTGCTGATCCGTGGGTAACACTGTTTTGAGTACTTCTTGAAGGGCTGGTCTTGTCTTGGTGAATTCCCTCAGTCTTTGCTTATCTGAGAGTGTCTTGATTTCTCCTTCATATACAAAACTTAGTTTTGCAGGGAATAAGATTCTAGGCTGGGCATTGTTTTGTTTCAGAAGAGTGACAATGGGGCCCTAGTCTCTCCTTGCTTGTAAAGTCTCAGTAGAGAAGTCTGGTGTTATTCAGATTGGCTTTCCCTTGTATGTTATTTCTTCTTTTGTCTCACAGCTCTTAGAAGGGCCTCTTTAGTTGATATTTTGGTCAGTCTGATGACTTCATGTTGTGACGTCTTACTGCTTGCATTGAATCTCCCAGGGGTCCTCTGAGCTTCTTAAACTTGTATATTGAGATTGGTAGCAAGGCCTGGGAAATTTTCCTCTATTATATCTTCAAATAGCTTGTCCAATGCTTGAGTGTTTTCTTCAGTGAATTTTTGTTCCAGGTCCTTGAGGCTTTTTGTGGTTTCTTTGTGTTGGTTATCCAGTTGTTCTTGCAAGTCCTTGAATTTTCTTGTGATCTGCATTCAAAATTCCTCTTCTGTCATTTTGGTTGCCTGATTTTGGTTGGTATCCATTTCTAAGGGGCTGGTGCTCCTCTTTGGGGGTGTGGTTACCGTTTGGTTTTTCATATTTCCAGAGTTCCTTTGCTGATTTCTTCCCATGTTGATCAGTTCTTGCTTCTTTCCTTTAGGCTTTCGTTTGGGTATTCACACGCCTTATTTAGTTTCTGAGCCAGTAGGTGGTGCCTATGGGTGAGATTCGACCACTCCCTGTATGATAACTCAGTAGGTGCCATGAAAAGGGTGTGCAGGATGCCCTCCCTGTCAGTAGGTGGCACTTGCTTGGAGGAACAGACTACGCTGTTTTTTTTGTGTCCTGTAACCAGCTCTTGTTCCTATAGAGAGGCACTCTAGTGCCTCAGGTGGTTGGTGGGGACCTGGGACTTCCAGGTGTGTCCTTTACTCCCCCTCAGTGAGGGCTGGTTTAGGAGAGAGTCTTGGTGGAGCTGGGTTGGGTAAGCCTGCCCTCAGGCACCACCAATGCCGTTAGCAGGGGTCAGAGTTCTGTTCTCTGCTTCCAGGAAAAGCTGTCGGGGCTGGAATGGCCCCACTCAGTCAGAAAGTCTACATGTGGGATGGGGCTGTCTGAGACCCGCAGCCCGGAGTGGGCCTGGCTTCTTTCCACCCTCTCCAACTCCGCGGCTACTCCTGGTCCTCTGCCAGCAGGCCAGACCTCACCCCACCAGGCCTCTCCTGGCTGAGATGCCAGCTGGGAAGTTCCCTGCTCAGGAAAGCCACCTGGGCTGGGCACACGGCCTTCCTTTGGGAGGAGGGTTGCCCTCAAGGACACTGATCTGTCCCTGAAGGCACACACACCTCAGTAGGCTGTTCGCATATATCCCTTCTGTGCCCTGGGCAATGCAAGACCTGGATGCACGGGATCTGGTCTGCAGGTCTGATCTCTGGGCTCCAGAGTTCTATGCCTGACCCTACCAGGGAGAGGAATGCCAGTCTCAATTCACCCATGGGGAACCCAAGCTGGGTCGATATCTCTCAGCCTAAGGGTCTGCTCTGTTGTCCTGGGATTACCGGGCTGGCAGCACCTGGGAGGGCTGGCGGCTGGGGAGTTCACTGTTTTAGTTCCCCTCTGTCAGCTGTAGGGCCCCAAAAGGGAAGATCCCATTCCCTCAAGGTGCCTCTGGCTGGTGGCTATATTGTCCCTCTCAGCAGCTGCTGATAGGGACGGGGGAGTGGAGAATGAGCCAATATGGCGCCTGCCACGCGGCTCGGGTCTGTGCACAGGGAGGTGCATGAGGGAGTTGGGAGCCTGGTGCTGCGTCCGCTACAGGCTTACCACTCACTGGCGGTGGCCATCTCTGGGCTGGTGTCCACAGGTCTCTGCACCCACTTCGAGCCCACCAGCAGTCCGAGGTGCAAGGGAGGGAAGAGTTAATCGCTCCACCTACCCTTGCTGCTGGTCTCCAGGCTGCTCCGGGAGGTCTCTGCTTCCAGTTCTCCTCCGGAACCTCCTCCCGTGGAGTCTTTCGTGGTCAGGTACCCTTCCTTCTGACCCTTGTCCAATGTATGCTCATCTTCTTGCTTCTTTCTTCTAATTTCTCCTAGAATCTGTCTTTTCTGCAGAGACACTCTGTCTGGCGGTGTTTCTCGTCCGCCATCTTGATTAATCCTCCTGGAGACCTATTTAAGTCATGCATTGTCGGAATCGAGGAAGATCCCATCGTTCCTGACTGCCCAATCTGCCAGCTTCAGCTTTGCCTTGTGCTTGACTGGGAGAGGCACGAAAAAGGATTCTGAGGGAATCCAAATGGGTCACTGGCGTTATCAGCCACAGCAAGGCAAGCAGTGTGTCCATTCTGAGCACAGAAAATTTAGTCTTTGGAGAGACTGGATCACTCATAGCCACAGTGTGGTAGAGGATGATACCTGTAGTAGACCCTGAGTCTTCTGACTTCACGGTCATTGCTCTGCCAGAATATGCTAAGCGAGGATTTCCCAGACTACCCTGAGTGGCACAGACCCAAGTAGATACCTAGGTGATGGAGTCTTCCCTGGGCCAGAAATTATATTGGAGCTCTGGGTTGTCACAGCTCACAGTAACCAGTGCCTCTTTCACTTAGTGGTCAGCGGCTGGAGCCTCCCAAGGCAGGTTTTCCAGGGAAGAAATTTCTAGAAAAGCCATTATTTGAGAACACCACAGTAAGGCATAGGTCGTGCCACAGGCCCCAGGGTGGAGACCTGGGCAACGGAGAGGTTCTCCATCCTCCCTTAGCACCTCCAGCTGTCAGCAGGTTCCGGGCTTAGGTTCTAGCATGCGGTCCTTCTGCATGGCCTCGGGTCACCGTCTGTGGCTCTGCTTTTTTTTGTTGTTAAATTAGGATGTTGATGGTGATCTTCTAGCTCTTCTGTTATCTTGGACAAAGTACTTTGCTTCTTTGAGCTTTAGTTTCCTCATTGTTAAAATGAGAGGTTGAGGTTCTTCTGGGTCCCTTTCAGCCATAAGAGTGTAAATTTCTTTGATTTCTTGACAGAAACGTTTTATGGTTTATTATCAAAATGGCAAGTGTTGCAAAGAAACTACATAACACCTCAGTTTTAAAGCCATTTTATGTGCTGGCGTCAGTTTAAGTTACATTCCAATCAATTCAAATTGTTATGCTTTAGAAAGATGACTTTGTTGTTAATGGAAGCAACTCACATTCATATTTTTTCCTTTTAACTGTTTATTTCTATTTATTTTGAAATAATTTTAGGCTTAAAAAACATAGCACAAAGAATTCCCTCATAACCTTCACACAGATTTCCCCCAAATTAACATTTTACCAGACTTGCTTATTCATTTGTTCTTTCTCTACAGACACACACGCACACAATTATTTTTCTGAAATGTTTGAAAGTATTGACCTCTATATACTTGAATGCACAGAGGTCAATACTTTGCTAAAAATGTGGACATTCTCTTACCTAACCACAGTGTAATGATCAAACCATGAAATTAACATTGTTATAATTCTAACAAAAGACTTTATTCAAAGTTTGCCAACTGTCCCACGAACATCCTTTACCTGGTCCATCATCACACATCGAATTTACTTGTCTTATCTTCTCAGTGCTTTTAATATGGAAGAGTTCCCTAACCTTTCTTTGTCCTTTATGACCTTGAAACTTTGGAAGAGTATTGGCCGGTTAGTTATTCTGTAGCATAGCCCTCAATTTAGATTTGTCTGATATTTCTTTATACTTACATTTTTGGCAAGAATACCAAAGAGGTGATGTTGTGTCCATTCTCGGTGTGTGCCAGGAGGCATATCACAGCAATTTTTTTTTATTACAAGTGATGTTGACTTTGATCATGTGATTAAAGTAGCGTCAGCCAGATTTCTCCATTGTTAAGTTGTTTTCCCTTTTGTAATTAAAAGTATTTTGTGGGTAGATACTTTGAAACTGTTAAATATCCCACTTCTCATGCTTTCTTCCAGTACACTGATCATTCATGAATGAGTCTAGCCTGAAACAATTACTACTGTGATGGCTTCCAAGTGGTGATTTTCTAATTCCATCCTCTCTGCCACATGTAGTAGTCGGAAGAGCTTTTCTTTATATTTACTTATTTATATCAATACAGCTTCATGAATTCTTCTGTTTGTTGGATATAATCCATGTGATTCTTTTGGGGCTCAGGCTGCCCCGCATTTGGCCAGCAGGAGCCCCTTCAGGCTGGCTCCTCTCTGTGCGTGGTGAGCCCTTCCTTAGCTTCGGACATGGCAAGATGTTCCAGGCTTATCTGGTGTTTTCAATGCCCCATCCCTGGAAATAGCCATTTCTCCAAGGAGCTCTGGTTCTTCTTATTGGAAAATGGTCTTAAGAAATCAAGTTCTAGGCCGGGCGCGGTGGCTCACGCCTGTAATCCTAGCTCTCTGGGAGGCTGAGGCGGGCAGATTGCTCAAGGTCAGGAGTTCGAAACCAGCCTGAGCAAGAGCGAGACCCCGTCTCTACTACAAATAGAAAGAAGTTAATTGGCCAACTGATATATATTTAAAAAATTAGCCGGGCATGGTGGCGCATGCCTGTAGTCCCAGCTACTCGGGAGGCTGAGGCAGAAGGATTGCTTGAGCCCAGGAGTTTGAGGTTGCTATGAGCTAGGCTGATGCCACGGTACTCTAGCCTGGGCAACAAAGTGAGACTCTGTCTCAAAAAAAAAAAAAAAAGAAAAAAGAAATCAAGTTCTAGGCACTAAGTGTGCTTCCTAGTTTTTCCTTTTTCTGGTGTCATTGTTTCTAGGTCACCTCAGCAGATCGGGCTAGAAAATATGTTTCTTATGTATCTATCAATGTATATACGTGAGTGTCTATTTCTATGTACTTGTGTGTGGAGAGAGAGGGGAGAGAGAGCGAGCCATGAGTTCAAGTTCATTCTGCTATCTTATCCCCCCTCCAAAACAATAGGGTTCATTCTAGCCTTCCCCCTCTACTTACTTGTAACTCTTTTTGCCAGCAGTGAGGATTCCAGCTCTCTCACTATCACAATGTGTTTAGTTATTTGCTCAGTCTTACAAGACGCTGAAGGTAGTTCTGGCATTGGTAACCCCTACCATTCTGAAAACAAATCCGCTAATTAGGGTACGTTACTTATTTACAGTTCTTCAATATATGTTGCTTATGTTCATTCTGCCTCCCTCGTTCCTCCCTTTAGGTGTATTTTATTCATTTGGAATACAGTTAGGGTCATTTGTTTCTGTTTTTATTCTGTTTTGAACTCCCTCACCTCACCCGGGTCCTTGATGATTTAACTTATTTTTTTTTTTTTGAGTATGTGAAACATTCTAAAAGTCAGAACAAAATGAAAATGTCCTCAGAGAAGTGTCCACCCCATCCTACCACCTCTTCTTCCCCATTCCCATCCTCCAACCCTTTCCTTCCTGCTACCTACCTCTGTAGGTGAACACTGCCATCGTGTTTTCTGGTTACCCTTCCTATGACTCTCTTTGCACAAATGAGTGATATATGTGTGGTTTTCGCCCTCTCTTTCTTACACAAAAGATAGCACACTGCTGAGACCCGTGCTTTGCTTTTTTACTTAGCACTGTGTCCTGGGAAGTGCTCCACTTCTGTTTATAGAGGTCTTCTCCTCTTTGGTACAGCTGCATGCTACTCATCTCATCGCTGTTGACGCCACAATCCTCCAGTGTATAGGCATTTAGGAGGTCGCCACTCTGCGCCTTGGCCCGTTGCTGAGTGCCAGTTTCCCGGCCTGCCTGCTGCCCACACTTCAGTGCCACCTTCCCTGGAGTCCTTAGTGTCTGGTCTAGCCCCCGGTAGAGGCCAGGTGTGAGGCTGTGTGTCCCACCAGGGCTGCCTGTGAGCACACCTGGACATTGAGTGAGCCCAGGAGTGGCAGCTGCAGCGTTCGCTGGCCTGGAGAAGCCCCTGACCAGGGTGCGAATGCAAAACATACACGTGGACATGAAGAAGGAAGGTTGAGAGTTGAGAGAGGCAGGAAAGTGGGTGGCCAAACTGGATTGAAAGCAGTGAAGCAAGTTCCAGTGGAAATGAGACAGGCAGAAACGAGTCTGGGTGCTGAAGATCTGTGCAGGAGCTACGCCGCGAGGCTTGCTGGGTTGGGGCACAGGCTCGAACGGAGCCTCAGAACCACACCAGACACCCGCAGCTGAGCTCTGTGTGCCCGCAGGGGCACTGCTGTCGCCTGCCGTGTCTGCACACACTAGCTTGGCCAGCCTGAGCCCCTTCTGGGACAAGAAGTGCCCTTCTGGCTTCTGTGCCAACCCAGTGAGCTGGCCCGCTGCCCCGTCTCGGCCTCGCTGCCTCCCAGGTCAGGGCGTGAGTGCGAGGCTCTGCGTGGCTGGGTCCTGTCGCTGCAGTTCTCTCCCTGGCCAGTACCCACCATGTGGAGCAGGCAGCCCAGCTCGGCAGACAAGGACATGGAAACACGTAAAGGTCATACGTATGAGTGGTCAAGGTCACCCAGCTAGTTTGTGACACAGGGACAATGTCTCCATTAGGTATAGTAGATAGCCCAGTGCCTAAGGCTCACAATACTTTCAGAGGTCCCCCCAAATATTTTCATTTGAATTTCTTTTAAAATCAAAAGTAAAGAAGAATATAGTCATAATGAATATGTAATAATGAATCTAGCCTAGATTATATCCATCTCTATACCAACACAGTTGTAAATATAATTGTTAATATTTTTGAATAAAGGAAGAGACCTACAAAGGCAAAATTGTCTGGGGTCCCAAACTTCGCCGTGTGGCCTGAAGTGCCAGAGCTGGGACTGGAAGGTTTGTGTTCTGCCTGCCGCGTCCCTCTGGCCTGAGCCAGGCGAGGGTCTAGCCATCACAGGGGGCTGAGGGTGGCGCCCACTGGAACCGCAGATGACACTGCCTTGGGGGACCAGGGGAGCCACCGAGGAGAGGAAGCTCCCCTTGCCTGGCTGGGCCCTTTCTCGATCCAATCCCGTCCCACACGGTGTCGCCGCAGCCCGCGGCCGGCAAGGGTGCGCGTCGGAGGGAGGACGGCTCAGCCCAGGGGCAGTGCGGCCCCCGTGAGCGTTTTGAATCTGTACTGAACTGCACGTGCAGTTACTGACTCTTACTCGCTGTTCGTCTTTGGAAGCTTTTCAATCTGTAAAGTGGAAATAATACTATTTCCCTCACAGAACAGTTCAGAAGATTAGACGAAGTTAAGTGGGTGAGGCGCTAAGTGCTCTTCGTGGTCAGCAGGTGCCACTCAGCTCTCCCCCGTCCGGTGTGCTGCCACCGCCTGCACTTGGGGGTCAGCCCCTCGGCCCCTCCCTCCTCCCGCCCCCACCCGCTGCTGCCTGAAGCCATCTGTGCTGAAGTTCTCATCGCTCTGTTATACCTGTGACAAGTGGAACTGAGAACCCTCCACTGGATTCACTTTAGATTATAAATAGAATTATTGAATTTTCCCAAGTCACTTGCATTTACCCCAGGAGTTTGTTACGGAACCTTACAGTCCTGGCCCCAGTAGGACACGACAATAGGAAATGTAGCCAAAAGAATAAGTAATTATTTGCCACAAAGAATCCAAATAATCGTGTCAGGTAGGAACCAGGGGACTTGTGTCAGGTTTTAATCAGCCCCGTTGGGTGGTGGACGGTGAGAGGCAATTGTAAATGTCACTTCACGTGGTTTGATGCCGTTGCTCTCCGTGGCCTTTGGTTGCATGCTGGCTCTTTGATGTCAGTGTGTTTATGTGACAAAGGGATCCTCAATGAGATGCAGACCTGGAGGGGCCTGTCTCCCTGCCGTGTGTCTGAGTGGGCAGGATGCGGTGCTGGCCAGGCCAGCCTGCACAGGGCTCGGCCAGCCTGATGGCAGGGTGGGGATGTTTCAGACTCGTGGATCTGGGAGAACAACTTTCTGTGGCTTCACAGGAAGGCAAAGGTGAGTGGCTGTCATCACATGTGCTCCTTGAAAGAAGTGTGGCATCTTCCCGGTCAGGCGACACAAAACCCAGGCTTGCATGATGCAGGCCAGTGCACTCTGCTGCCTCACACCGCTGCTCTCCTCTGGTGAACTCAGCTCATGAAGAAGAGCAAACAGCAGGGAGCCCCAGGCTGGTCCTCAGCCCCCTTGAACCCGCCCTTGGCTCATCTTCCAGTCTGGGCTGCTTATCCCAGGAGGGCACTGGGAACACATTGGAGGAGGATTTGAATGGCTTTGTTCTCACTCCAAATTTAGCTTCTAAATTATGGGAGGACCTGAACTTTTCGCTCATTTTATCAGTTGACTGAGAAATAGAAAATAACCCATAGAGCGGGGGCAGCATCTTTGTCCCCTCCAACGCTGCCCCCGCATTCTGTCCCAGGTCTGTTTTGCCCCTCATGAAAGCAGATGCAAACCTGGCCCTTTTGCCGGCATTTAAAAAAGCCACTGGCTTCAAGCACTGGGTGAGCGCATTCATTTTCATGATGATTCAAGGGCCCAGGGCGGGGTGTCCCAGAGCACGCACATCCTCTTCCATCTCACAGGCCTCCCTCGGGAGAGACAAGAGCTACACTCCGCCCTGCAGGGTGGTTTCTCCATCTTCTCGGAATCTGGCCATCAACCAGCGTCAGTGCCATCGGGGCCTCCTCTCCTGCGCAGAGCCTGCTGATCGAGGCTGTCCTCTCTGAGCACATGAGCGCTGTCTCTCTCTTTACAGATATCAATTACTTTGAACTTCACTGTAACTCCGCTGTGTGGCTTTGTCCAATGTGGCTTTGAAGACCCTGTTCTTCAACTTCAAATATCACATGATGAAATAAAACCTAATTGGGAGAGTTCATCATTATGTATTTCAAATCCAAATACAGAGGGTTTATAACAATCCTGTGTTAGGATGACTCAAGAGTTGGGAGGAAACTTAGAAATCATCTATTTTAGTGGCTTTTTTTTTTCCGACTTGTAGTTTGCAAAAAGCAAATAATGAATCAAGGACAGCATTTTACAAAATGAATTGAAATGGAATAAAAACAGTATAAAATAACACCTTGTGGTGTTCTGAACATTTGTGTCCCCCTCAAATTCATACATTGAAACCTAATCCCCAATGTGATAGTATTGGGAGGTGATGAGGCCATCAGCGTGGAAGCCTCACAGGGAGGTCAGCGCACTTATGAAAAGAGGCCTGGGGGCTCGTTCGCTCCCCCCACCATGCAAGGACTCAGCAAATGAGAAGGCAGGCCCTCCCCAGACGCTGCATCCACTGGTGCTTTGATCTTGGACTTTTCAGCCTCCAGAACAATGAGAAATAAATTTCTGTCATTTGTAAGCTACCCAGTTTATGGTGTCTTCTTATAGCAGCCCAAATTGACCAAGACACAGTGAAAAATATAAGACATTGCTAAAAGAAACAAGAAATAGACATGTTGTGCTCATAGATTGGAAGACTTAATGCTGTTAAAATGTCCATACTACTCAAAGTGATCTATAGGTTACATGCAAAATCCTAATGACGTTTTTTAACAGAAATAGAAAAAATATCCTAAAATTCATATAAAATCTCAACCCTGAATAGCCAAAACAATTTTGAAGATAAAGAACAAAGTTGGAAGCTTCACATTCCATGATTTTAAAATATAATGTAAAACAACAATAAATAAGTGGTACTGGCTTTAAGATACATATAGACCAATGAAACATAATAGAAAGCCCAGAAATACACCCTTACATATATGGTCAAAGAGTTTTCAATCAGAGTAGCAAGACTGTACAATGGGAAAAAGACAGTGTCTTCAACAAATGGTGCTGAGAAAACTGAATGTCCACATGCAAAAGAATATAGTTGGACCCTTAATACTATGTACAAAAATTAACTCAAAGTGAATTAAAGGCCTGAAACTATTAAATTCTCAGGAGAAAACCTAGAGGAAACCTTCAGGGTACTGTATTCGGCAATCATTTCTTGGGTGTGACACTGAAAACACAGACAACAAAACAAAAGATAGACACATGGGACTGGCTCAGACTTAACTTCTGCACATCAAAAGAAACAACAGAGTGAAAAGGCAACCGATGGAAAGAGAGGCAGAACACCCTGTCAGGTGACTGTGTGAGGCACAAGATAATGGGGCCTCTACAAGGATGGAGATGGTAGAAATTGGGAACAGGGTCTCTTTCAGGAAGATTCATGAGCAGGAGTGTTCAATAGGATGAGTTCGTGAGCCAGAGCATCCACATGAGATAAACAGCTCACTTCCAATTTCACAGCATACCTTTGAAGCATAAAGCAATGTTTTGGCTTTGCTTTTGAGGCCAATTCAGTGGGATTGGCCAATCTTGAACATGTCTCATGGGTTAATCCTTTTCACAAATACAGCAGCTATAGACTGTGCTGAAATGCTGCCTCGTTCCTGGTGGGAAGCTTTGGACAGATCCAAGAGAACTGTTGGTTGAAGTGCACTGACATGCCTTCATCCAATAATTGTGTAAGTAATTTCATCAAGTGAAAGTGTTTACTTTGATGCAATAAAAGTTTGCTGCAAATGACCTTGAAGAGAGTTGGAGCGCCACCGATGTCAAACACAAACAGATGGAAATGTGTGTATAGACAGCAAGAGAAGAATTTATTTTGAAAGCTCTTGAAAAATCATATCTCCTAAGAGTGTCAGAACAAGCATCATTGTAGGATCATGCTCTGCACTAGCATAAACAATAAGGATCTTATTCCTGACAAACAGTATTTTTAATAAATATTTTATGGATGCATGGTGCTTTGCCTATAAATTATTGGGAATTCTTGTTTAAATTTTGAACATTTAAGTCAAAGAGCAAGACATTTGAAGTTTGCAACTTAGGGTAATCCTAAGTATGCATATGATAATTAAAAATGCAAAGAAATAAAATATCTTGACCAGGAGATCCTACCACATCACCACCACAGAATCCTGTGGCTGAATGTATCTTCCCCAATGGCACAGAAATATTTCTGCTTCCACATGTGCTCCCAGAACATTGCTACTCCCCCATGAAGAGATGGAGCTTATTTCCCCCCTCCTTGAAATTGGGGCTAGGAGGACTTTGCAAATAACTCAGTTGCTAGAATGTAGTGGAAGTGACACTGTGGGACTTCTAAAGCTAGTTCATAAGAGGTGATATGACTTCCCTTTGGCTCACTCTCTCTCATGACACTCAATTTTAAGACCCAGGCCACATGGAGATGCCATGTGCAGTTGTTCTGGCCAACAGTATCAGACAAGCTGACAGCCAGCCCCAAGCACCAGACATATGAGTAAGTTAGCCTGCAGTGATTCCAGCTCCCAGCCTCCAAATAGCCCGGCTGAAGCCAAGTGGAACAGAGGCAAGCCATTCCCACCCAGCCCTGCCAGAACTGCAGATTCATGAGCAAAATAAATGTTGGTATTTTAGGAAGCTGAGTTTTGGAGTAATTTATTATGCAGCGATAAGAACTGGTAAAGTCACTTAATGCCTAGGAGAGAAGAGCATGCTAAAAGGAGCTAGTAAGTGCTGTGTGTTGGGCTGGAATTCTTGGCCTTGAGGAGGTCAGGCAGCAGGTGAGAAACTTGGAAGAGATACAGAGGAGATATGTTGCAGTTCCGGCCACAAGGAACCTGCAGTCTGGCAGGAAAGCCATCCTTGCAGACTTCAGGTGAAGCCTCTTAACACAGAAACACGTGTGTGAGCACAGGAGCATCCAGGGCAGCGAGGCTCACGGTGCCTAAGAGGATGAAGCCACCTGGTGACAGATACCCATTTTCAAACACGCACAGCTACGGATTCCAAAAAGAACATTACCTAGAGGCTCCAGGGAGGATTGGCAAAGTAGGAAAAGCAAAAGAAGTTTTTGTCTGTTCTTCTAAGTTGCAAAAGATAAAGGCTTGATGGTAAAGATTGATCAGGAACAATGAAAAAGAGGTAACATCTACAAATGTCCCTCTGGTTTGAAATCTGAATGTCACAGGCAGCAAAACGCAAGGGCAAAACCATCACTTCGTGGTCCCCTCCACTTCACAGTCAGGACAGCTCAGGCCAGTTGTTTAGATAGTTCACTCCTTCAGTAAAAATAATCTGAAAAAATACACAACACCAATATATAACGTGGATTTTATTTATAAATTATATTCATATACAATTGTACTATACAGTGTGTACTTTTTAAAATATACACAAAATAAAAATACAAATATTAATAGAATGTCTCATATATGAACCCTGCCCTCCTCAGCATTGCATTGTCTTGTGTCCTGCCTTAGAGACTAATGATTTAAGAGTTTAGACTTTAGACTTAGACAGACCTTAGTAAAAATCATGGCCAGGATACCACATTGCTGTGTGGTCATATGTATGTAAATTAGCCATTCTAGATGACATCTCATTGTCGTAGTTAGGATAGCCAACTGATGTACAATAGACTCCACTATATGATGATGGAAAGACTATTGAAACTTAGTCTTGCTCAGTTAGCAGTCTAGGAAGGTGCTTCAGTAGGCTGGAGGTTCTCTTCCATGCCAAGGAACTGATTCCTTCTAGCTTCTTCTTCTGGGGTCTCTACTCACCCCAAAGGCCTTTACATCACATGCATCTAGTCAGTGGAAGAAGAGACAGAAGATCAAGGAGGCACCCTCACTTTCTTAAAAGCACTGCCCAAGGAAGTGGCACCTATCAACTCTATTCTATAGGAGAAAAACTTTGTCATATGCCCAGCTGCAAGGGATGCTGGGAAATATAGTCTATCTTTCTACGCCTCACCACAATTCTATGACCATGGAAGGAAGAGAGGGTAGATTTGATCTCTTCTACACTCCATTTACTCCTTCGTAAAATTATAAGTGATCATACATCACCCGGGAGATTGGTTTGGAGGATTAAAAGTGGAATATCCATGTGGACACTTAGCCCAGACCTTGCTAAGCAAGCTCAAGGCACTAAATAAGCATTAGTCCTTCTGGGAAGAGGGAGGAAGCTAGAATGCCTGGGAATGGGTTTGGTGGAAGAGCAATTGTCTCTGAGGTGGAAGGCCTGTGTCCTCGGTGTGACATTGTCACCAGCCAGGTGGCCTTGGACAAGTCACTCTCCGAGACTTAGTTTTCTCACCTATTGGTGAGAATATTGGGCTTGTAATTTATGGATTTCCATATCTTTCCACTTTCTGCCTTGTACTATTACCTGCTTATGTCTTGGGCCATCACCAGACTGACCCCTTGAGGACAGGGACTGTGGCTTTTACCCCTAGCACCCAGAGATGGGCTGGCTTCCTGCAAAGCTGACACCTTTTCTGTTCTCTCTGTTTGCCCCACACCCATCCCAAGTCTCAGGCCTGTTATGCTATCCAAGGTCATTCATGATGCTGAAAATATCACTTGATACCCACCTCCTTATCTAACTGCTGAAACTCCTCATCCCATGTGGTTTGCATTTGATCGCAAAGGTCTGAGGTTGGAACTTTGGGTACAAAGTGATTGCAGGATCTTTTAGAGCTAGGAGGCCTTTCTACAGTCCTTCAAATTCTACCACTCAGACAGCATGACGATAGTGGGGACAAATCCAACACTGCGTATAGTGCCCAGGTAAGTCTCCTGTGCATACATGTGGCCATTCTGCATGGGTCCGGAGTCCACAGGCAGAGCAGAAAAATTAGCATAAGAGCAGAGTACACTTATATTGTTAGCTGGTGCATGATTTCTATGAGACTCATTTTCCTAAAGGAAACGTTTTGTTATTAGCTTGTCTCATCAGCAACAAGCAGGGCTGTAATGAGCAATAATAATTGCAATATTCCACCAATTACAGAGACAGAAACAGAGGCCCAGAAAGGCTGTGACTTGTCCAGGGTCATGCAGCTCATACACAGCGGAGACAGGACTGGCACCCAGGTCTTTGGGCCCTTGATCTAGCGTTCTTTTAGCTAAAGGGCTGAAACCCACTTTAAAATGCAAAGTTGTTCAAATCAAACATTTTCCCTTCCAAACAAAGAACTGATCAATGATGCAGAAAAATTGTTTAGGCTTGTTGGCAGGACTTTCCTCCAAAATTCTCATCCTAAACACAGTATTTAGAGACAGAGAGTCAATTGCCAAGATGACAGTATTTACTGCAACTTAGAAATGTTTCCACCTGCTTCGCAGCTGCACCTGTGACATCCACAAGAAGCCATTGCCACGATTCAGTTAATAACCAATATAATGCCCACTCCTGTCCTGGCTCTCCTCTCCCTGTTGTCCCAGCCCTGTCCTCTCCTTTCGTTTCCTGTAGGGAACATGCTCATCGGGTAAAGCCATGAGATGGAAATGCAACATTTGCTACTACGTCTTTCATTAAATTCCAAAGTTAAAATAATTCGTGCAGATGGCAAGGTCATCAGGGTTCTGCCAGTGTATTTTAAAAGAGTCATTTTCTACAATTTAGACGACAAGCTAAATGTCAACTCTAATAAGGTAGAAAATTCTTACAGTGGAAAACTCCATGTGTGCGTGTTTCTAACTACAGACTCTGGCGGCCCGTTGTGCATGGCCTTATTTAGAGATCATTTTTATTTTGTTTCCTGCATAATGAAGAGGCTCAGTTCTAATCTCAAAGGCAAATGCATATGGAGATACAAAGAATAAAAGGGGTGAGAGGGAGAAGCAATTTAAAACATGACAGTATCTTTCTCAGCAAAATGAATAATTAAATTTCAGATTTGTCTTCTAACAAAAATAGTAATATGGGCAGACATTGAGGGAAGCGTGACCACGGCATGTTAATGATGGATTAAATGAAATGTTATACTGTTCTATTATCACCATCTGGAGCTGGAGGTGAGAGAAGAGGACCAACTTATGGAAGCAGAGTGTCCCAGGAGATTAAAGTGCACTATAATTTTGTGATCTTACCTTGCCTTTGAGTTGCATTTGGCCTAAGGCAATTTTTAATCTGTTTTATTGCTGCTGTTTCTGTCTCTTTCTCTCTCTCCCCCTCTCCCTCCCTCTCTCTCTCCATTGCCCTTCACAACCTCTGTGATCAAGATTAGATTGGCTAAATTCAGGCCTGGTTAAAAACCTTGACCAATCCTTTGATGCCAAATAAATTAAGAGTTTAGGAAATAAAGGACTTAGTATACCAGCTTTCATGTTAACAATTAACCAGATGTGTCACAGCAGCACTATTCATGGTAACCCCAAACTGGAAACTACCCAAATGCTCATCAACACCATAGATAAACTGTAGCATATTCATCTAATGGAATTCCACATACCAATGAGCACAAGTGATCTACAACTTCTTGCTACAATATGGGTAAATCTCACATACAGAATGTTGAACCAAAGGAGCTGGACCCAAAAGAGAATCTACCATGGGAGTCTGTTGACAGACATAGAAAACAAAAACAGGCACAACCAATGTCTCCTGTTAGAGGTGAGGGTTTGTTTATCCTTGGAGGTTAGTAGCGACCCAAAGTGAGCACAAGGGTTCTTCCTAGGTGCAGATAGTATTTTATGTGTGGATTTGGGTGCTGGTTAGACAGGTGTATTCAGTTTATGAAAGTTCACTGAGCTGTTCACTTCAGTGTCCTTTTCTGTATCTATTTCAATTAAAAATCCATAGACTTCACTGGAGGGCTTTTAAAGTAACTTTCACAAAGAGACTTAGCAAATTAGGATCTATAATACATCTGGGACCCTAGATGAATCAGTCTTGGTAACCAACGCAGTTCCACAAAGAAATAGAAGCAAAAAGCCAACAATAATTAAGACAGAATTCCGATCTTCCCTCTCCTCTCCTTTCGCCTCTCCCACTGCTCTGCCTGGAGCCTCCGGTCCACCCAGGCTCAACCTCCTTCCCTCCCAGCTCATCCTTGAGTTCCGGGCCACACAGCCCAAGTGGCTGTGCCCTGCCTCTCTCTTGCCTTTCTGTCATATTTCAACCCCTTCTCCTTCTTCTTATTTGATATTCTTCACACTACTCTCTGCTGCTTCTTTCTTAACATAAGATAAAATAAGGCATACCACGCTGTCATGGTCAGTCTTTGGAGGGGAGCACTCTGGAGGTCTAAGGGACAAAAGTCTCTTAAAGGTCTCATCAGTGTGGGCAACGATGGGGCATCACCAGGCCTGACTGTGTAGAAATAGATTGCATCTTATTTGGTATAAAGCACAGAAGAAAAGAGTTTGCTGATGACATTTGAGTGATGAAGATAACCACTAGCATAGTAAGTGTGACGGCTAAGTTTAGGTGTCAACTTGAGTAGAAGAGGCAAATCCCAGAGAACTGGTAAAGGGCTACTTCTGCGTGTGTCCGGGAGGGTGTCCAGAGGACACGGGCGCGTGAGTCCCTGGCCTTAGTGGGGAAGATCCACCCTTGCTGTGTGAGGGCACCGTTCACTCAGTTGGGGGTCTGGATGGAACAAAAAAGACAGAGGAAAGGCAGTTCCCTCTCTTTCTCTGCAGGACTCCAGGATTGACACCAGCAGCCCCCACATTGGGTTCTCAGGTCTTTAGCCTTGGGCTGAAAATGACACCACTGGCTTCCTTGGCTCTGAGGCTGTCAGACTTGTACTGAGCCATGCTACTGGCATCCTAGGGCCTCCAGATCACAGATGGCCTTTCATGGGACTTCTCAGCCTCCATAATCATGGGAGCCGATTGCCCTAACAAATTTCCTCTCATATATCCTTATATCTATGTAGGCTGTTGGCTTTGTCTCTCGGAGAAGCCTGACCGACATAGCAAGCACTTGCAAATTAACCAGGGGAAGAAATAGAAGAATGGCAATAGGATGAAGCCGGCAAACAGGAAAAGCAGTAGCACAATACAAGACTGTACATGTAAGGTCAGAGGAAATAAATTAAATAAATTATTGCCTGGAAGAGAGCAGTTGCCGTCTAATTGCTCTGTCTGCCGTGAGTCTACCTGTCATATGCTAACCCTGCAAAACAGGGCCATGGCAATCTGTGATCATGACCTGACTCCCAGGTGCCTCCGCCCTGTACTCGAGCCATCCCCTAGGCAGAGCCGGAGCCTGCCACTCTGAAGCCTTCCTACCTTGCAGCTCTCCCGCCACTCTCCTCTCCTCTGCACATGACCGCCCCACACATTGTGTGGTTACTATGCAAGCTGTGGTGTTCAGTAACCTCTGGCCACAGCTGGCTGAGTCTGGATGGACACATGATCAGATAGGGACCAATTATAGTCCTGCCCTGGGTCACACTTCCCCTCACTGTAACTGGTTGGTCCAGCAGTGAGAACCTGGCAATGTGAGCCCTGCAATGCTTCTCCAGGATGTTTTGGAACTGGAATGGAGAAGAAGAAGTAAGTCTTTTTCAGGAGTTGAAGCTATCATATCAAAATCTTAAGAACTGTAGCAATTATATTTCCTGACATCTGGAACAGAGACAGCATTAAGAGAAAGAGAGGGTGAGAAGGAGAGAGAGAAAAATGAGAGAAAGAGAGAGAGGGACAGATTTTAGGAGGAAGCAGAGCCGAAAGCCAGCAGTTGCCAACGGTGTTCAAGTTCTTGGTTATATCCATTTCTGAAGGCCTGCAGCCTCCTTGGAGCACAAGAGAGAGCCCAGAGTCCTCAGCATAAACTTCTGTTACTTCTAACCATGAGTCTCATGACCCCTAAAATTAAAAAGTTGCTATTGCTTTCTCACATATACGGTCCCATGGTGTGATGGTCAACTGTCTCTCCAAAAAAAAACACAACAAAAAATCCTTATTTTGTAGCATTTGCTGATTTCCATGGCATAAACACTCCCACTGTGGCCAGTTTCAAGCTACCAGAGGTTTAACAACAGAAAATCCGTGGGTATTTAGCAATCAGCTCTAAAAAAGAGCCTTTGTGGCTAAATAGGTAGGAGGAAAGAACAGGGCGAGTCCCCCCGCCTGTGCGTCTGAGAAGGCTGTCTGCAGCCCCACCGCCTCTGTGAGGCCAAGCCAGGCCACTCTGATTTATAGTGACCGACTAAAGTTTTAGGGCTTTTTATCTATAGCATTCTGTTGCCAATATGTTACTAATTGATTATTAGCATTTTGATAAATCAACTTGTTTTTATATACATAATTATTGTACAAACATAATTTGTTTTTGCAGAATTTAATTGTTTTACGTAGCTCCCCATGTCCACGACAGACTGTTTGAAGCTAGGAAGCATGCCTGCACCTCTCCATGCATGTGTTCCTCAGTGTCCTTCAGCACTCACGGTGCTCAGGTTTTCTCCTTGAGTGCTTATCTGGGATAATGCGGAAGGGCCTCTTCTCTGTGCAGGGCGGACAGCTGGGGGCCTGGCGGCCATGTAACTGGAGAAAACATTCACTCAGGCTTATTCATGCTTCAGTGTGGCTGAAGTTTTTGAAATAATGAGTTGGTTCTTCCTTCACATCTGAACTGAATGTCATATGAGACCCCTAAACCATGCGCAGTGACTGGTTAGCTGGAATAATGAATTCTGTGCGAGTGGAATCCCCTGTAGGCTTCACGCAGATGTCACGTTAGGGTGATGTTGCTTCGCCCCGTGGTTCTAGTTCTGAAGAACGTTTCAGAGGGAGGGCATGGCGCTCCTTAGTCATGCTAATTATGCAGAAGGATCACAACCAGCGACTGCCACTTTAGGTGAGATGTTGCGCATGTGGGCTTTTGTCAGAACTTGCTTACCTGTCTTGAAAATGGGGTCTCAGAAGGAAGAGAATGAGTAAATTAGTACATCCATTTTGGAAAACAATATGGGAGTTCCTCAAAAAGCTAAAAATAGAATGATATCCGGCAATCCCACCACTGGGTATGCATCCAGGATAAAGTCAGTGTGTGGAGACGCGGGCACTCCCGCGTTCACTGCAGCACTGTTCGCAGCGGCCGACACAGGGACTCCACCTACGTGTCCGTCAACAGATGAATGGACAAAGAAAACGCGGTGTACATATGGCATGTAATACTATTCACCCATAAAAAAGGAATTTCTGTCATTTGTGACAACATGGATGAACCTGGAAGATATTACGTTAAGTGAAGTAAGCCAGAGAAACAAATACTGCACGCGATCTTCTCAGGTATGTGGAATCTGCAAAAGTGGAACTCACAGAAGCAGAGAGTAGGCTGGTGGTTACCGGGGACTGGGGCAGAGTTGGGACGGTGGAGAAAGGGGAGAAATTGGTCAAAGAGTACGAGTTTCTGTTAGACGGGGGGAATACGTTCAGGAGATCGATTATACATCATGGCGACTACAGTCAATAATAATAGTGCTTACTTGAAAATTGCTAAGAGAGTAGATTTGAAGTGTTCTTACCACGAAAAAATAAATATGTTAGGTGATATGTATGTTAAATAGCTTGACTTAACCATTCCACTTTGTATACATATATCAAAACATCATGTTGTACAGCATAAATGCATACAATTTTTACTTATCAATTAAAAAAATAAAAGAGAATGAGAAAGTGAGTCAGTGAACAAAAGGAAAATCCAAAAGCATTTTCCTTGTTGACACATTTTCCAAAGTGACCATTTTAGTTTGCAATCTAGTGCTAGATTGAAGGTGATCTCCCTAAAGCATTCGATCTACAGATCTTACCGGATGTTTGCCTTTCCAAAGTCTATGCGACGAGTGCGGTTGCTGTGTTATTGTGCCCACACACAGCTGAGACGGGGCCTGGTGGTGAGCCTCTGCCTAGTGTATCACTGAAGTCAGATCACACATGGATTTTCCGTATTGGGTTTGGTTCACTCAGGAAAGAGCTGGAAAGAACAATAATGGGCTTTCCGGTGGGGAAGACGTCCCTCTAACTACGGACACCTCATTGGTGTGAAGGTCGATGAGCCCGGAGATGTCACTACCATCAGACCATCAGTTTGCACACAAGCACCTTTATTCTCTGCTTCTAGATGCTCCAAGAGTACCTTAAAGGTAGGGAAAACACATTTTCTTTGGTTATAAGTCTGTGGTATGAACATAAGCAGTGAGGGCTACTTGGTTTACCTTGTTTCAAAAATCATTTGTTCAGGGAATATTTACTGAGAGGTATCTGTGTGCAGACAGGGTGTTAGCCTGCGAGCAGATTCAGTGTGGAGCAAAAACAGAAACAGCCACAGTGTTCGCAGCTTTCAATCTAGTGAACAAATAGTCATGCAAGTAACTGTTTCATTCACTGGTTGATTACTCCTTTCCACCTCAGCCTGAGCCCCAGGATTAAGCGCCAGGCCCATTCACTTCTGTACCCCAGTGCCCAGCCCTGTTTGGAGGTGTGAGTCTGAGAAGGTGGCTGAACGCCCGTTCCTGTGCTAAGTCACGACAGCTTCTGACGGAAGTCCCGCCAAGACGCACTCCTCTGAAGTGGCCATTAGAAGAGCAGCCCAGCAGGCCTTTGGCCATTCATCTGAGATTGTGGCAGCATCTCTCCCGACCGCACCACAACAAGTGGTGACCAAAGGGGACACTCTCGGAGCCCGCAGCAGTTCCAGAAGGCCAGAGCGCCTCACCCAGGGGGGCTGAGAGGATTAGAAGGGATGACGCACACGGAGTTCTTGGTACTGACAGATGCTGGTCAGTGACAGTTGCCATTAACCCAGGGGCTGTGGCCAAGAGGACAGGCCACCTGAGTGCCCCTGAGCCTGACCTCAAATGAAAGCAGAGCCAGATTTCCCTTATCACATTCTGTAATTCTAATCCAGCCCAGCTCTGTAAAACATGTTTAATTTAAATGTCTCAAAGAAAACCTTAAAGTCCAATGTTTTGTACTGGGCATAATCATACGGCGCCAGCTTTGAGAATGTTCTTATAGGCGTTAAGCCGGCGGATGCCCTCCACAGCGGCCGGCCCGGGCACAGCGCCCTCTGCTGGTGAGGCGGACACCTGCCCAGCACGCCCAAGAGAAAAGGCAGGAGCAGACACCCGAGAGGCCTTCTCAGGTGGTGGTGTCTTCTCAGGCCACCAGCTGGTGTCTCTTATTATTAATCAATTAATAGGGCCGATCTCTGGCATTGGCTTTGGACCACAGCAAAGTAGTAGAGAAGAGCTAGTGAGGGCAGTCACAGCACTGGACATCCCTGACCAGCAGGTCGACCATTCCCTACTCTGGCTCCTCTGTCCCTTGGCCCTCCTCCTGTATCCCTTCAGCTCACTGCCACCAGGTCTCTTCTGTCTCCTCCACTGACCAGTGGTTCAGGGCACAGGCACTGCTTGTATTCTCTGCATCTGGAGGACACAGTGGGTGCTGAATACACGTTTGAAGGAAAGGTTCACCCCTGCACTATTCCCAGGCTGCTTCCATGACAAACGGCTGAGTCCAGGCAGTTCCAGAGGCTTGCCCTGCAGTACTGCTCCCACTGCTCCGCTGCCTTATCAGGAAGGGGCCAGCCCAGGGCACTGAAGGAGCAGAATGGATTTCTCTCAAAGCTAGGGTGCCAGAAGACAGCTGAGCCCAGAACCCCTCTACGAAGCCTTTCTGGAGTGGTCCTGATTGTCCACCCAGTGCAGACAGACAGTGGGCAGAGCGAGCATCAGTATGCTGTGGTCAGCTCTGTGCCTGTTACTAATATCTCTGAACTCAGCTTTCGCAACTCAGAAATGGGAATTACTACACTACAGACCTCTTCTGAGGAGTGCATGAGTCTAACTATGTAAAACATCACCTACAATGACACTTAACACATAGAAGGTGCTCAAAAACGGTTGCATCCTAGCACTCTGGGAGGCTGAGGCGGGTGGATTGCTCGAGGTCAAGCCGGGCGCGGTGGCTCACGCCTGTAATCCTAGCACTCTGGGAGGCTGAGGCGGGTGGATTGCTCGAGGTCAGGAGTTCGAAACCAGCCTGAGCAAGAGCGAGACCCCATCTCTACTATAAATAGAAAGAAATTAATTGGCCAACTAATATATATATAAAATTAGCCGGGCATGGTGGTGCATGCCTGTAGTCCCAGCTATTCAGGAGGCTGAGGCAGCAGGATTGCTTGAGCCCAGGAGTTTGAGGTTGCTGTGAGCTAGGCTGATGCCATGGCACTCACTCTAGCCTGGGCAACAAGCGAGACTCTGTCTCAAAAAAAAAAAAAAAAAAAACAACAACAAAAAAAAACGGTTGCAATGGCTGGTGATATTGTTATTCCTGTGTACTTTTTGGAGATGTGAGAGATTCAAATGAATCAGAAAATTTAAATTCCAGCCTACTGTTACTTCTAGTCCTCATAGATAAATACACCATAGTTATAATGAAATAGCATAAAACAATTTCAAGCTGACATAAATATTTTAGTTTCTTCATGAGGATAATGATGGAGTACATGATTAATCCAACATGCTGGGATCCTACACATGAGATCATATAATGCAAACTTAATACGGCAGTTCCAGCTTTTTGCAAACTTGCATTTCCACCTATTCATGTGTGTGTGTAGAGAGAGAGAGAAACAGAAAGAGACATTTATAAACTAAGCTTCCGGCTCTAATCAGTTTCCTGGGTTCCCTTAGGCAACCGAGTCAGCATTTCATCTTACCATCATAAGATCCCCATCTAGTGGCAGGAAAGCCAATTGCAAGGCTGTGCGCCCGTTTTCCCTCCTGCATCCTTGGTCCTTAAGAAAAGTGGGACAGAAGTAAATGAATTAATGCTGAGGATGGGATGAATCAGTCAAAGCCAACTCGGGATTTGAGTTCCGAGTTGGATCTTGAGATGAAATAAGAAACATAGATTGCTGAGGGAGAATTGGTCGAGCTCCTTTGGCTGCAGTAAGTCACACCCTAAAGCTGTGCGCTGAGAAGAAAGTGAGCTTGGCTTTCTTGGCCAAGGTAGCAATTGTCTGGCTGAGAGTGGGGGCCCACATCGGACACGGAGAATGGCATAACTGGTGGGACCTGGAATGCGGGGAAGAGTTTAGACCTGACGCGACAGTTTCCCAAGACGCTGAATCAGTCCGCCGCGGAGCCAGCAGCGAGCGGGGCTCCCGGCAGGCCGCAGCGGCAGTGTGGACGCACACCCTTCTCTGTGGGTCCGAGACCACTGGGTAGCTCTTCCGAATGGTTCTTACAGAGCCGTCATCCTCCGTCCCAGCTTCTCTGAAGGCTGTCTGGTGCAGCAGTTAAATGTGTGGGTGTGGGACTGTGTTCTGAAGGAAAGTATTAACTTTATTTTTCTCATTTGTTAAATTGCATCCCTGCAGGCAGGGATAATAAAACCTACCAGGGCTGGTGTGAGGCTTAGGTGATGTAGCCTTTGTAGAGAGCCTGCTGTGCAGCCTGGCGCAAAGTAACTGCCCAACAGATGGCGTTGTTGTTACTGCCTTGTGGATCACTTTATTTTCCTCCCTTCTATAGCTTTGAGTTGCTTATTTCTACAAAGATCTCTTTTGTCGTGCCTGTGTAACAGGATGTTAAACACAACTTGTCCTATCATCTTAAACCTTTAACAGAAGCATGAGAGGCCAAGAACAGCAGATGCCATGCTATAATCGCAGCAATTGTGCAACCAGCCACGACCCCTAGCTCATCAGCCACGCAGCGGGTATGTATGAAAAGGACAAGAATCCTCTGAGTGGTTCAGGAGGCCAGGAGAGAGCTGCCAGCGTGCTGGGCACCACCCCCTGCCCCCCCAGGGGACTGAGGAGGAAGGGCCTTTTCCTCACCCTAAACCAGAGAGAAAGGAACCACCTAGAGTAAACTCATATGGAGAGCTTGACATGGGTTCTCCAGTTTGCAGGGCCAGCTGGGAGTCCCCGGAAAAGAACTTTGCCCAAGAAGACTTTCTGCCAGGGTGAGGCACCTACAGCAGGAAGAGGCTGGAGATACTTCGTTGGAAGCAACAGCTGGGTTGAGGTGGGGGATGAGGAACTCATGGCAGTCAGCTGGGGACCAACTGTGGTCTCCAGGAAGAGGGTTCTCAGAAAGCCATCAGAAGACCCAGACACACCCACAGGGATTTTTCTGTCCCTCGTTTCCCCTCCAAACCCCTCAGCTACCTTGGAAAGGCCTCAGTGAGCTAGGTTGAGAGTGAGGAAAAGGGCAGTCTGACCCTGAGGGGGGCCAGCTGGAGGAGGAGAGAAACTCCAGATTGAATGGGAGCCTGGAGTTTTGACGATAGACTAGAGGGACATTGTATCAACTGGGAGTATTCAGAGGACCTATTATTTCTGGAGAGTAACTGGGAAAGCTATGCTACAAGCCCAAGATTTTATCCAACGGATGGGGTGGGATGCTAGGGATAATGACTTCTTAGAGAGGTGTTTAAAGGGAGATTGTAGCCTCAGAGTCCACTTATTTAATAAACTGGTAACAGATGTATTGAGACCATCATTGTTAGCTTTGCTCTAAGCTTAGGAGTTGGCTTTTATCCTGTGAGGACTATGTTTTGATGTGATTCTATTACAACAAAAATTCCGGTGGGTGTGGCTGAGCGCTCTGAGACTTGTATCTTCATGTCTCAGAGATTGTTATGCATGAGCCTATCTGGAAGTACAAAGATGAAGTAGACTTGATTATTTGTTGATATTTATTGTGAATCTGTACTGTAATAAGACAGTTACTACAACAGAGGAAGGGCTCTGGGGTGCATAGAGCTCAGCTCAAGTCCAGCCCCCTCACTTCCTATCTGTGTACTTGTGTGCATGACACGTAGCTTCTCTGAGCCTCTGTTTCTTCACCTGGTCCATGGGTGCTGTCCATGGGTGCTGTCCATGGGTGCTGTCCATGGGTTTCCCTTGAAGAGCTGTGAGGATTCAATGCAGTCATGGATGTAAGAGACCTAAATGATGCACGACACTCATACAGTGCCTAACTTCATAAGTGAATAAGTGTGGCTGCTATTACTGTATAGGACAGAGGGTTAAGTGCTGTGGGTTACAGAATTTTGCACAATCTCTGTCTTCTCTGACATTCTGGGAAGGGGTAGATTAAATGTGTGCATTTGCAACTCAGTGTTCCTTGAGGGCTGTATGTTTACCGAAGTTTTACTGATTTCTTTATAGACAAGGTGGATATTTAGGGTTGGATGTCAATATTCTCAGGTGAATTTGTAGCTGAATAAAAGACTAAACCTAAAGAATCTTTAATTAATGGGTGTGATGCAGGAGGCAGAATTGAACAAAATGATCCTGGAAACTCCCTCTAGGTTGTCTGGATAACAAGCCAACTGGGATTTGGGGCACCCCTTTCTCCAGTAGGGTATACCCATGGTGTCCTCTACCAAGAAGAAGGGACTGCAACACCCCAGTGGCCCCAGGGTCTCTAGACATTAGCAGCTTACTTTCCCAGGGAGCTCTTGAGAACACCTGGCAACCAAATCCAGATTGCCAGGTGCTCAATAAGGTTGTTCTCAGGCTTACCCTGAAAGCAGGGAAAACAGTTGGGCCCAGTTCCCTCCCCAGAACACAACTTACATGGTGAAGTCAACTGTCATGCCCTGCCCTGCCCACCTCTTGTGAGGACAGTGGAGACCAGGAGACCCACCTTCCCTTTTCTCACAGACTCTCATTTTGTAAGTTTTTTCTTCTTTCTAATAAATTCCATTTCTTATCCAATCTATATTGTGCTGTGAAATTCACAACTACGTCACATGAGAATGGTTATTTTTAACCAGAAAGATGGCTTCTTACTGTCTACCTTGGGCTTTGTTCATGACAATGCTCTGCTAAGTGGTTTGCCACGGTTAAAGATTTGGAAGGCCAACTGCTCAGATCTGTAGGAGACATGAAGCTGGGAGGGGGCGGCTAGAGAAGACCCTGGATGGCCAAGTCCAAATCCTAAAAGATCTAATTAATCTCAACGAGAGACTTCTAGAAGATCTTACTGAGATCTTTTAGAAATGTTGGGCCCATACGTTAAAGAGAAAATACAAGGCCAAACATAAATTTATTTGGATTAAAAACATCATAAAGTACAAAATGGGAGGACTTGTCTTAATAGCAATGCTTGTGGAAAATACCTGAAAGCCTAGCAGACCCAAGCTCTGTATGAACCAATGGTGTGATGCAGTTGATGAGCTAATTCAACCTCAGGTCACAGAAAGAACAGGGAGAGAATTTGTTTCCCCAAGTTCTCTACTGGCTGTGCCAGATCTGAGCTAGTGACAACCTGTGAGCATTTGGAGCACAGACAGGAGAATTGTGTAGGGTTTTATGGAGAAAGGTTTAAATAACTGAAGAAATTGAGCTTGAGGAAGGCAAGACTTGATTATCACCAAATGGTTTTCTTAAAACATTGGAAGAACTATCATTCAATTGCTCAATTAAAAAATCCATTGTCACACTGAAGGAAAAAATAGATTTTTTTCCACTGTGGCTTCATGGAGCATAACTAGTACAAATTGGTAAAAGTCACAGGAGAACAATCACCAGAGCCCCAAACAAAACAAAGCAATAAACAAACAAAAACTTTCAGACATTTATTGTTCCAAAAATGTGACAAGCTGCTTCACAGAGTGGTGCCCTCCTCAGTGCCGAACCTGGGGCCCAGGCATCAGCAGAACGGTCCTGGGAGGTCTGTGAGCTGTGCCATGGCAGAAGCTGTAAGTCACCTACCCAATGTACACTCTTCTCTTCTTTATTACAGAATCCTGATTTTATATGGGGCAGAAATGTGCACAGCTAAAACCCATATTTCCCAATACCTTATGGCTAGGTGTGGTCACTTATCTAAGTTCAGACCAAAGAGTTATGAATGGAAGGGTTTTGTGGGAAGGTTCATTAACGGGAATTGATTAGTGGAGAAGTACACTTTTTTGCCCTTCCTCTTTCCTGCTGTTTTGTGTATGGATATAATGGCTGGCACTCCAGCAGCCATCCTGGGCCATGATGCTACCTTGCTCAGAATGGTGGAGCAGAAAGAGCAAAAGAACTTGAGTATCTAATGATGACAGAGCTGCCATTCAGCACATAGTTTGGGGGTATTTACTGTTTTCCATCCATTGTTCTAAGCACTTGCTGAACAAAGCAGACAGTGTCTGCCCCACAGATCTTATGCTACGAAGGACCCAGGGCTGCTTGACGAATTATACAAGCTGTAGAGGTAGGGAGTGTTTATGCAGAATGCAGTGGGGTCCTCTGAAGTCATACAAAGAGTGGTCCTGATGGGGAGCTTACATGGTAGTAAAACACTCATAAATAATCTTAATCAAGAGAGAGGAGAACATTGAGATTCACAGTTATTAAGTTATTTCCAAGATTACTCAGAATGGCAAGACTGAGATTCAAACCCAAGCGTGTCTGGCTCCAAGCCCACTTTTGTAACCACTTATCTCAACTTGTTCAATGGCAGGAGTTAGGAGAAAGACAGGAACATACTCAGAGAAGTAGGTAGAACGAGGGCCAGGAGCGTGTACAGTTTGGAAGAGGAGGAGGAGGAGGAGAAAGAGGGAGGTGAAGAGAAGTTAAGGGAGATGAGAGTTGGTAACAGGCAACAGGATTTGGGAAATGACCATTAGTGACCTTCAAGAGAACAATTTTAGTAGAGAACCTTCCTAGCTTACTTTAATTCTTTAAACTTGAGTCTTTTTCCTCTCTCTGTAACAGGTTTATAAAATCTTTCATTTTTATATGTCTATTATTGAGATTTATGTTAAAAATAGATTTCAGCGACTGTTTGGTAGTATAATTATTCCTATGACATCAGTAGTACATTCAGTACCAGTTTTTTTTGATGTTGTTGTTGTTTTCTTTTGTTTTCAAGCTACCAAATGCCACCAAGAATTGCACATTGTATAGTGGCAGCAGATGTTTTGCAGGCATTTAAGTATAGAACTGAGATTTTTTTCACAAACAACTTCTTACATCCACATCCATGGACCTGAAAGGTGTTTGGGCACCATGTCCTTCCTTTTCTTTAACTGTGATGAATAGCATTGTCAAAAGCACCGTTGAAATGTATATGTTCTCATTTTGTTGGGGCTGGGTGGTGTTTGTTTCTGAAACTGTTTCCTCCTTTGAATTTGTCTTCCTAACTTAGGAGAAAACTGCCCTTCTGTTTGTCAAGGAACTGCAGTAGCTTGTAAACATCCCTAGAAACTAAAGCTTTGAAAGATATTTCCTAAAATATCTTGAGTTTGAAAGATGAAATGGAAGGAGCATCCATGTAAATCACAAACTACCTGGGATTCTTCTCTAACTCCATCATCTCTTCTCCTCTCACCTTTGTCACTGTCTTACTCACCTCTGCATGCCCACTCTAAGCTATGAAAAGCAGCAAGTGTATTTCTCTATTACCTTTGAGAATAAAGGCTCTTCAGCATCGCAGGAGTTAATGCAGTGAAGTATGTCTTGGAAAACTAACAGCACAGTCACTCTGGGTTTGATGAACAAGGAACAAGGCAGTGTTAATACCAAGCCCTGCCCAGGCAATAACCAATGAGTCACTGCGAAAGAGATACTTATTTTCTTCCCCTGGGCTCCCAGAAGGCCCATAGTTATTTAAATATGCACTGGTACTGTGTAGTAGCAGCAAGATCAACGCTGTCCTCGTGAAGGGACCCTCAGGTTATGTGATATGTATCGGAGAAAAAAAAAAAAAAAGACACAGAAGGTATTTTAGAGATAGAGTTCACCTCCTCCTCCAGTGCCACTTTATAGGTAGGGAAACTGAGGTCTGCATGCCCAGAGTCACACAGTGGTTAGCAGAGAACGGGAAATATAATCATTGCTTCTTAGCTCCAAGCCTTATACGCTTTTCATGCCACAGGACTGTCTCATAGCAAAGTCACTGTCATAGGAGTCCTACTTCTTTCAACTGGATCCAGAAAACAGTTAAGCAGATTCTAAGTTAGGCTAGAATTTTATATGTAAATAGCCTGTGTGGAAATATACAAAGACCAACTAAATGAGAGCAGGTGAAGAATATGTATCCAGAGCTTGCTGGGTACGTATAGCTGGATACATACAGCAAGGCAGTCAGCACTGGCACTTGCATATTGGCAGAGACACAAAGGCAGGCAGAGGAGTGGGAAAGCTTTGAGGTAGAAAAAAGAGGCTTCCTGTATATCCTGATTGGAGGCTGTTGACATGCAGAAGCTATATAGGCGAACTATTAATATCTGGAGTGGGCATCCATGTGATTGCTTAGGGCTGCATATTTGGGTTTTTCTAGTTGGTCCTGAATTGAAGGTGGAGAGGAAAATTAAGGAAGCTGTCAGTACTAAGCAAGTGCTGGCCATTTGGGGCCAATTGTTACAGGGTCATAGTTTGGCTTTTTGGACTATTTCTTACAGATAGTACTCTTTCTACAAGTCTGACTTGTACGTGGTAGGCTGGCTCCCAAGCTGGTTATTATAGACAGTAGGTTGGATTCTTGGGCTGATTGCTGCAGGTTGTGGGTCAGAGTTCTATTTTTATATATGTTTTGGTCATTGTCCTTTAGTCTGTTCAGGCTCTTACCTTTTTCAATCCATTTACCTTCCTCGTTCTCTCATAATTTAGTATTTTTGTCATGGACTATAACTTCTGATTTATGTACTTGTGATTTGGGAGGAGAGGTGGGGAGGATTGTTTGTTTTTTGCTATTCACAGGGAAGTGTTTATTTTAATGGACAAGCAAAGACTGAATCACAAAAATCTAGCAGCATTGAGAAGCTTCAGACTCTGAGAACTGCTGCTTGCTGTTCTCCTGAGAACTATTGCTAAGATAAATCCAACTATTGGATTTATCTAGGACTATTACTATTATTACTGCATTCATCACACATTTGTAAAATACCTATACCATATAAAGAACTACTGCAGTGGGGACTATGGATTATACATGTGTGTGTGCCTCAATGGGCACACATATGCAAAACACCTAGGTAAAATTTATAATAGGTAGGTTTTTCCTAATTTTTAAATAATTTGGAAAGTATGAAAACTGTTTCACTAAAAAAAGGAAAAAGCCTATCTGAAAGAAACAGCCTTTGCAATCAAAAGATGATTAATTATCCAGAAAAACTCAAAATTTCCTCTAGATTTTATCAGTCAAAAGATGATGTATTCTTTAGCCACCAGGGATATGCAATCATAAATCACAATGAGATACCACTTTATTCCCACTGGAACAGCTGTAATAAAAAAAGAGAGAACCTGAAAGCTTAATATGAGGCATTGTTGGGATTGAAACTTCTTTACATCTTGGTTGGCAGTCCCTGCTGATAACCTTGATATCATCACCTTGCATTATCAAACACTTTATCTGCAACCTCCTTCCCATTCCTCGATTTACTCAGTGTATTTGCTTTATGGTTTGCAGAGCTTGGACTCAGACGTTAGCTTCTGGGGCTCACTGATAGCACATTTGTGGCTCACTGGTGCTCACCCCTTCGTTTTTCTCAGTCCTGGCAGCCCCTGCATACTTGGACTAAGAATTCTTCCCCCAGTGCACTTGGGGCCACCACTACCAATCTGTCAGTATTAGCACAAAACTTTGAACTGCTTGCCCTTCCTGTCCTGGAGCTGCTCACAAGCTTCTATTTCTGCTGAATCTGGTCCTAAGTAAGCATCTCTATCCTTATTTACTTTTCCTTTCTCTTTCTGGGTGTCAGAAAAGCCCAGAACAAACTGCCTAACTACCAGTGCACTCGAGCTGCTGCTTGGAAATTCCCTCAATGATTTCTGGGTGATGTTTTAGCATTTCCTGATTTCTTTTTCTCTATTTTCCATGACAACATCTGCGACTCTTCTCCACTGCATTTTAACTGTTCCTCCTACATGTGTTATATTCTGAGGTATATTAACCCTTTGCACTCGCTTGCTTTTTTCTCCATTCCTTTATTCTACTTGGTATTTAATTTTTTAAATACCCCAGATTTTACAAAGAGCGCCAGTAGAATAAAAAACTGGAGTTTCTTTTCATACAAACTTATTTATTTGGATTTTTTTATATTTCAAATTATTGATACTTTCAAAGAGTAATTTTAATCTCTGTAATTTTTGCTAACCATGTCGAGTACGACTTCCGAGTACAAAGGGTTAACTTTTTGGTAGATCTAGGAAATTATATTGCTGAGCATGAGGGCAGGACAAACTCAGGATATCAGAGGTGGGGCTCTGTGCAGCATGCATGCATTCATTCACTCTTTAATTAATTTATTTAATAATCATGTCCTAGGTGCTCCAGTGTGTGATGGCTCTTACAGAGCTTCATGATTTAGAGAAGTTCCACAAAGGGGAAGATGGAAGACTTCTAGAAACAAACTGTTCCCACCATAGCATGTTGTCCAGACATTGTTGAGTGTGGAGGGACTGATGGAAATTGAGTAGGCTGACAGATTTAATTGCAAGTGTCTTATGGCATTATAAAGTTTAACATACTCTTCAAAGTGCAATGCATGGTTGTTAAATCTCATTTTTAATGATTTCATGAAATAGATACTATGTGAGAAGAAATGTTTTGCACCTGCTTTCTAGATACACAGTTTCACAGGTTTTTTTGGTTGGTTCAGTATCTGCTGGTTAATGTTGTGTTGCAAATAGACTTAAGATAACCCTACTATAACCTTGAAGAATGAGTTGCAGGTGTTTTTCCCTATTTCTTTGTCCAAATAAGCGAGTTATGAGAATCTCAGCCTTGTAATCATATGCCAGTGCTACATGAGCTGCTGATTATCTGTGTTTGATTCACTAATTATATTTTCTCTCCTCTTTCCTCACCTAAAGGTTACATTTACATAAAAGATATTCAAGGATAACACTTTATCATCAAAGTGGCTTCTGCCCTTACCATTTAAATTACAAACTGTAATAGAAAAGGACTAATGTAAGAAACATCTCAATGATCCCCTGGATAGAGGCTTTTTGACACTGTCATGAAATCATCTTCATTATGTAGCTGTAATTTTCTAATGTTCCACAGAATACAAGCCTCCCCTCCACTTTCTGTCTTTCTACTCTGTCTTCTGTAATCCCCCTCCCAGTTAAGGGCCCAGAGGTGGAAGAATTACAACAAGCTTCTGTGCAGTTCCCAAACTGAGCTGTGCTCAGCCCCTGAGGGGTTCACACACACACACACACACACACACACACACACACACACACACACACACACACACACACACACACTCACTCACAGAGAGAATGATTCCGTAAATCTAAGTTGGGGCCCAGAAGTTGTATTTTAGAAATCTTCCCAGGTGTTTTTGGTGCAAGCCAGGATTGGAAAACAGTGGCCTACTTAACAGCAACACAAGTTATACAGAAACTGCACCAAAGGAGGGGTTTAATAGTGATACACAATAATATCCTTGAATCCAAGGACTTCTGAAAAAATAAGGGGCATTTTTTATCTAATTGGACTCATGCTGCAAACAAACTGTTTCTCTCTCTCTCTCTAAGTAATTTTGGGGTATAAATGCTTTTTCTACACCCACCTCCCACCACTACAGCACCAGGAAATAGCAGAGGCAGCTGAGCACAATGTAAAAGAAAGACACAATTCCCTCAATGATAGGGGCCAACCAGCATTTTAGCAAGATTTTATATTTGATTTTACATTTTTCCTAGCTCATGGTCCTCAAAAATCAGAGAGAGAGGGACTTAGATGCAAGTGAGGTAGTAAGGAAAGAGAGACAGGGAAGGGTGCATTATTGAGCAGATTACCACTTTGGGTGACTGGGGCTCAGTAACCGTGGGGTGCTGTAGGGAGCAGTGTAGATGCACCACATGAGTTCCCCATCAGAGTCCCAGAGAGGAGTGTTTATCCACCAGCAGCAGTCCCAGGCTGATTGAGGGCCACCCTGGGGACAATAAATCCTAGCCCCTTTTCCATGGGAGATGCCCTGTCATGAACCAGGCAAGCTCATTCTCTGCAGAGAAGCCTGGAAGTTGTCCATGTACATATGCGGCCCACCAGTGCTGCAGGTGACCTCACAGTGGGCTGAGGGAAAATGTGGCAGGGCACCCAACATCTGTGACTATATCTAAAATCTATATTTTGAGACATTTCCAACTAGATGTTGGATGTTTAGTCTCGAAGACCCTGATACAAAGAAGTGATTCATCCAGTACAGAGTGATTTGGGACATGGTTAGCAGGAAAGAGAAGACAGAGAGAATGAGACAAAAACAGTTCCTTTGCCACGAACATAAAAGGTGTCACTTACTCCCAGGTAAAAGATATTAGAGGTGTTCTAGTCTGAAGATGAGAGTCTATCTGCTCTCAGATCCTGTCTTCCTCTGTGCTGTACATTAGGGAATATATTTTCCAGGCACTTTTGTTACCAAAAGTTTGGTTCTTATCCCTGCAGCTGAATGGAGAACAAGGACAAGTGGTTTGAGGGAAGGGAAGGAGAAGTTTATTAATTTGCTTGCCAGCAAATGAGGAGGATGGTAGACTCTTGTCTTAAAGGGCCACCATCCTATCTAGAAGCAGAAATACAGAACTTTTAAAGGGAGTTTTCATCTTCAGGCTATTGCTGTTTATAGCATCCCCAGTGAAGACAATCTTGTAACTTCTGCCCAGACAGTTCCATTGAACCATCTCCTGTAGTACAAAGAACAAAAGACATTCTCCTGTCCTTTCTGATCACTGGCCTAATGTGGGCAGGAATGCAGGTTTTAATTCCTAAAAAGAGTGGGGAGGGGGTTTAGAGACAACTTATAATACATTTTGCCCTTTTACAGGCCCTTCTGTTACAGTTTTGCCTTCTGGCTTTCTGGATAGGTCTGGCATTGCCAAAGATTGAAGGGCAGGAGGAAAGGAAATGTCAGAGCACTTCTCCTCATCTTTCCCTTCTTTGAGAGCTGTCTCCAGCAGTTGCTGTGATTTCTACTCCCATGGGACAGCCCCCACCCCACCCAGCCTCAGCTCCTGCCAGGCAGACCCTTGCCAGGAATCTAGATCCTGTTGGAAAGCCCCACATCCTGGGCTCTGAAACCTCACTATCTACCTTATCTTATAGTTCTGAAGACCACAATTCCAAAGTGACTCTCACTGGGCTGAAATCAAGAGGTTGGTAGGGCTGCATTTGTCTCTGAAAGCTATAGAGGAGAATTCCTTTTCTTACCTTTCCCAGCTTCTAGAGGCTGTCCTCGGGTTATCACCTGGCTGGGTTGTTTTCCGCATGCATAGGACAGAGCCAATGCACCGGGACATCACGGGAGCAGCAGAAAAAGAGTCTAATAGTCATTTGGCTGCCAAACACAAAACGGAGAGAAATTTCTCAAATCCACCTCTCTGAGAAGCTCTCGGCTGGTGATTTTAAGGGGAATCTGGTGGGCAGGGGGCACAGGGAATTGGCATTGGTGATTGGTGGGGTGGGGGTGAAATCATAGGGATGGAAACACTGTGTTCTTGTGCTGAGTCAGCTCCTTGACAGGGGTCATAGCACGAATTGAGTCAGTTCCATGGTATGGATCACCGATCTGGTTGGTTGGTGTCAGCGGACCCATAGGAATGCAAGGTCTGGAACACATCTTAAAAGGCAGTCTTAGTTTTATAATAGAGGTGTTATCTATCTATAGAAGTGATTCAGGGAAGTTATAAATCTTATGCCAAAATTCCTAAGCAGTAAACAATTATACGGCAGCAGGCTTTCAGATCAGAAGCTGGTTAATTGTTAACTATAGCTATACCTTGCAAAGCTTAGCCCTCTGGCAAAGTTTTAACCCCTTGGTTTCAGTTGATTTTATAGGGACAGTTTCACTCATTCTGTGGCCTATGACCTCTTTCCATCTTCAAAGCCAGCAATGGCCAGGCGAGCCTTCCTTGCATGGCATCTTTCTGACCTACTTTTCTGCCTCTCTCTTTCACATTTAAGGATCCCTGTGATTTCATTTGTCCCACCCAGATGATCCAGGGTTATCTCCATACTTTAAGGTCTGATGATTAGCAACCTTGATTCTATTTGCTACCTTAATTCCCCTTTGTCGTATAATGTAACATATTAGTAGATTCCAGAAATTCAGACATGAGATCCCAGTCCTGGATGCAAAACTGTCCCCGGTCAGCCCGTCAGAGCCATTTCACAGGAAACTAGTCAGTGATCTTTATTCCAGAATTGGATTTAAGCAATTAATACTTTTAAAAAATATCAAAGCTTGGTCATCACTCACATTTTTTGAAATTCAAATTCGGATTAACCAAGAATGGATTAGTCAGTTAAAAGCAGACTTCTAGGTATCCATCAGGTGTATAGCAACATGGGCATTGAGATAACCTAAAATCAGTGAATTTGAGTTCACAATAAAAGCAAGTGTGTACAGGAGCAGGGCAATACTTTTAGCTTTTAAGTGTATGTTTTAAAGACTATTTCCTTTGAGGACATAATTTTAATATGAATTAATTTTACTCTAGGAAAGTAAAATGAAAATTGTCCGTGGGGTGTAAGAACAATGCCTGTGTCGATGCAAAGTCACCTATCTGCAAAATGGCAAGGGGGAGCCGAAGACCTTTAAGATTTCCTTCAACTTAAAAACATAGTTGCAGTGCTGAGCAAATGGCTCAGGCTACACAGAGTGGTTGGTCTTGATCCAGCGCCTGTCTGAGTTATGAAAGAGCTCGTTTCTCATCAGACACATTAGAGTGCAAACTAGCTGACAAGCACTTGATTGAAAAGATCCACCACAGAAATGTGTAGAAGAGTTAACATCTGTAACATAATTCAGACAAGCACACATACAAATGTAACCTGACTGCACAACTGGTATGGATTTAACCAAAAAGTAGAGTTTTGATGTCTGTTTTAGATTGTAGAGGAGTGGAAATTGACAAAGCATAGAAAACTTTTCAGAAATAGGTAATTTTCATTCTCAAAAATTAGAGATAAAAAGTGGAAGAAAAATATGATGCCTACATGGGTCCTGATATCTTTGTAAGGAAAAATGCTAATTTATTTAGCAATCTCATTTTGTTTCTTTAATAAATATTAGTTGAGAACCTACTATATGTTAGGCATTGTGCTTAGAATTCAGTGTTGAATAAAACAGCAAATAGGATCTTGTGGAGCAAAGTCTAATTAGTGTGACAGATATTAAACTAATAATTGAACCAAAAGATATATAATTATAAATTGTAATGAGGCCAGGTGCAGTGGCTTACACCTGCAATCTCATCAGTTTTGGAGGCTAAGGCCCGAGAATTACTTGAGGCCAGGAGTTTAAGCCAGCCTGGGCAATATAGTGAGATCCTGCCATGATAAATTTTTAAAAATTAGCCAGGTGTGGTGGCACACACTTGTAGCCCCAGTTACTCAAGAGCTGAGGTGGGAGGATCACTTGAGCCCAGGAGTTCGAGGCTGCAGTGGGCTATGATCACATCACTGCCCTCCAGTATGGGTGACAGAGTGAGACCTTGTCTCCAAGAAAAAAAAAAATTGTAATGAGCTCCATAAAGAAAAATTACAGGATGCTTTAAAAAAATTTGCCAAGGGACCTAATTCAGATTGGGAAGCCAAGGAAGGCTTCTTTATGGAAGTGACATTTCAATTTTTTCCCTGAAGGCTGAGTGGAAGTGAAAGAGATAAAGACTGAGGGAACAACCTGCTGAGTTAGGAAATAACTTCCCATGTGTTACAGACTGAATGCTGTGCCTCCTCGAATTTCTGTGTTGGAGCCCTAACCCCCAATGTGATGGTGTTAGGAGATGTGGCCTTTTGGAGGTGATTAGGTTTAGATTAGTAGGAGGTAGAGCCCCGATGATGAGATTAGTGTCCTTGTAAGAAGAGAAAGTGAGGCTAGAGCTTTCTTTACACATGTGCAACTGAGAAAGGCTCTGTGAGCACACAGCGAGAAGGCAGCCCTGTAGCCCAGGACGAGGGCTGCAGATGACCTCTATGCTCTGACTTCCTCTCTCCCCACCCTCCCCCAGCCACATGTTAGTCTAAGCATGTCTGGAAATGGTAATTCTGGAGTCCTCAATACCAGTGGATATTGCCTAGAAGTGGGTGTAGCCTAGAAGAGGGGGGCCCAGGCTTGGCCCTACAGGTTCCCTGTTTTTGGGGAGGGGTGCAGCCAGAGGAGGGTAGAAGGCCTTGCCTGGATTTAAGAGTGGTGCTGACTACCTAGACATAACATTCATTCATTTTCTCAATTTCAGAGAGGTATCCTTTCCCCATTTATCAAAAAACAATGTTATTTTATCAAATACCCTAATGATACTGTATTGTTTTTTCACTATCAGACACCTCATTTAACCTAATATTCTCAGAAAGATTTTGGAAAAGAAAAATCTTTTAAAAATTTTAATACATCTTTGCCAATACAATTTTAATATTTTTATGTCTTTCAATGATATTTTTTGTCAAAAGTATGAATCTATGGATTTAGCTCATTTAATTTATGGAAAATGGGCCGGGCGAGGTGGCTCACGCCTGTAATCCTAGCACTCTGGGAGGCCCAGGCAGGAGGATCGCTCAAGGTCAGGAGTTCAAAACCAGCCTGAGCAAGAGCGAGACTCCGTCTCTACTATAAATAGAAAGAAATTAATTGGCCAACTAATATGTATAGAAAAAATTAGCCGGGCATGGTGGCGCATGCCTGTAGTCCCAGCTACTCGGGAGGCTGAGGCAATAGGATTGCTTGAGCCCCGGAGTTTGAGGTTGCTGTGAGCTAGGCTGACACCACGGCACTCACTCTAGCCTGGGCAACAAAGTGAGACCCTGTCTCAAAAAAAAAAAATTTATGGAAAATGTCTGCTGTATAATTAGCATTGTCAAATCAACTAGCCAAATCAGACTGATTTTTTATCATAAAACCTAGCTTCATTTTCAATACAAATACATTCATTCATAAACATTTCTTTTTTTTTTTTTTTTTTCTTTTTTTTGAGACAGGATCTCACTTTGTTGCCCAGGCTAGAGTGAGTGCTGTGGCATCAGCCTAGCTCACAGCAACCTCAGACTCCTGGGCTCAAGCAATCCTCCTGCCTCAGCCTCCTGAGTAGCTGGGACTACAGGTATGCACCACCATACCCGGCTAATTTTTTCTATATATATTAGTTGGCCAATTAATTTCTTTCTATTTTATAGTAGGGACGGGGTCTCGCTCTTGCTCAGGCTGGTTTTGAACTCCTGATCTCAAGCAATCTGCCCACCTCGGCCTCCCAGAGTACTAGGATTACAGGCGTGAGCCACCGCACCCGGCATTTCAAAAACTATTACAGAAAGCACTGGGGAAATGCTATGATTGCACTGAGGCAACAGAATTGCTTGAGCCCAGGAGTTTGAGGTTGCTGTGAGCTAGGCTGACGCCACGGCACTCTAGCCCCTACAATGGAGCAAGACTCTGTCGCAAAAAAAAAAAAGTATGAATGCATTTTTAAAAACTATTACTACAATCAATCAAATTAATATTAAATAATATAGATACAATTTATCTATTTTTATGAGTTAAACAAGTAAGAGTAAACCTACATACTATTTCTCATTACTTAGATTGTAATAATGCAATGCAAAATGTAGTTAATATATGAATTATTTATGAAAGAAGGGGTATGATTAAAAACATGATATTTCTTTGGTAAATGTGTATGTGAGGGTGTGCATTGATTGTGAGTCATTGGTTTTTGCTCTAAAGTAAAAATCATAATGACTACTCCAGAAGTAACTCTCCTAATGTCGTATATATCATGATGAAAATATTTATATGCATTTAATGAAAGAGAGAAGTATATGAAGCCACAAGATCTATTTGGCCAAGCAGCAGGAAATAATATTTTTGTTAACAGTAGACATAAAATATTATACATTTTATGAAATGAAATAAGGTTGAATGTAATTGGAATATATAGTTCATGATATAATTAGATAAAATATGTTTTAACTAACTTTTTATATGACAATGAATTTTAAAGTAGTCATATAACATTTTAGTCCTCAGGTTTCATCCAGGGTGTTTTGAAGAATCTGGTGGTCTGGAAAATATTTTAGTTACATAAAAAGAATGACTGTCACTAACCGGTACTACATTTGTTTCTAGCTATTTGGTAGAAATGAGTCTTATGAACAGCTGAAAAATATTGCTTACATTGTAATACATGAAAGAAGTTTTACTTAGTGACTAACATTTCTGACTGATCCTCTCTGTTTTGCATTTCAGTAGGCTTTCTATGAAGAGCAAAGACTTCTTTGACCCTAGTTGGGGTATGGAAGAGACAAGCCCATTAAAAGAAAGTCCTTAATAACCTCACTGCCTACATTGTACAATATATCTGATTCCAGGACATCCTAATAGCTAGCTTCCTTTTCTAGCAACACTCTTCACTTTTAACAGAAATAAAGACAGAGAAAGATGGGAAGCACTACAATGCGTTATAGATGCTTTAATTCTTCCCTTGATAATTACTTTTTTTGCATTGCTTCTCTGTTTGGTGTTCTTGCAGGTTTTTACACCTGGGCAAAGCACTACAGTGGGTTGGGTGAAGGGCCTGTCTTTTCCCTTTACAGTGGGTGAAGGAAGATTTTGAAAGGGGGATTAGGAAAGGCAAATCTTCATGATGTTAGGAAAAGGTCTACATGAAGACCTGGTTCTGTAATTGAATTCCTTAAAAACCATCAGAATCCTTGCACCCCTAAAAGTCTGTGCTCTGTCAAGAGGTACTGGGTACTGCAGCTTGGTTTGAAGACCCTTGTTTTGTCTACAGTGGAAGCAGTAGAGATGGCGCAAAGTGGCAGACTACACAGAGTTTGTGGATAGAATCCACGGGACTTGGTAATACATTGAATTGGGGTAGGTTAGGGAGAGGGACATGTCAAGGATGACTCCCACATATACAAAGGACATTTGGTGAGACCAGAAACACCAGGGGAGAAGCTGGCCTGAGGGCAGCTCTTTATAGTGTGTTCTTTTCTTTACCTTATTTTGCTTGGGGCAGTTTGTTGACTGATATTTTATTAAGTTATGGCCCAACTTTTTGACTAATTTTATTCAAATAGTGAGATGATTATTGGCACATAAGATAACGTTATTTCCAAAATGATTTTCCTTTTTAAAGTGGTATCTTTCCTCACCCCTAACAATCATTAATAAACCCTCTTATCAGTTTCTCAAAGACTCAAACTTATACTTAAATTTTATTGTGATGTGGAATGATTATATACTCAAGCTTATTCATACTAAAAATCAGAACTTGATTCTTTTAGAATTAATCAGTCTTAGATGTAGTAGACTCCAACAAACTGCAACATTGTTTCTCGTCTGTGCCCCCCACAGATAAATATGGAGAAAGTGACCCATGTGTTTCGTGTGCCTAGCTCAGTGCCTGGCACATAGCAAGTGCTCAATACTGTAGTTGTTGAGTGAAATATAGGACATTTACTGATTAAACTGATATTAGATATTTTAAAAGAAATGGGATATTTTCATATACATGTAATTATTACCACAGAATTCCTATACTTCATTTTATTGCATGTATAATCCTTTTGCTAATAACTGAGGCTTTCAATGATAGTTCATACCCACAAGTGGTGAAACTCTTAAATGTAAGCCACCTCTGTCAGAGGTCCCAGAGCCACCTCTTCTGCAAAGTCACGTTCCTCCCCCCTTGATGCCATTCCCACGTGGGCACGCAGATGGTACAGGTCAGTCTAGGGTCTTGAACTTGCTCAATAGATCTCATCTGCCTCCAGCGCACCCTGGCGGGCCGCACCGTGCACCCCACACTCCCCGCGCCGTCACTGTCAGGACGAGGGGTGGCCTGCGGTACCAAGGCGGCGGAATCTCCACGGAGCCTCGGCGCTGCTCACCGGCCGCCCGCCCGCCGCCCCGCGCCCGCGCCCAGCATGCACCGCGCCGGCTTGGGCCCGCCCGCCTGGCCCCGCGCTCGGCTCGGCGGTTAGGGCGAGGAGCGGGGAGCCTGCGGGAGGCGCTGAGCCTGGCGTTCGGCCGCGGGCTGCGCTCGGCTCGGCGGTTAGGGCGAGGAGCGGGGAGCCTGCGGGAGGCGCTGAGCCTGGCGTCCGGCCGCGTCGCCCTCGCCCGGCGCTCTGCGGCGTGTGCCCGGCGGCCGTCGCGCCACGCCGCGGCGGGTAAGGGCGGCGGCGTCCTCCTGGAGCTCCCCTGGCGTCCTCCCCGCCAGTCAGCGATGCGCCGGGCCGGGAGCGGGATCGGGCGGCGGTGTGGGGCTGGGGGCCGCGGCGGCCTCGGTGCTCCCTGTGGGCCGGACAGAGAGCGGCGTCCCCGGGCGCTTGCCTCTCGGCTCCGGGCTCCTCAGTTGCTTTCTGTCAGGAAGGCCGAGTTCTCGCCTCTCCTACATTGCTGGAGGTTTTTTTTCCTTCCCCAATTTTAAATGGGTAAAGAGTTCTTTGAAAGACCCAGTCACCATTACCTACATATATGTATATACACACAGCACATATATAATTACATATGTGATTTTGTATATAGAGAGGTAACTTTTCTAAGAAGTTAATGCATTGAATTAGTTAATAGGCATTTAATTAAAGACTTGCATTTTGTAGGATAAACTACATTAGGAAATATGTATATATGTATACACACAGTCATGCTCAATAACGAGGGTGGTCCCGTAAGGTTCTAATGGAGCTTAAAAATTCCTATCACCTGGTGACATAGTCCTAGCAGTCATGATGTTGCAGCCCAGCTCATCACTCACGTGTTTGTGATGATGCTGGTGTGCAAACAAACTGTGCTGCCAGTCCTAAAAATGTATAGCACATGCAGTTATATACAATGCATACTACTTGATAATGATAACAAATGATCATGTTACTGGTTTATGTATTTACTATACTATAATTTTTATTTTGCAGTATACTCCTACTTATTAAAAAAAAAGTTAAGTATAAAACAGCCTCAGGTAGGTCCTTCAGGAGGTATCCAGAAGAAGGCCTTGTTATGTGTCTTAGAAGATGACAGTTTCATGCAAGTTATTCCCCCAGAAAACCTTCCAGTGGGACAAAATGTGGAGGTAGAAGGAAGTGATATTGATGATCCTGACCCTGTGTAGGCCTAGGCTAATGATTGTGTTTGTGTCCTACTTTTTAACAAAGAAGCTTGAGTGAAAAAAATTAATAGAAAAATGCTTATAGAATGTGAATATAAAGAGAAAAATATGTACAGCTGTAGAAATGTTTGTGTTTTAAGCTGTTATTACAAGATTCAAAAAGTAAAAAAAATAAGTTTATAAAGTGAAAAAGTTACAGTAAGATAAGTTTAATTTATAATTGAAGGAAAAAAATTTTATAAACTTGGCGTAGGCTACATCTATAGTGTTTATAAAGTCTACAGTAGTATACATTACTGTCCTAGGCCTTTACATTCACACACCACTCACTCACGGACCCAGAGCAACTTCCAGTCCTGCAAGCTCCATTCATGGTAAGTGCCCTATACAAGTGTACCATTTAAAAAAATCTTTTATACCTTATTTTCACTGTAGCTTTTCTATGTTTAGATACACAAATATTTACCATTGTGTTACAGTCGCCTACGGTGTTCAATAGAGTAACATGCTATACAGGTTTGTAGCCTAGGAGGAATAGGCTTCCCATATAGCCGAGGTATGTAGTAGGCTATACCATGTAGGTTTTTGTATCTCACAGAGTATATACCATACAGAGTGTATACCATACACTCTGTGATGTTCACACAACAAAAATCACCTAATGATGCATGACTGTGTGTGTATATGTATACATGTATATAAAATAAACACATACATATAATAATATACATATTATTGAGTTAAATTTGCTAATTTTTAGGATTTTTGCCTTTATGTTGATAAGTGTTATTGCCTATACTTTTTTTAGGTGGTTATGCTCTTGTCTTATTTGGGAATCATTGCTATTTTAGTTTCAGGCAATGAATTCATAGCTTTTTTATTTCCAAAAGAGTTTTTTGTGTTATAAGGGTTTACTGTTCATTGTATGTTTGATAAAGCTCATCTACAAAACTGTTGGCCTAGTGTCTTTTACATTTTTGGAGGAAGGGAGAGCCTTTTGAGTAGTGTTTCTTTTTCCCTTCTTTAGTTTTTTGTTTTAACGATCTTGATTATTTTTGTTTTCTATTGTATTAATTTCTTCTCCTTTGAGTTTGTTCATTTTCTAGCTTCTTTATTGAATGCTTGAGTCACTTATTGTCAATCTTTAAAATACAAAATTCATTTAATGCTCTAAATTTACTTGTAAAAACTGCATCCATACAGCTGCATCCACCAACTTTGAACATGTGGTATTTTGATTTATTTGCATCGTGTTGGGAAATGTGGACTGTATAATATTGATTCTTTGAAATTTATTATCATCTTTTTTACCTAGATGTGGTTAAGTTTTATAAATTATGTGATTGAAAAGAGAGCAACTCTATTATGTACAGTGTTCTATATGTATCTAAGAGGTCAAATATATTGTGAAGATCAAATCTTCTATATACTTGCTACTTTTTAATTCACTTGAACTATCAATCATTGAGATAGGTGACTGTTTTGTGGCATTTTTCAAATTATCTGTAACATTTTTCTTTATATATCTTGAGGAAGTGTTTGAGACATTATAAAAGTTATAATTGTTGTAGTTTCTTGATGGATTGTCCTTTCTATTATTATGTAATCTCAGTGGGGCTTCATCACAGGTAACAAGGATGGTTCAACAAACATAATTCAATAAGTGTGATTCACCACATAAACAGAAGCAAAAACAAAAACCATATGATCATCTCAATAGATGCAGAAAAAGCATTTGACAAAATCCAGTACCCTTTCATAATAAAACCCTCAAAAAACTAGGCATGGAAGTAACATATCTCAAAATTGTAAAAGCCATATATGACAACACACAGCCAACATGATACTGAATGGGGAAAAGTTGAAAGCATTCCCACTAACAATTAGAACAAGATGAGAATACCCACTGTCATCACTTTTATTCAATGTAGTACTTGAAGTCCTAGCTAGAGCAATCACCACAAGAAAGAAAGAAATATTATCCAAATTGGGAAAGAGGAGGTCAAATTATTACTTTTAGCTGATGATATGGTCTTGTATCTGGAAAATCCAAAGGCTCCACCAAGAGACTCCTGGAATGGATAAAAAAATTCAGCAAAGTCTCAGGTTATAAAATCTAGGTAGACAAATCAGTAGCATTTCCATATACCAATAACAGTCAACTGAGAGTCAAATCACAGACTCAATACCATTCCCAATAGCTACAAAGAAATAAAATACCTTCATAACTCTGACCTTTTAGTAAAATCCTAAGCCCAGTTCTTCTGAATGCTATCATTCTCTACTCATATTTATCTAAATTATTAGTTTGTAAGTCTGGCTGCTCATTGATATCACTGGGGAAGCATTTTACCCATTCCTGTGCACCATGCTCAAAGAGTCTTTCTTAATTGTTCTTGAGTTTCCAGGCATCAATATTTTTAAAAAATTCTTCCTAAGTAATTCTAATATGCAGCCAGATTTGTAAACCATTGTACAACTGAGAAAGACTTTAAACAATTTTTTACTTTTTAAAATTCGAAAGTTTCTCATTTATCCAGGTTAAAAAGGCCATAGATAAGGAGACAAGATGAAAAAATGTTATTATTTGTTGCTTCCTACTATTTATAGGTATTTCAACTCTATTATTGTTGGACTGAAAAATAAAAGCTCCCATCAAAAAAAGAAATAAGCATTTAAGGCTTATTTACCTGTGAGTACATTTTTAGCTGCATTTTATAAATTTTTATATTTAGTGAGTTAGCATTTATTTCCTACTATTTTGAAATGTTTATTATGATTCCTTTTTTGAATCACGAGTTAGTTAGTCATATGTTTCTTAATTTCCAAATTTATGGCGTTTCACTATTTATCTCTTTATTTCTAATCTAATTGCCTTGTAGTCATAGAATTTGGACTATATAATGATAAATCATTTAAAATTCATTAAGAACTGCTTTATATTCTAGTAGGTGGTTGATTTTCAAACTATGCCATGTGTGATTAAAAATATGTTCTTCTTCTTGAGATGCATTATATATATATATATATAATTTGTGTGTACATATATATATGTTCTAAATTTTATTGTTCAAATCTTTATCCTTAATGGTTTTGTTGTTGTTGTTTTGCTAGTTTTGACAGGAGAGGGGACTGGCTTGATTAACTGAAGTAAGTTTGTTAAAATGCTCCATTATCATACTAGATTTATTTATTTCTCCTTATGGTTCTGTCAGTTTTTTGCAATATATATTATACGTTATACATTTGCATTATATATTTTGAAACTGTGTTGTTAGGTCCAAGTTCAGAACTGTTTTATTTTACTGGTGAAATGAACCTTCAATCATTATACAGTAACCTTCTTTATATCTAGTGACCCTGCTTTGATATCTTTTCTCTGATATATAGCTATAATATCTTTATTTTCTTTAATAGTTGCCCAGTATACCTTTTTCCTGTCCTTCACTTGCATCCTTTTTGTATCCTTATGTTTTCAAGATTTGCCTTTTAAACAGGGTATAACTGGAATTTCTCCTTAGTTTGACTGTTTTTGCTTTTTAGGTAATTTAGTTCATTTATATTGATTGTAATTTTTAATTTGTTTCTATTTATTTCTGCCACCTTATTTTGTACTTTTTTGTCCTACCTTTCTTTCTTCTTTTAGACTGATTGCTTATATATTTTATTTTTATTTCATCTCCTTCACCCCCAACTATTAGCTTAGAGTTTATGCATTCAGTTTATTCTTTTAGTGGTTACTATAAAAATATTAAGACATATACTTGTCAAAGTATACATTTAGTCAGTCTTTTTATCTTCCTCCAGAAAAAAAGAAAGATCTTAGAACACAAAGATCTTAGTTCTGATCATCCCTCTCCTGACCTCTATCCTATTATTTTAGTTCCCTCTCACTCTATGCAGTCAGTCATTGTTTAGTTTTACCCACATATTCATTACATCTTTTGTTTATAATTCTTTCTTTCATCTTAGACTTTCCATCTGGGATCATAGGACTTTCTGAAGTCCTTTAGGATACTCTTTATATATGTTCATTGATCTTGTTTGCCTAAAACTCTCTTTTTTTGGCCTTCATTTTTGAAATGTATTTTTACCAGGTATAGAATTCTACATTGACAATTATTTTTATTTAGCACGTTAAAGATGCTATTGTTTTTGGTTTAGATTTTTTTTTTCTATCAAGAAGCCCATTCTTAGTCTAATTGTTCTCCAGCTTACATAATTTATCTCTGATACTGTATGGATCTCCTCTTTGTCTTTGGTATTCTGCAGTTTCACTATGTTGCATGTGTACATATGTGCATATATGTGCTCATATGTATATGTTCATCCTGCTTAGAATTTGTTGGAGTCTTTGAAACTGCAGATTAGTGTCTAGAAAATTCTCAGTCATTATATTCGTATTTTCTCTTTTTTTCTATACTCCTGATTTGTTTTATATCAGATGTATCACTTTATTCTCTATAATATTTAACATGTCTTTTATTTTTTCCATCTCTGTTTCTTTTTTATTGGTAACTTATTCAGATCTACCTGAGTAAAAATCAGAGTACTGTTTGGGAAAGGGAAGGAAGAAATGAGTATTGTACAGATAACCTACTAAAGTCAACTACAACTATCCTTTTCAACTTTTTTCAACTTTTTTTTATGTTTTAAATCCCTATTTTGTGTAAACACATAGTTTGTTTTGCTTCCAATACTTTGGAAGGTTCATGCATTATTTTAGTTCATGACTTACAACATAATACATTATACTTCAACTTTTATTTTGTGATCTCTGCATTTTAGATAGCATCTGTTGACTTCTCATTGTAAAATGAAGACATTAGAACATAATTCATGCCATTTACATTTTATCTGATGCCTCCTACTCCCAGATTTTGATTGGTTATGTTATAATTCTTGTTCTTCTTATGAGTACTTTTTTACTTTTTAATAATATATTTAAACTTCTGTTGTTTTATTTGTCAGCCTTAAACAGTGTCTGTTGACCTCTATATCTGAAAGATGAGGAAATCAAAGCACTTATTCTTCCTATATTCCATTTACCTCCTTTTATTCATTTCTTGATTTCTTTTTAGTACATATATTTATATTTCTATATTTATATTTATATATTTTACTATCTAAATATAAGTAATAAAGTTCTGTTCCATAATCATAAGTCTCATAGTTGTTTTGACTTAGTTCTATATTTAAATGAGTTTATTGCTCTTACTATTATTTCCTTTATTTCCAAGTTTTCTCTCTTTATCTCTGTGTTGGTGGCCTTTATTGTTATATGCTTTTTATAAGAAGGGCTCATGGTTGATATCTTTCCTGAATTTCTTTCCTGAAGTTTGAAAATGTTTGTTATCTTCATGCTTAAAGGAAAACTTGGCATTTGTATGTCACAGTGGAGAAATATGGGGCTAACTTCATATTTTTCACTTGTAGGAAAAAAGATTAACAAATTTGATTATTTTATAGTATTTTATTAATAGGTTGAACAACTTTTCTTATGTTTTTTGGATGTTTGGTGGTAATTATATAAGAATATATAAGAGCATGAATATATAAGTCATGCCGAAGTCAAAGCAGAAGTTGGGGTTAGCATATACTCTATTGAAGGAGTTGGCAAACAATGGCCTGGCAACCATTTTTGTATGGTCTACAAGCTAAGAATGGTTTTACTAAATGAATGTTTACAACCAATTTAGTGATAGGTAAAATAACATCTCAGTTAAGTGAGATGTTATCCCTCCAAAAAGTAATTTTATTTTTCTTATAGGTCTGTATTAGAAAAAAATTGTACACAATTATTATTATCATATATTAAATTTAATCAGTAAAACATTTGTGGAAATTTGTTTTTTTCTTTGGTTATATAAGTACCTATGTAATATCCTCAATTTTGCCTGTCAGCCCACGAAGCCTGAAATATTTACTCTTTTGTCTTTTTTTGGAAAAAGTTTACTGACTGCTGCTTTACTACAAATCCAGAATGGGTTTGATTCAGGGATGCTTTTGAATCCAGTGGGATATATCTCCCTTAGGATCTGTTTCTTCATCTTATCTCAAGATATGGGTAAAGTTGTATCCTTCTGTTCTTGGCTGTAGTGAGTAATCCTTCTATGGAACTGCTCTTGCCTCTTTAATTCTATCTTATTTGATTTGTCTGAAGCATATTTACTTGCCAGTTAAAGATTTTTCTACCCTACATTGATTCTAGGCTTAAATTCTTCAGTTATAGTATACTTCCCTACAGTTCATCATCTTTATTTGGAAACTTTCTGTATCTTGTTGGATTTCCCTCAGTAATCAGAAAGAGACTCTCTTTTTCATATTTCAAAACTCACTTCCTATTGTTCTATTCTATCTCAGGAATTTTGGTTATATATGGATGTGGCCTTTTAGTGCTTAGTGAATGGTGAAATTAGTTCAACAGCTTGAGCTACTAGTTCTGTTGACTTTCTTAAGTTCCTTTTGATGATCTTCCCTAAGGAAGTGATCTTAAAACTTATTATCTTTAGTATGTAATGTAAACTAAATTTGTATGTACATAAACCCATCAATTTAAGAGAGAAAAAATTGCCTTGGAGAGGAATTTAGACAATGTAGAGATTTCCCTGAGAAGGATAGCTTAGTGAAGGGTCTAGCTAGCTTAGTGAAGGGTCAAGAAATTATACTATATATAAGAAATACTTGAAGGTTATTACAATATTATATTAAACCACATGAGAAGTTGGGAACTATACATGCAACTTTGAATATCAATAGTCATAGCTGTCAAATTGTCTTTCATATTAAAGAAAATAATGTGAATATATTTTTACAGTCAGTTACTTCATAGTTTAATTCAGAAAAAGAATATGGAGACATTCATACCCATAGTTTGACAACTGTAAATCAAGACATGGACGAGGAAAGCAACACAAAACTGAGGTAAAAATAAGATGTAATGAGATTTTTTTCTAAAGTAAGATTTCAACAATATATGTCTAGTGGTAAGCCATTCTGATGGTGAAAACTAAAAATGTCACAGGGAGGGTTAATTGAGATTCCAGAGTTTAGAAAACCTTAGTTTCTCAGAGAGTGGTTCCTGACAAGACAGGCAAATTTACACCGATTGCTGGCTCCTTCCTCCAGACCAACCTTGGAAATGCCAAAAAAGAAAGAGGGAGGTTGATGGGTATGAGAAATTAACCAACAACTGAAAAATCCCGGGAAGGCAAAAGGTACCATTTATAATAGTAATGAAAAATAAAGTACCTAGAAAAATTACTTTTTAAAATGATGTGATTCTGACCTTTATGAACAAAATTATAAAGTTTCATTGAGAACCCAACAATATTTATATAGAAAAGCAAAGGTCCAAGAACATGTAAGTACTCTTTAAGAAAAAGAAAATGTGGAGTTCTTGACATACAGCTATAAAAACTTATTATAAAGCTATATTAATTAAGGCAGTGTGATACAGAAACAAAGATAGACAAAAAAAAATAAAGAACTCAGGGAGAGATAATTGTATACATTTTGAGTGATGACGAACTTGGTGTTACAGGTTGGTAAGGAAAGGATGAGGGTGTTCAGTAATGGTACTATGACAATTGTCTATCCTTATTGGGTGGGGTAAGGAAAGAAACTGGGTTTGCCTCTTATACCATACCCCAAAATCAAGGATTTAAGGACTTATGTATGAATTTAAAAACTTGTGAAAGGCAAAACTTTAATACGATTCAGAAAACATATAAGATAATTTTGTCATCACCTTTGAGTTAGTAAAAATTTCTTAAAGAAGGCATGAATGACACAAACCATGAAGGCAAAGATAAATTATATTGAAGTTAAGAACTGCTGCTGCTCATCAAGATGTCAAGAAGGGAAAAGATAAGTCCAAACCAGAGATATAAAATGACAAAAGATTACTAATTAAAATGTGTAAATAACTCCTAAACATTGTTAAGAAAATGGCAAACAATTCAGTACACACACACAAAAAAGAACAAAGGATATATTTTAATGAAGAGAAAACTTTTTAAGATATTTATAAACCAAATGGGAGCTCACAAAGTGCTCAAAGGAAAAGAATTTAAGAATACCTAAGAAGCTATCCATAAATAAATTCAAAGAAGTTGGATTTGTCCTCAAAAAGAAGTGTTACCATTTGAAGTATTTCTTTTGTTTCATTCCTCAAAACAAATAAAAATGAAAATACAACATATCAAAACCTATGGGATACAGTAAAAGCAATATTAAGAGGAAAGTTTATAGCAATAGGTGCCTACATCATAAAACTAGAAAAGCTTCCAATAAGCAACCTAATGATGCATCTTAAAGAACTAGAAAAACAAAAGCAAACAGAACCCAAAATTAGTGGAGAAAAGGCAATGATAAATATCAGGGCATAAATAAATGAAACTGAAACAAAAAATAAAAAAGATCGATAAAGCAAAAAGTTGGATTTTTAAAAAAAATCAATATTGTTAAAATGTCCATACCAACCAAACCAATCTTCAGATTCAATGCAATCCCCATAAAAGTGACATTCTTTACAGCAATAGAAAAAATTGCTATAAAAATATAAAATTTAATCCTAAAATTTATATGGAACCACAAAAGACCCAGAATAGCCAAAACCATCCTGACCAAAAAGAACAAAACTGAGGAATCACATTACCTGACTTAAAATTATAGTACAAAATCTCACTCAGTTAAAATGGCTTTTATTAAAAAGACAGGCATATGAATGTTGGCGAGGATGTGGAAAAAGGGGAACACTTGTACACTATTGGTGGGAATGTAAATCAGTGCAACCAGCATGGAAAACAGTATGGAGGTTCCTCAAAAAACTAAAAATAGAACTACCATATGACCCCACAATCCCACTTGCTGGGTATATTAATATTTCCAAAATAGGGGAATTCAGTATATCAGAAAGATATCTTCACTCCCATGTTTATTGCTGCACTATTCACAATAGTCAAGATATAGAATCAACCTAATTGTTCATCGATGGATGAATGGATAAAGAAATTGTGGTACATATATGTTGAGGAAAGATGATTGAGAAATTAATGAGATGTGGCTCATAAGCTTATTTTTTATTGTATCATCCAATATTGCAATATTAAAGGCAGAAATAATTTCAGGAGTTTTGCAGGGCTTTGCCCTGAAGGAATATGTGAACTTGTTAGTTTGCATATCAAAGGCTGCCTTGCCTCGGGAGGGCATCTCAAGGTCCGATTGGGGCTGTATCCCATGAGATGCCATATCTCAAAACCATGGCACCCCCCTGTTCTTGAAAGACAAGACATAGAATGGGAGCCAGAATAATGAGTGCCTAGACCAAGACGAACACATGTGGCTAAGAGCAGTTATCACAAAGAGCTGAACTTCCAATCCACAATAACTAGATAAAAGAAATAAGGAGCCACTATATCTCTGTTACCCCTCTGTTAATTGATAGCTATCTCTTAGAACTTAGAAGTTAGTCCTTGAAAGATCTTGTTCACATAGAATAGATTAGAAATTGTTAGAGGCCCTTTGAAAAACCTTTTTGCCTGTCATTATGTAAATCTGTTACTCCTGAACCTGAACTACCTGTTTTATGTAAATCTGTTACTTCTGGCAGAAGTACCTGTTATTATGTAAATCTGTTACTCCTGGCAACCGAGAACTGATATCTGTGATCATAAAACCTGTGTGAATCTTTGCTTGTGGCTCCACTACTGACGGAGATGTAGTGGAGACCCCTGAGTACCCTCGCTTTATGCTAATTTCTTTATATAAATCTATAAAATGATACTTTCATCTCTGTGTATTCTTTTATTTCCATTATTCTATTTCCTATTAATTTCTTATCCTCTGTGATGACCCCAACCTAAGGGATCCGATTTCTCACGGGGAGAAGTAGTTGATCTGCCCGTGGCCTACCTGAATCATATATGCAGTGGAATATTATATAGCCACAACAAAGAATGAAATCCTGTCATTTGCAACAATATGGATGGAACTGGAGAACATTATGTTAAGTGAAATCAACCAAGAGCAGAAAGACAAATCTTGGGTGTTCTTACTCATATGTGGAAGCTAAATATTAAAACAAGTGATCTCAAGGAGACAGAGAGTAGACTGAGAGTTAGCAAAGGGTGGGAAGAGTAGTGGGGAGGTAGGGATAAAGTGGGGATGGTTAATAGGTGCAAAAATATAATTGGATGGCTAGATAGAATGAACAATATTTGATAGCACTACAAAGCCACTATAATCAACAATAAGTTATGGTATACTTTAAAATAACTAAATAGTGGAATTAGAATGTTCCCAATGCAAAGAAATGATAAATGCCTGAGGTAATGGATACCCTAGTTACTCTGATTTGATTAATACACGTTGTGTGCCTATATAAAAACATCACATCTACCCTATAAATATGTATAACTATTATGTACCCATAACAAAAATAAATTTAAAAAAATTTAAAAAGGAAAGTATTACCTTCTTATTCATGTGATTAAGTATTTTTGTTTAGTATATCAATAGGTATAGTACTTTTTTCTCTTGAAAATTACATATACAGCTTTATAGAACACTGAAGTTCCTCTGCCGTATGGTCTACTATATAAGTCGATTGTAGGCAGTGATTGTGGATTCTGTTTTTATGAAAAGGTTTTTCCAGAATTTACAGAGGGAATAGTTGTTTAAAGTACTGTGAAAATATTTTGGTTTTTATCTTTATAGGTTTTTGTTGGTTTTTTTTAATAAAGGAGGACAATATGAGAGTATAAAATTTCAGAAAACTGTGTTCTGATTTCACTCTAACACAAACTTAATTGGGTAACATTTCTTCATTTTCTGAAATAAGATAAAGATTCTTAAGTCCCTTGCAGCTTTAAATTTTCAATGATAATTTATTGTGTTTATTTTGTTATGCTCCTACCAGTTAGACCTATTTAGCATTTAATAACTAGACTTTCCACATGAATGTTTCAGATCTGCTTTTCAAAGTGCCTATCAAAAATTACTAAAGGATAGATATGATAGTATATTATAAAGTACAGAATAAATATTCAATCTTTAAGTTATAGAGAATGTTCCATAACATTTATTAAACCTAAGAAGCTGTTTTACTTATAAATGTGAAATTGTAGGTAATATGCTAACAGCTCAATATTTTATTGGCGTCATTATTTATTCCCTTAGAATTGTTTTCTTTGTCATATTAGACTTTTAAAATATGAAGAGCAAAAATACAAAGATGTCAAGCCATCATGGAACCAACTAGCTAAAACAGCAGAAAAGGAAACAATGAAATGTGAAACAGTTGGAACATTCTCTGAACCCTTGAAGTCAGAGAAAACAGAAAAAATTCATCAAGATGATTATCCAGGCATGTTGATTTGTGTTTTCTTTTATAGAGATGGAAAGTTTTTCATAGCATTAAATTAAGAAAACAAGTATACTAGAGTGTACTTTCAAAATATAAGGTTTGGTATTTTACTAAGTTTATTAGTCACAGCAATTAGCAATGTCTTCAAATACAAAGCTTTTTAAAGGGAACATAAACTAAATACTGTCAATAATATAAAAATAAAAGGAGTATCACTAACACCACTGAAATGTCAGAATATCTATCATTTCCATAGCAATTTACAGTTACTCTTTCACGCGTGTCATTTCTTTCTTTTCTTTCTTCCTCTCCTTTCCCTCTCTCTCTCCTTTTTCTTTTCTTTTTTCTCTTCCTTTCTCTTCCCTTCCTTTCCCTTTCTCTTTCTTTCCTCAAAGATAGGTTAAAATTCTAAGTCCCCACAGCCTTCTGGCTATTGCTCTTATCTACTAGTGTCCTGATTACATAACTCCACATACCTTCATTTTTTTAGTCTTCTTTCCTTCTCCCTTGCCCAAATTTTACCATTTCCAGTATTCTAATTTTTTTTTTAACCACAGCTTTCATTTTTATACAGCTCTTTCATATCCTCACTTTTATGTTTCCAGCTCCATCTGTAGTACTTGTCTCAGGGAATAACTGTGCTTCCTTTCCTTCAAGGTGAATACCACCACCCCATACTGAAGCTCCACTTCTCCCGTGTCCATAATGGAACTTGAGATCTATTAATTATCTTCTCTCATATCCTTTCTACTGGCTCTTTTCCGTCAGCATGCAAACATGCTACATGCTTAACCATCTTAAAATAAACAAAACAACCCAGAAACATCTTTAGCCTCATGTTCCCTTCTCACAGTTACCACAATATGAGTATGATCAGGCTTCTTCTTGAAAGAGTAGCCCAGACTTCCTACCTCCACTTGCTTACTTCTAATTCACTCCTCAACCTGGATTCTGCCTAGGTCCAGGTCTCTTGTGAAGGGGTCTCCAGTGACCTCTTCCAAAGTCACCAGATACCTCCCCATGGCTAAATATTTATAAAAATAAGTACTTTATAAATAAAATAATTTTTATGTTACTGCACTATTCTGCAACTTTTTTTCCTGACCACTTATTTTCCTCCTTTTCCCTTGACTTTTGAGGAAAACTATTCACCTGGCTTGCTTTCTACTGTTCTATTAATATCTGCTCATTTTCAGTCTTTCTAATGGATTTTTACATCTCTGTCTACCCTTTAAATGTTGTTGTTTCTCAGATATTTTAGAGTCTGCCAAAATTAGTGTTTCCTCTTCTCTCTGGACTAGATACTTCATTTCATTTCATTTAATAACAATATATAGTTATATGCTGCATAATGATGTTTTGGTCAGTACATTAACATGCTGTACAGGTAGGTAACGTAGGAACAATAGGCCATGCCATATGGCCCATGTGTGTAGTAGACTATACCATCTAGGTTTGTATAAGTACACTCTATGATGTTCTCATAATGACATCGCTTAATGATGTATTTCTCAGAATGTATTCCTGTCATTAAGTAATGCACGATTGTATTTCCTCCTATATTATCTATTAAGTACATACTGCAAATATTATTTAGGTATATACCTGCAGTTGTCTTTATCCTCTGCCTAAAGATGGGTATGTTTGATTTCCTAAAGAGGCCTGAGCTCCAGATCTTCTGGCCTTCGTTGGGCCAGAATGTTTTAAACAGACAGATTAAAACAGAAGGAATACCTGGATCTTAACTTAGCTAAGTGACAAAGCTTCCTTTCCAACAGAGTGAAAAACAAGAGTACTCTGACCCTTCTGTTGTTTTTCTCAGGAAAGAGAGGATAGAAATATAAGGCTGGATAGAAATAAAAGGGTCAGACAAAGCAACGACTTGTTGGTCATGTTAAGATTTTTGTCATTATGCTTTGAAGATAGAAGCCATGGAAAGGTTTTAAGCAAGGAATTAATGTGATCAGATTTCTGTTTTGAAAAGATCACTCTGGCTGTAGGTTGAAGAATAGGTTGGAGGGGAACAATAATTGATATAAGGAGACCGGTTAGGAAGCTTTAGATATTCTGAAGGTAGCATTATCAGTTATGATAATGGGTTGGTGAGTGAGAAAAAGGTGTCAGAGATGATATCTAGTCTTCTGGCTTGTTTAATATAATGAATAGTCATGCCATTCATGAAGATAGGAAGTCCTTAAAAAAAGGTTAGGATTTGTGAGGTCTGGAGGAGGGATCATGAGTTCAATTTTGGACATGTTGAATTTGGAGTACCTTTGGTACATCCAAGTGGAGGGAGGTGAATATATGTGTAGGAGCTCAGAGAAGTCAGGGCTGAGACTGGGAGCAATTTGGGAGTAATTATGTGAGTAGAAGTTTAAGCCATGGCTATGAATAAGATTGCCTAGGGAGAGTGTATAAATATAGTGAGACTAAAACAAGGCCAAGGAGCTATAGAAATGACAAGCCAGAAACAGGAGGATGGCTGTAAAGGACAAATGGAATTGATTAGAGTTAGGCTGACTAGGATGGCGAGAAAGAATGAGTGTGTGGTGTCATAGAGTCAAAGGAAGTGATTTTATTAAAAAGGAAGGAGTGGTCTAAAGTATCAAATAACACTGATAAGTCAAGTAAAATGAGGACTAGAAAATGTCCATTGAATTTACTGACCTCAAGAATATAGGGCACGGGGCTCGGAGGCGGGCGCCTCTCGGCTGTGGCCGTGGCCGCAGCTGCCGGACCTGGGGACGCGGGCGGCCGGGTCGCGATCGTGGCCTCCTCGTCTGGCCGGCCATGCCGCACTCGGCCGGCCCTTGAGCGGCCTCCCCCTAAGCGGCAGCTCCGACTTCCTGCAGTCGCCGCCGGCCTTCCCCGGCCGGGCCTTCCCACTGGGGACGGACGGCGCCGAGCTGGCCCCGCTGGAGCGCCGCCCGGACGGGTCTCCGTTCGCTGTAAAAAGAAACACAAGCGAGAGGAGGAAGATGATGATTGTCCTGTAAGAAAGAAAAGGCTAATTGAAGCAGAGCTCTGTGCTGGTCCTAATGACTGGATTCTTCGTGCACATCAGGGTGTGGAGGGTCATGGAGTAAATCCGTGCACTGGTGGCCTTTCTGTACCTGGCATGTTAGATGTTATTTGTGAAGAAATGGAGCAGACGACTGGAGAACCACAGTGTGAAGTTGCCCGAAGGAGGCTTCAGGAGATTGAGGACAGGATAATTGACGAAGATGAAGAAGTTGAAGCTGACAGAAATGTTAATCATCTCCCCAGTCTTGTCCTTTCTGATACCATGAAAACTGGTTTGAAGAGGGAATTTGATGAAGTCTTTACGAAGAAAATGATTGAGTCCATGAGCCGTCCTTCCATGGAGCTTGTGCTCTGGAAACCTCTCCCTGAACTCCTTTCTGATAAGCCAAAGCCATCATCTAATGCTAAGAACTACACAGGAGAGAGCCAAACTAAGCATGGAGCTGCTGGCACTGCCTTCCCTCAGAGAACTGAATTGTTCTTAGAACCTCGGCAAACAGGGATGCCTCTTTACAATAGTTTGGAGACAGCTGCTAACACAGAAGAAGAGATGGAACTCTAGAAACCAGTTTCTACACTAAAGTTGTCAAATTTTAGAAGACTCCTGTGTTCAGTCATGGGCCTACTTGGATAGTATGGGGACTTGAAAGTTTTATGAAACGGGTGTAATAATATCTCCACCTGTGATTTGGGGTGGGACTCTCATTTTGGGTAGCCATTTATTGAATTCAACTTTTTGCCAAGGAAGTTTGTCTCAAGGGAAAAGCAGTTTTCTATGAGGCTTTTTAAAGGAATGGTGGATGACAGTTTCTTCAAAGGCCAAGTATAAAAGCCGTGTGTGTAAGAGTAACTGAAGCTATCTGTCACTATTGTCTAAACTATTCAGACACTTGCATAATATTCTCGAGTTGAAGAAGATGTTAAGAACGAAGGGTGCTCCTACAAGTACCTTGACAATTAAGTCACACATTAGTCTGTAGGTATAAGCAATGGTGACTATATATGATTGAGGAGAAAGATAAAAGAAAGCAGTAGCTTAAACTTATTGCTAAGAAGTTTAACAGAGGCCTTGACATTTATAAATTTGTTGTCAGTTCTTTATAGCTATGTTTATTAAATAGCCAGTAGCATTGTAGCTCTCCTTTTTGCCTCTGAAAATGCAATGAAAATACAAAGAAAAGGTTGTTCCTTTAAGGCTTTGCCTTGTGCTGCTGTTGTTCCTTGGTTTCCTTTGCATAATTGATAAGCCCAGTTATTCAGTAATGTTTACAACTTAATTAACTTTGATAGTTAAAAAGATTGAGGTAACCCATCTGCAAATTGCCTATGGGAGAAGCATCCTTTAGTTAATCCTAAGGAAGTGCTTTGTCTGCTAAACCCAGCATCGATAACTTCTGTAGTTTAAAAAAAAAAGTTGTATTAGCGAGTTGAGTTTTTTAATGTTAATTTAGAAAACGATGAATAATTAACCGAGAATACATGGGCAAGTGACATTCAGGTTTACTGAACTAGCCAATTTGTCTGGTGCTTATATTATTGTGCAGTAAGCCTAAAAGCTAGTGGAGAATAGATTCCTGCTAGCAGGAGATCATCTTGAGTACCTAAACCAAGCTCAAGGTGTCCGTTAGGGATAACCAGGATTTAATATTTTTAATTTCTCAGGAAGAGCTCTTCTGTGCAGCAAGGACTCATAGTGCAAAGTAAAATGACAGTTCCTTTATTGGTACAGAATATTCACTATAAGTTATTAAATGAGTGTAATAGTGTAATACTGGCCCTTCCATCACATAACAGGAGACCACCCCAGTTCTTTTTGTTTTGTTTTCTGTGTTTCTTCTCTCTTAGTAGGAATCAGATACCTTTTGTAGAAAAACATGGTTTATGCTAAGTAGAGGTGAATTTTTAGAAACCAGCTTCCATGCATTTTGGAAACCCATACTGAAATCCCTCTCCTTGTTACAGATGGCGTAGAAATCACAGGTCTGTTAATTGGACTGTTTCTTCTCTTGCCTGTTGTTCCTGCTTTCTCTATTTCTGTCTGGATAGTCAGGAAAAGATTTAATGTTTAATATTTAAACAAAATATTTATGTCTACACAGTGAAATTATTCAAACTTCAAACCAGTATTGAAACCAGTTGGAAACCAGCTAATAGTTTCTTAATCTCAGACTTAGAGATGAATGTAAACTGTATTCTGTTGAAATGTGCAAGTGTTTGATTCATGCCGTTTGAAAAACTCCTGCCTCGAGGTCATTGTTTAATGGGACCAACTTGTAAAGTTTTTGTAGCCTTAAAGCAATCTCTGTGCTAAAAAATATGTTCTAGTACAACTCAAAAACATAAAATAACTGCCTGGAGTTTGAGTTAGTCTTAGTGTTATAATGGAAAGAGAGACGACAGCTTTCCTAAGGACCCAAAACATGCCAAGATTTTGTCTTCTAAAAGGATTCCTGGGCAATCCTCATATCTAAGCTTGGAACCCAGGTGATTGGATGCAGAGACTGTGCTCTTAACTACTATGTTATATTGCCTCATCTTTATTGCTTGGTATGTGGAATTACTGTGGTATTATGTATAGCTCATGCTAGTTATTAGGTTAATAATGGTTTTATTTTCAGATTACTTTAAAGAAAGTATATCTCAACAACATGTAGTTGCTCTAGAACCAGCTTCACAGAAGGAAAAAGGGACATCAAAAGTAAAAAAGAGTCACAGTGATCATCGTCCAAAAGTTAAGAAAGCCAGGATTGTGTCATACGATAAAACAGGTATGTGGTATCACTGACCCAGCTTGTTTAGAAAACATTATACTTTTTCAAATTATTCTGTGGTTTGTGTGCTTATGTTGGACACTAATTTTAGAAAAAATAGTCTTACTGAATTTTATGTGTTTGGGTGCTTAAAGAATTGTTAAAAATTTTTAGTTCTTTTTTGACAATCTAAAATGTCATTAGATTAAAAAATTGACAACTTTCTAAAAATCTTAGCTTTGGAGTATAAATCTTTAGCTATATATTCATGGATAAATGAACAGACATGAAACAAAAACAACTCCAAGTTAATGTTCTTTGACTATTTAGAAGTTAGATGTAATAAAATGATTTAAAATTTTTAAAAAGTTAAAGAAAATAAAAAATTGACAGAAACTATTCAATAACTATGTTCTTAATTAAGAACAATCTTTAAAGGTATGGTTTTAGAACTATAAATAAGATAAACTTATAGTAAAACTCCATGGGATCATTCTATTTAACAATTTTATGTCTTTGTCTTATATAGAGTTTAAGTACTCAAATAAACAGTTCATTTAAACAGATTTTCCTCCACTGACATTTCTTGTTTGTACTCTCTCTATACTTGAAATTTATATTTGATTAATATTTTAAGTTTTGTAGGAAAAAGGAAACTTTTCTAATTTCACTGAAATACTGTGGTCCAGAGGTAGATTTATTAATATCATAAACCTATTGAAGCTAAAGCTTTAGGGCCCCCTCAATCACATGGGCTTCTTCCCTTTTAAAGAGAAATATCCTCAAAATTATAAATGCCCCAGAGAGCACAAAACCTGCATAGATGTGGTGGTGTTCATACCCTTGTATAACCTCCTCCCCTTCAGTATGGGGAACCTGTGACTGCTTCCAACCAATAGAATATGGCAAAGGTGATGGGTTGTCACTGCCGCAATTATGTTGTAGAAGATTCCATCTTGCTACCAGATTTGTTCTAGAATCTCTCTCTCCCCTTTGCTGGCTTTGAAGAAGCAAGCTGCTATGACTCCTACAGCCGCAGGAAATGAATTATGCTAACAACCTGAGGGAGCGTGGAAGCAGATCTTTCCCAGTAGAGCCTCCAAATGAGAATCCAGCCCCAGCCTTGTTTGCTGCCTTTGAGACTTGATGCAGAGGATCCAGTTAAGCTGTATCAAGACTCCTGACCCACAGAAACTGTGAGATAATAAATGTGTGTTGTTTCAAGCCCAAAATTTGTAGTAGTTTGTTATCCATCCAGGAAACTAATATAATAGCTTTTATTTCAATGGCTAATGTTGCTAAGCATTAAGAATTCTTAGTATTTTGGCACATTGTTCTTTAGTGTTTTGAAATTGACATCTAGTGTAAGAAAGGCCAACAATTTAGGTTTAATGACTGCCAGATCAATACAATTCTAATTCTTTAAGGATTATATTTTTTTATTCTCTTCCTTCATTTAGCTTCTATAAATCGATGAATACATAGACTGATAAAGACCTCAGTACATAGGATTTTTTTTTATTCTGAAAAAATGAAGAAATATTTCAGATATAAAAAGTAAACAAAATAGGCTGGAAGCAGCGGCTCACACCTGTAATCCCAGCACTTTGGGGCGCCAAGGTGGGAGGATCACTGGAGCCCAGGAATTCAAGGTTAAAGTGAGCCATGATTGTGCCATTGCACTCCAGACTGGGCACCAGAGTGAGATCCTGTCTCTAAATTAAAAAAAAAAAAAATCATATACTCACTAATGTTAATAATTTGTAATTTTTTAAAAAGGAAGTTGTAGTAGGCAGAATTCTAAGATGTCCTACAGTATTCCTGCCATCTGATTCCTTCCCCTTTAAGTGAAGACAGAACATGTGAATATGATGAAATATCATTCCCAGCTTTTATGTTATGTTATATGGCAAAAATACTTTTCCAAACGTATTTAAGGCTCCTAATCAGTTGAGTTAATATAAAAAAAAATCAAAAAAAGTTGAGTTAATCAAAAGGGAGATTATTCTGGGCAAGCCTGACGTAATCAGATAAGCGCTTTAAAAGATCAGAAGCAGTAGCAGAGGCCTTCCCACTGCCATGTCATGGATAGGGCCACATGGCAAGGACCCAAAAGTGGCCTAAAACTATCTGAGAACAGTACCTGGCCAACAGTTGGCAAGAAAATGGCGACCTCAGTCATACAGCCACAAGGAAATGAATTCTGCCCAAAACCTGAGAGTGCTTAGAGGCAAGTCTTTCCCTAGCCCAGTCTCCAGATAAGGGCATAGTCAGCTGATCTTGATTTCAGTCCTGTAAGACCCTGAACAGAGGACCTAGCTAAAAGTTGCCAGACTCCCAACCTATGGAAATAGTGAGATAATAAATTTATGGTGTTCTACACCACCAGGTGTATGGTAGTTTGTTACGCAGCAATAGAACACACATACTGAACTCTAAAGTTACAGAACAGTTAAAGCCACTCCCCACCTCTCCCTCTCCCTGTGCTCTTTCCTAGAGGTTACAGTTAGGGTCAGCTAAGAACTATCCTAAAATTGGTGACTATCTGTTCCCATTATGGTTTTATACTTTTTTTATATTTATATTTATCCATTGTGGTAGTTTTAAAATTTGTCCACAAATTCTTTGACACTCCTTCCTTCAAAATGTGGAGGTAAGAGCCAGACTTAATGACCCAGTTCTAACAAGCAATATGCTGAAGGTGCTGGCACTCAATTCTAACAAACAGAATATGGTGAAAGTGACAGTGTGTGACTTCTAAAACCAACTCATAACAAGTATAGCAGCTTTTTCTCTTGCCTTCCTTCCTGGATGACTCTTTCTCAGGTAAGCTAGCCATTACCTCCTGAGGATGCTTAACCAGCCCCATGGAGTCCTAAGTTTACAGAAGCTCACATACAATATAAACCAAAAGAAGCCAGATACAGAATACATACTGTGATTCCACTTATATAAAGTAAAAACTAGACAAAACTCAGCTCTGATCTTAGAAATCCGTACAGTGATCACCCTGTGGGAATGAGGTAAAGTGGGAACTGGAAGGGGTTTCGAGGTAGACTACAGGAGTGCTAAGATTGCTTTTTTTCCCTTGATTCATGTGCTGATTGCAGGAGTATGTTACATTTTGAAAACTCATTAAACTATGTGAATACCTTAGTTGCTCCATATGTATATTTATGCTTCAATAAAAGTTTAATATATATGCACACTGTCACTTTATCCTTTTGCAAACCACTGTCCTTTTCAGATTCATTCATGTTGATGCATGCATTTGGAATTAACTTTTACTTTTTCTATTTGATGGTTTTTTTGTCTAATTTGCCCTCTTTTCTCTTTTCACCCCTCTAAAGCCTTATATTATTTAAGATCTCTTTCTTTAAAATTAACACAGCACTTACTAGTGGTATTACTCATTTGACAGTTTTCACATATTGTCTTTCATTATGAAGACATATTCACATGATAAGATAATATCTTCAGTTATATTTATTATAAACTCCCAATCAGCAGAAATCCTGTTTTAAGTTGTTTAAGGAAAGTATTTATTTTTATCCTTAGGAAGTGGATAGGTAGTTTTACCCTTAGTTGTCAGAATTCTTCTTTAAATACTGTCTTCATTATGTTACTTGCTCCTGCTGAAAATTCTATCCTGTAGTATTGCTTCTTCAAGGCTATGAGATTATAAAGTGAGGAATACGGAAGCTTAGCCTCAATATTCACTGATGAGGTTTTATTATAGATATAAGAAGATATTCTGTTGTGTTTAAATAGATAAAATAAATTCAGTCTTCATTCTGCTCCCTATTCTTTTTTATGGTTTTCCTTTGGAAGGCTGCCACTTGAACTTTCTGATTTTTTGCCCTTGCCCTTGATATTTGTTTTCTTAGCTCAATGTGAAGGTGGGATGTGCACCAGTCTCCCCATATTTCTTACGTAAAGAATACACTAGAAAAATGTATCACCCTCCAATATTAAGTACATAATATATCATTTGTTTTTAGTAAACATTCATGATTCTGTCATTAATTAATCTAACTCCTTTTTAGAAAAACATATTTTTCCAGCTTTTTGGGAAATATGTGTTCCTTAAATTTGCTATTTAGCTTGGTGCAAAAGTAATTGTGATTTTGGACCGTAAATCATTATAACCAGGTTCAAACACATCTTTATTAATCAAAATAGGAACCATTATAATCAACACATTTTTGCCAATGAGAAATACGTTTGTTTATTCCTGTTTATTCTATAAAAATCTGAGCTTCAGGATTCAACGAACCCTTGGAAAGCATTTTTTGCGTCCTGCTGATTGTGAAAACATTTCCTTGCGAAAAGTTGTCAAGATGCTTGAAGAAGTGGGAGTCAGTTGGCAAGAGGTCAGGGGAAATGGCAAGAGGTCAGGGGATGAGGCAAAACTTTGTAGCCCAATTTGTTCAACTTTTGAAGTGAAGTGTTGGTTGTGCTTTGTGCGGTTGAGCATTGTCATAGAGAAGAATTGGGCCTTTTCTGTTGACCAATGCCAGCTGCAGGCATTGCAGTTTTGGGTGCATCCCATCGATTTGCTGAGCATACTTCTCAGTTGTAATGGTTTCACCAGGATTCAGAAAGCTGTTTCTGGATCAGACTGGTGCCAGACCACCAAACAGTGACCATGACCTATTTTTTGGTGCAAATTTGGCTGTGGGAAGTGCTATGGAGTTTCTTCTTGGTCCAACCACTGAGTTGATCCACATTTCGTTGCACAGGTTCATTGTTGTTGCATATGATAAGAGAAGATGACACTTCAAAATGACATTTTTTTAAATTTTCAGTTAGCTCATGAGGCATCTGCTTATTGAGCTTTTTTCACTTTTCCAATTTGCTTCAAACGCTGAATGACCTTAGATTTGTCGTCATTGAGTTCTTGGGCAACTTCTCGTGTAGTTGTAAAAGGATCAGCTTCAATGGTTGGTCTTAATTGGTCGTTGTCAACTTCCCATGGCCAGCCACTGCACTCCTCATCTTCAAAGCTTTCATCTCCTTTGCAAAACTTCTTGAACCACCACTGCACTGTACATTCGTTAGCAGTTCCTGGGCCAGATGCATCATTGATATTGGGATTTATCTCTGCTGCTCTATGACCCATTTTAAAGTTGAATAAGAAAATCGTTCACATTTGCTTTTTGTCTAACATCATTTCCATAGTCTAAAATAAATATAAAATAAACAGCAAGTAATAAATCATTAGCAAAAAAACATAAAGTGAGAAATGCACATTAAAATGATGTATAATATAACCACATTTATTTAAGAATGTATTCCAATAACAAATGGCATATTCCAACAATGACAATACCGCAACTACTTTTGCACCAACCTAATACTTATTCTGAAAAAATGTTCTTTGTTTTATTTTCCCTAAATTGCTTCCATTTCCAGCAGTCTTTATCAAATCTATTAAATCTGTGAAATTGCCTTCAAAAATGGATGTGCTAATTTATACTTTTACATATTGCACAAGAGAAATGCCTGTGCTCACATTTCATATTTTCGCAGTTTTAATTTTTCGCCAGTCTGAGTGAGAAATGCTTTTCCATTGTTGTTTTAATTTGCAATTCCCTGATTACTAATGAAGTTGAAGACATTTTCATGTTTATGGGCCATTTGTTTTTTCCTGTAAATTGTTTGCTCATCTTTCTATCAAAGTGTTATTTCTTACTGATTGGTAAGAATTATTTAAATATTTAGTGTATTACTCTCCAGCCTCTTATATAGGCCATCAACATCTCTCAATTTGTTAATTACATTTTACTTTGTGCATGGTGGCTTTTCTTGCATATAAGTTGTTAAGTTTGTGGAAGTCAAATTTATCATTGTTTTCTTTGTAACATGCTTTGATTCTTTTTCAGGAAGTTTTTGCTACCCCAGGTTTATAAACATACTCTCCCATATTTACTTCTACCAATTTGTTTTTCCACATTAACATCTCTAATTCATGTGTAATTTATGCTCACAATAACTGCATGTTTTTCTAAATGGCTATTTTCCCATTATGATTTATTGGACAGTTAATCATTTTATGTTGATTTGAATTATTATCTTTTTTAATTATTAGATTTTCTCTATACATGGTTATATTTCTAGACTCTAATCTGTCCTACTCATCTGTTTTTCTATGTCAACATCACACTACTTTGACTTCTCTAGGTATACACTTTTATATCTGGATCTATAATGTTACTTATCCTCTTGCTGAACATACACAGTTTGTGCCATCTCCTTAATACTAATTTTTATACCTCTCCTCTTCCCTTTTAGGCCCATTGTTAGCTAGCTTTCTTTTAAATTAAGTATTTTTAATTTATTTCCATGTTTAAGCAACTGAAAGAGCTCAGACTAGGGTAACAGTGGAGGTACCTAGGGTATAAAATTTAAAGAAGAACTCACTCTTAGGGTCATGCAAGTGCTTCATCCTAGTCATAACACTGCTTTATTCAAGAGCTGAAGTCTCATTTAATCCTTAGGAAAGAAGTTGTTTTAGTCATATGGTGTTTGTAATTCCTAGAAGGCCAGAAATATAACTTCTTAGGATTGCTGGTTTTGCCGTGAGGCTTTTTACATGCCTCTTCTTCCATGATTTGTTCTAACAAAAAAGAAGTTTAAGAGCCAACCTGCACAGCATGGTGAATAAAAGCCAAGAAAACAGATTGTATCACGAAGGAGAGAATCATTAGCTGCCAGCTGAGAGATCGAGAAAGATACAGTCTGAAAAGTGTCTATGGGATGTGTATCCTTAGGAAGAATATTTCCATCCCACACTGTTAGTACTGCTTTTTGATCCTACTGCCTCCACTCCAGCTTAGGCATTTATTAAGAAAAGCCTTATAACTGGCTCCTGTTCCTAGCCTCTTCTCTTGCTTACTATCTGTGTAATTATGGAGTTAGGTTTTTTGTGATCTCTTTCTTAAATGGATAAATACTGTTCCCTCTTTTCAGCTTCTGTTAAAACTGAATTTTAAGCTCTATTTTCTTCTCCTATTATATAGCCTTTATGTAAACTTTAAGTTACCATTTAAATTTTGTCTCTATGTAGAACTATTTGGAATATTATACATTATCCTTAAGTGATGCCCATATTTGCACTCATATTGGATTTTTTTTTAATGTTCTATACCAGAACCAGAAGATGATGATATGATAAGACATATTATTAGGCTAAGAGAAAAGCTTGGTTGGCAAACTATATTACCCCAGCACAGTTTGAAATACAGAAGTTGTGAAGTTGAAAGTCAGAAGACTATTCTAAAGGTATTATTCTATTTTATTCAACTTTGATCTTTAAAATTAATATGGAAATTGTGACTTAAGTTTTATTTAATCCATTTCAGATATTACATCAAACTCAGACATTACATTAATTCCAAAGCACAATCATTGTTTCATGGTAAATGCAAAAGTACTTGATATCATTTTATATTACTTTTTAGGGAATGGAGAATTATAAGGTATATAAATTTTAAGTCTATAACACATCAAAATATTTTTGTCTGTCCTGTCCCACCCTTTCCTCTAACTGAGTGGGTTCCCAGTAAGGGGTACCATCTGCCTGAAATTAGAATCTATTTTTTTGTTCCTGCTTATCAGGTTTTTGTGATTTAAAGAGAGATCATAATATATTTGTTAACATTCTGTCCTTCTCACTCTCTTACTCCCTGGTACCTGATTTTCTGTCTCATCTGCTTTGTGTATCTTTATGTTTTCCATTTTCTCCTTACCCGTTAACCTCTTTCTTCAGAGAAATTTAGCTTATCCAAGATCATATGACCAGAGGGTAGAAGCTGTGATAAGAATGAAAGTCTGTATCTTGACACCTCCGTTATTATTGCTGATCTAAGATTGTACAGGATCATCTCTTCCTACTTTTAGATCAGGAATTCTCTAAGTTCAGTCCCCAGACAAGTGGCATTGGAATATCTTAGAACTTATTAAAAATATATATTCTCATCTGTACCCTAGACTCATTGAATCAGAAACTCTGGGGGTAGGGCCCAGAAATCTGTATTTTATTAAGCTCTCCAGGTAATTATGATGCACAACTAAGAACCATTGTTCCCTTTCAGGGACCAGTAAACTTTTTCTGAAAAAGGCCAGATAAGTTTTTAGATTTTGCAGGCTGTATGATCTCTGTTGCAATTACTCAACGCTGTCTACAAAAGCATTGGTAGACAATACATAAACAAAAGGGGGTAGGTTGTGTTCTAGTAAAATTATATTTACAAAAACAGGCACCTGGTCCTGACCATTGTTTGCTGATCCTTGCTCTGGACTATTACCATGAAGATAAATGGTCTTAATGAACCTTGTTCAGAAGCAGCATAATATAAAGGAAAGTATGTGCATAATGGAATCAGATTCACCTAGTTTTGAATCTATATACACTCACTGTATTATCTCGGACAGGTCCCTAACCTCTCTGAGCTTTAGTTTCCTTGTCCTTGAAATGGAGATGATGGTAGTTCTCTTGGAGAATTATGAAGATTAAATGAGATAAAACATGTTCCATTGTTCCTGGCAGGTAGTAGGCATAGTAGTTTAAAAAAAAACAAGATAGATGTCCATAGGTTCCTTGGACTCAGATAAGGTATGTTTCCTTTGTATGTGAAGAAAGGATTGAGAATATGAAAAAACACTTGTTAAATGAAAAAATAATTGGAATATATTATTCTTATGCTTATATAATTGAATTTTTAAATAATATTTATAATCCATTTAGAATATCTGTATCTACATTAAATTTCCTAGAAACTGCACATTTTGAAATGTAATTTAGAACAAAATGACGCAAGTGATCATTTAACTATAACAAAGTCTATGCGCTGTGCAAGTCATCACTCAGCTTATTTCTTTTAATTTGCAGTTTTTAAACTTGTTTATGAAGGTTTCTTAGTATAGATTATATCATAAGCCAAAATAAGAAAGTGAAACAGCTAAAACAATTGTAAAGAAAGAAGTAATCTTCAAGGAAGTCAAAATTTAAAAAACTGTAAAGCTGGATCCAAAATTTAAAACTACAGTAATTGGAAACTGTTAACTAAGTAGCTTCTGAGGACATCACTAGACACCAAATGCTTTTTGGAAATAAAATTTAATTGTCTAGAAAAGACTAAAATTTCATATAATATTAGAAGTGTTTTCATCAATAAAAGTTAAAAGTTTAGAAACTTCTAACGCTAGAAGTTTTCTTAGTGTGGAATGGCTGATTTCTCAGTCATGCCAAGTAAATGTGGGAGAGGCATTATAGCTTATTGCAATAGCATAGAACGTGGGAGTCACACTTGGATTCACATCCCTACCGTGCTACTTCCTGCATTATTGACTTTTCTTAAATTACTTAATTTACCAAAATATTAATTTCTGCATCTGTTTAATGAGATTCAAAAAATCAAACCTTTGTTTCTTTAAATTTAAGAGATTAAATTTAAGACATTATACTTTTATGGTTATAAAGATATCATATTTGAAACACTTATTACTCATTAAATATGTGTTTCTTATTTAGCAAATATAAGCTATTGTTATTATAATACTAAACTAGCATTGTTATCAAAATAAATGATAAGTTTGATATGCCCAGAAGGTTTCTGGTGTTGGTAGACAAATTTACTGGAAAGTGACATATATGTAAAAGATATGTTGTCAAGTTCTTTGAGTTACTAGTAAGTATTAGTAAGCATATAGGTAAATTTTTCTGAATGTTTTATTGCCACATCATGTTATATATTTAAATATATTAATCTTTCATAAGATTGATTTGTTGAATTTTGATTAAATATTAATACAATTTGATATTAGCTTTCCTCAGTGATAGTATTCTTATTATTCTTATTTTTAATCTGTATTAAAATTGTTTTAATTTACTAGGTAATCTGTTTAGCCATTTTATTAGTTAATTTAGTCAAATTAATTAAATGTTTTTTAACCTCAGGAATCTCTGAAAGATGATGGAGAATTTGTATATTGCCTTCCTCGGAATGATCCTAAAGCCCTTTACAATCCATATGATCTTCACGTAGTCTCTGCCCATACAGCTAGACATTGCAAAGAATATTGGATTATTACTGCTTCTTTTATCTCAAAGGTAATATTTAATGGATGTTTTCAGCTTTCAGAATTATAATAGCAAAATATTATCCAATTTAGATTTTAATTGCATAAATTTATCTGTGTTTCAGAGATACCTGTTCATTTGAGGAACACTTTAGGTGTAAGAATCTCCTTGAAAGAATGTTATTTAATAGTGACATTTTTTTCTTCTTTGTAGAAATTTAGGTTTGAGGATTCAATTTCAAGAAATATTTTCACCTCTCAAATATTTTATTAATATTTGGTATAATTTTTTTAAAGAAAGAACTAGAGAATGGGCAGTTGCTGGCGTAATAGGAATTATAATAAAGAAAAGAATCCTTTTTATTAGTGCATTTGTCAGAAACTTCACTGTCAGATGAAGAAATCCCCCTATGATAATCTTATATACTTATCACACTTAAGCACTTTGATACTTATCACAAGTTGAAATTATACGATTATTTGTTTTGATCATTTGTTTTATGTCTGCCCTTCTCTGCCCTCCCAGCTAAATAAACTAAAACTCTTAAGTATGCCTGTGCAGGACCAGATCTGCACGAAGTATATCTGTATATACAGATATGGAAATGTTTCTATATGCAATATCAAATGAGAATGGAGGAACAACTTCTATACATATGAAATATACACATAGATACAGACGTGCTGATATAGACATACTTTTATCTCTGGATGAAATTTTTTAAAAAAATGTTAACATTTGGGTGGGGTAGAGGGACTCTTGGAAAGAGAGAGAATTCCTTGATTAAGGACATACAGTTTTTGAATGTCAAAATGGGGTATCTTGATAGTGGGATTATAAACCACCTTGGACTACTACATCTCTGTGGCTAAAATTAATTTCATAAATGTTACTTTTATAGAAAATGTGAAAATTATGAGGTAAAATTTGAACAGCTGTTTTTGTGAAAAGTATCTCAGGGTGAGGAAGAAGTTTTTCTTCTCTCTGTTGGAGCACAGGAAATAGCATTAGAAAATGGCAAGTAGAGATGCAACATATTTAAGGGAAACAAATTTGGGTGTAGGTAAAGTGGCTGAGGGTTCAGATACAGAAAAAGCTTAATTATGAAGGCAAGAAGTTATGAGTACATATTTTTAAAAGAAATAAAATCATGTTTTTGTCCTTTACATTTGTAGGTTATTAAAATAAGTGGTGGTATAGAGGAAGTAGAACTTGTACCTGTCTCAGAATGGCTATCAGAAAGAAGATGTTACTATTTATTACGGCAATTTAAGATATTTTCCAGTTTCCGGTGAGATGAAAGGAAATGAAACCAATTTTTTGTAGTTTGATCCTGTTGAAAGAGCAATTGTGTCTGGGTGACATCTCGGTTCTATTACAGTAATGCCATGTTTATGGGAAATTATAGGGGAAATGCGGTATTCCATAAAAATTTTTTAGATAAAAGAAGCATACTCATTTAAATATTAAAACTCTTAATTTTAATCTTTCTGGATAAATATTGTAAAAATATTTTATAGTCAAATTGATCCTTGAACAATATGGAGGTTAGGGATGCCAACCACTCATGCAGTGGAGAATCTGAATATAAGTTTTTGACTCCCCAAAAGCTTAACTGCTAATAACCAACTGTTGACTGGAAGTCTTACCAATCATGTAAATAGTCAACACATATTTTTAAGTTATGTATATATGATATGCTGTATTCTTATGATAAAGTAAGCTAGAGAAAAGAAAATGTTAAGAAAATTTACTATTCATTAAGTGGAAGTGGATCATCATAAAGGTCTTCATCCCCTCCATGCTCCTGTTGAGTAGGCTGAGGAGGAGGAGTTGGAGGAGTTGTTCTTTAGGTTCATTTGCTCATGTGCCATGGAAAGCACAACACCAAAGCACTGGGTTTTTGCAGTGAGAAAGTTTTATTGCCAGGCAGTCAAACAGGGAGATGGGAGTCAGGCTTCAATCTGTCTCCCCATACTGGCCTTGCAGCCCTAGATTGAGGGGAGAGATTTTGAGAATGGAGTCAGGGCTGGAGAGTGATTTGCTGTAAGGAAAGGGGAGCTGGAGAGTCCCTTGGACATGTGCTGTTGCCCCCACGTGCTTCTTCACAGCTCTTGTGCTCAGAAAATGTCACATGTCGGTGTTGGCACAATCTGGGGGTGGAGTTTTAGCCTCTGATGTCAAAAGGCCACCTAATCAGGCAAGCAAGGCTACTTTACCTAGACTCCAGTCAGCCACTTTGGTTCCAGCCAGTCCCAGCTTGTCAGTCAGTTTTGTTGAAAAGGGGTTTGTAGGAAACTGTTTTCTTTTCTATTGTGGAGCTCAAGAAATTTTGCTGGTTATCAGATGATTTTACCCTGTTGGGCACAGTTTCAGTCTTCTGTCAGGGGTGGCAGAGGTGGGAGAAAATTTGCATATAAGTGAATTTGTGCAGTTCAAAGCCGTGCTAAGGGTCAACTGTATTGAGCTTACTTTACCTTTTTTCCATACATTTGTTTATTCATCAAATGAACATTTATTGAGAGTCTGCTAAGAACCAGGAATTATTCTAGATGCTGGGGATACTGTATTGAATAAACCAAACAATTATCTTGCTCTCAAATAATTTGTTGTAGTAGATGAGAGATAATAAAAAAATATGTAAATCTATAATATCAGGTAGAGATTATATGTTTTTTTGTTTTTTTTTTTTTTGAGACAGAGTCTCGGTTTGTTGTCCAGGCTAGAGTGAGTGCCGTGGCATCAGCCTAGCTCACAGCAACCTCACACTCCTGGGCTCCAGCGATCCTTCTGCCTCAGCCTCCCGAGTAGCTGGGACTACAGGCATGCGCCACCATGCCCGGATAATTTTTTATATACATATCAGTTGGCCAATTAATTTCTTTCTATTTATAGTAGAGACGGGGTCTCGCTCTTGCTCAGGCTGGTTTTGAACTCTTGACCTTGAGCAATCCGCCCACCTCGGCCTCCCAGAGAGCTAGGATTATAGGCTTGAGCCACCGCGCCTGGCCTAGAGATTATATGTTTTAAAGGAAAATAAAACAGAGTAAGGGAGCTAGGGGCAGCTTGTTGATTCAAGTTCCTAACCAAAATTTTATCTAGTTTTAAGCTACGTTACATTACGTCATAAAGCACTACATCAGTGTTCCTGAGACTCAGTCCCAGACTGTTGTTCTTTTAGTGTTTGTATCTAGTTTTATAATTTTCTTGTTTCTCTTTTATGTTTGCCTTTTCTTGTGTATTGCTGTCTGCTAGGGATTAGGAAAAGACATAAATAATATTTTAAATTGTCATATTTAATATAGTAAATAGCTTAAATAACTAAAGACCTAAGGAATTTTCTGTAAGTGAACTGCATGAATTTTGTGGCAGAGAAAGCTGTTCACTTATTAAACAAGTACTTATTCTGTACCTATTTCGTTTCACTAGTGAAAGTGCTGGAGATAGAACTGTGAAAAAATATAGAAGGTCTCTGTTCCTATAGAACTTACATTCTATTGGAGGGAGATGGATAATAAATAAGTAAATAAATAAGATAATTTCAGATAGTGATAAGGTCCATAAAGATAATAAAACAGAGAAATAAGATAGAGGGGTGTGTGTGCGTGTGTGTGCGTGTGTGTGTGTGTGTGTGTATTGCTACTTTAGGAAAGATGGTCAGAGATGTGGTATTGATGTACAGCCCTAAATGATGAAAAGCGAGACAGCCATGTGGGGTTTTGAGAGAGAATAGTTGCAGACAAAGGATACAGCAAGTTCAAAAGTTGGTAGGCAGGAACAAGTTGTATTTGACAATAGAAATGGTGTGTCTGGAGTGTTGAAGAGTTTGGTAGGAAATGAAACAGGTTCTGTTATTGTCTGGAACCCAGGTCACATGCAGTGCAGGTGACTGTGTAACAGTTCTGAGATGTTTCTCATCAAAGATATGTGATAGTTTCATCCCTATAATTTAGGAATGAGAAGTGAGGTTGGTAGATGTTTGATTCTGGATTATCAGCTTAGGGCATTATCCACAGTACTATTTTTTATATCTATTTGTTTGAAACTCTGTCAAGTCAGACTTTCCAGTGTTACCCTTGCTTTGTGCTAAATCCTTAGGGTCTATTCTTTTCTAAATAATTTTCATTTATTAAACTTGAAATACAGTTGGAACTGGGACAAGGATCATCTTTTTATATGACATTTGGCATCTGTAAGTCCACATATTACTGACCATGGGTTCTTGGTTTCGCATGCAATAGAAATTGACACGTGGTCAAGAATTTCCCCAGACAAGGCTTTATTGGGGCTTATGCTTGAGCATAAGGGAGACAGCAAATGAGATTGAGTTCTCCAGCTGGCTCCTCAAGGGCATTCCGGGAGAGTTTTAAAGAAGCTTACGTAGGAAAAGGGCTCCCTCTGAGCATGTAGAGGTGGAGATTTCCTCGCACTTCTGCAGTTTTAGTACATGCTTCTTCATGTGTCACATGTCTCATTAGCATGTTAAATCTCCACCCCTGAGCATATTTTTAGCATTAAAATGATATTATAATGAGGAAAAAGTCAGGGTAAGGTAAGTTCTGGGGTGGGGGGTGTCTGTTCTGGCTTGAAGCATATAGATCCAGATGGGTTCTATATGGGTTCTATATGGGTTCTTCAGCAGCTGGATTCCTTATCAGCCTGTGTCAGCATCTTCTTTAGTGGTCCTGGAAAACATTATTCAAGAGACAGATGGTGTAGCTCTGTCCTTATATGGGTATGAGTTGAATTCCGGCAGTTGGAAAACTATTTGTCTAAGCCCTCTGCAAATAACTCAGGTTATATTGAAGTCTGTGGTCAGGGGTGAGGGGCCTGAGTCCAATCCCTGTTCTCTCACACAGTCAAGATGATTCATTTTCTTTCTTCATGTTAAGAAAATATAAATTAAATTTTAGTCGGACTTAAACTTGTAGATTTACTTGATATTTACATTTTATTTTTAATATATTTTGTCACGTTTTTATCACTAATATTAAAAAAGTAACATTCCAAGTAGAAAAGTAGGATAAAGATGAAGTGCTAACTTAAGTTGGCAATACCATGTATACAGTGCAGGGATGACTGGAGCATCAGCATTATCTTTTTACCTCATGAAACTTTCTGGTGTGCTAGTTTCTGTGGCCTGGGTTCCCCTGTGATTCATGCGGGTTCTTCTAGAACCCTGAGATACCATGACTCTATGGATCTGGATTAAAGTGAAATAGGAACTTATTTGGGATGCCTCTTTGGAGCCTGATTCAAGTTACCAGATTTGTTTGAGGCATTTCTAATTTCTAAGACTTCAGGTGTGATTATTTGAAGGACATGATGGGATTTCTCTTTGAACTGCTTGGATGGTTCCAGGCCTCTTAGTCTCCCTTGATTCAAAATCAGCCAGTGTCATCTCTAAGACTGGCTGTTTGGTTGGCTTCTCGGACATGCTCCTATCCCCATGATTTTCCTCTCCCCACTGGCTCTAACCAGCTACATAAGGAATCTCACTTTCGCAAAGAAATATCACATCTCAGTTTTTATTTAAGGGTCGTTTCCTCTAGATGCAAAGACTACGGAGGGAGGGATAGTGATATGGCAATAGACTAATCCCACGTGTGCATAAGATCGGCAACGATATTCATTCAGAGAAGTTGAGGGAGATTTATAGAAATATTTGGCATGTCTATTTTATGAATGAAAATGATAAATCATAACTAATAACCAGGAAAACTTTTCAATTCTTTCTCATGCAGGTTCTTTGAGTTTTTAAAATTAGAAATGCATGTTTTTTACATAAGTATTAAATAATATCAAAATAACATACATTATCTTTTTTACTTGCCACTACACAAAGATTTCTTTAACAATGTAGCTTTTCATTATCACTAAAAATGGAATTTTGACTCTTCTTGAGATATAAATCTCTTTCAAAGTAAACCAATAAACATATGCGAAAATAATATATTTTTATGGTTTTTTTTTTTTTTTTTTGAGATAGAATCTCACTCTGTTGCCCCGGCTAGAGTGCCATGGCATCAGCCTAGCTCACAGCAGCCTCAAACTCCTGGGCTCAAGTGATCCTCCTGCCTCAGCTTCCCGAGTAGCTGGGACTATAGGCATGCACCACCATGCCTGGCTAATTTATATATATATGTGTGTGTGTGTGTGTGTGTATATATATATATATATATATATGTATTTTTTTTTTTTAGTTTCCAGGTAGGTAATTTCTATTTTTTTTAGTAGAGACAGGATCTCACTCTTGCTCAGGATGGTCTTGAACTCCTGAGCTCAAACGATCCTCCTGCCTTGGCCTCCCAGAGTGCTAGGGTTACAGGCATGAGCCACCACACCTAGCCTATGGTTTTTAATATTTATTAGAATGTTCCAGCTAAATGAATGATAATCTATGAGAATTCTATGGACTTTTACTTACATTTGTTTTTTGTTCTATATTCTGCTGATAGTTTGGGAGAAAATTTGTATGGTTTACTATTTAGGTAGCTCAGGATGAATGAAACATGTTCTAGAGAATGTTCTAATATTACTAAGCTTTTACTAAATTTATTCCATATAAATATATGATTTATGAATATAGAATATAAGAAGTATTTTTCCTTTCAGAATTAATAAAGCATTTGTTACCTGGAAATTGAATGTTAAAAGAATGAAGATAGAGAAGAGCAGGTAAGTCTTGTTATGTAATATATTTATAAAAATTTCAAAAAGAAGCTATATTTTAAAAATATAGCATGGAATCACTCACTGTATTTCCCAGCATACCATTCTATGGTCATGGTGCTCTGCAAAACCTTGATGAGTTCCCTTGGTCACTTTATCTAACTTTTTGCTTCCAAGAAGAGGAATGATTAAGTTATTCAAAATAGATGACAATTAATTTTACTTTGTAAAGCTCTTACTTTGTAAGATCTCCAGCAACCAAGTATTTTTTATTGTTGTTTTCTTTTATTGTTGTTTTTATTAATTTATTTTTTATTTTGAGATAATTGTAAATTGAGATGCAGTTTCAAGTAATAATATAGAGAGATCTCATGAACCTTTTACCTGGTTTCCCCCAAGATGGTAACATCTTGCAAAACTTCAGTTTACTATGACAACTTGCACATTGACATTTATATAATCAAGACACAGACATTTCTATCACCACAGGATCTCTCATGTTGGCCTCTTAGAGGTATGCCTACTTCCCTCCCATTCTCACTCCCTCCTTAACCTGTGGCAACCACTAATCTGTTCTACATTCCTACAATTTTGTCTTTTCAAGAATGTTCTTATTACAAATAATAATAGTAAATCAAGAGGATGGGAGGAAATTTTTGGAGGTGACAGATATATTTATGGCATAGATTGTGATGGTTCATAGATGTATACTTATCTCCAAATGCATCAAGTTGCATATAATAAATATGTGCAGCTTTTTGTATGTCAATCATACCTCAATAAAGTGGTTTTCATAAAAAGAATGTTGCGTTGGGTGTGCATTGACTATGCCTATAATCCCAGTACATTGGGTGGCTGAAGTGGGAGGATCACTTAAGGCCAGGAGTTTGAGGTTGCAATGAGCTATCATGACACCACTGCACTCTAGCCTGGGCAACAGAGTGAGACTCTGTCTACACACACAAAAAAAAAAAAAAAAAAGAAAGAAAGAAAGAAAAAAAGAAACATTCTCCAGATAGTCCCTGATCCAGTTTATTTATTTTTTTCTGTAATTGGGAGAAAAATAAATTGAAGAAATTTATTTAGATTTAGTAAATTTAATAAATTAAGAATATATTTTTTTAGTTAACACTACCTGATATTTCAGAATTATTAGAATTCTGTGGCATAACAGAATAATATCATCACTTGTTTTCCCCTTCTGTTTTGTTCTAACTCAACACACCCAGTACCCAAAACCTTGCCTACAACATTATCAGCCAAATACAACCCCCTTTATCATTTAAAATGTGGTAACTGTGATACATTTTAAGTATAGGGATATAAACTAAACCATACTAGTTACCTCTAAATTAATTTCATTCAGTTTGAATGAGAGAAAAATCTATGGAAATTTTTTAACTTTCAGGTCACTTTTGTCCCACTCTCTTTTTTTGGCTGATGAGTTATTTCAAGGCTGTTTGATTTACGTAAAAGGACTTTGTGAAGATGCAGTTACTGTCAAAAATGATAATGAACATAAAGATAATACATCTACCATATGCCTTGTGAAGGTTGGTTTAAGTATACTGTGATAAGCTAATATAGGTTTATAGAAACTAGGGAGAGCAAATAGAGTTTTGAATAAAAGGAATACTAATTTCTTAATCCATTAGTAAGCCATTTCTATGGATGTGTATAAGGCATTCAGTATATGTTGGATTTGAAAATTAAATTGAGTCATGAATGTCAGGCCAAGGATAACAAAATAAGAGAAAAGTAGGATCTGTGCTCATAGAGCAGGGGCACTCCTAGTGGGGGTTACTATGAGGATAGTTTGCAAGAATGGGAGTTTCTGAAATTGTCCATGCCAGTCTCAGACAGAGGGAAAGCAGAGATTTATAACCAAGAGAACAAAGATGGAGTCAGAGATCAGAAGGTGGCCGGTTGTACACTTAGTATTAGAAGGCTATGCATAGCCTGGGGATGCAGACCCCAGTGAAGACTGACAATAAAGAGGTAAGGAAAATGAAGCAAGGTCATGAATGCGAAGGATGGGATCATTCAGAAGTTGATGCCATGAATGGTTTTAATGAGTGTACCAGTATACTCTGCTGGGACGCGAAAGCACACCTTTAAAGGTCCTGAAATTTCTAGAACTAGAAGGTAAAGAACATAACGTGGATCATTTTGTCCAAATATTTACTTTCAAATGATAAAACTTAGTTCTAGAGAGATCATCACTTATCCAAGTTCACAGAATCAGGTAGAGGTGAGACTTCAGATTATGTTTCATATTTAAGAGTGGTTTAATTTACTGGGCAGTATCTTGGGTGCTTAATAAAAATGTAGATGTTTGTGTCCCACTCCTTTTAAGGGAGGAAATAGTGAGTGGTGCTGGTAATCTACATTTTTAACAAATCCCTTAGGTGATTCTTATGCCAGATAAATTTTGAGAACTACTTTCAAAGAACAACTATTGAAAGTTTCTAAGCATGCTATTTTAGGAAAACTATTATGATATCTGTGGAAAAATTGGAAGTGGGGTCATACTAGGGTTGGAGAGATCAATTATTATAACACTGGAATAATGCAGGTATAAACAATAAGGACTTTGATTGGGATGTTGGCAGTGAGACCAAGGGATATTTTTGAGACATTTTACTGGAAAAATTAGGATTTGTTAATCAGCTATGGGAGCAGGAGAGGGGGAACTCAAAGAGTAAATCCAAAATTTTAAGGCAAGAGCAGTACTTTTCAATCTTTTTGTTTTGTTTTGGAAAAGACATTTATTAATTTTTATAGTATAATTAGAGTTAAAGATACCAGAATATTTATTAATGAAAATGTATATTGGCAAGAGAATTAACACAGTGTAGGAAAACTAATACTGAAAGGAGGAAGAATGATGGAATATATGTAAATGCATGGAATATTACATTTCTGTATTACCTGAGAAGAATTCATAATTGATGGAGATTTCTCCCTGCTGGATTCTGAATAAATTCCAAATAAAATTTACCTTATTTGGATTATTTAATCTTAACCTTATTAACCTGCATTGTATGTTTATGTTTTTAAGTTTTACAAATAATTGTGACTTCAAAAGTAAAGCAGTTCCTGGGATTGGTAGGTTCCCTGGGTTCATAGATATTTCAAAAACACCTCAATTCTTAAATTTTTCTGCTACAGCTTAGTCTTAGTTATTATTTAAAAATAATAATGTATATTTATGTCTTTTTATTAAAATTTAGTTAGATTTAACTATGGTGTTTAAATTAGAAGAACATATACAGCATAAAGTATAAAGTATATAAAAAAGAAATTATAAAATATGGTCTTCTTTATGGCATGAAAAGATGATCACATATTTTATGTCTTTTTTTTGGTATATGAATTTTGATTTTTCAATATTCAACATTTACTATCATCTAATTAGTTGGATAGTTCTCAAACATATTCTCTAGATGAATTTTATGAAGAGCAGTTACAGCAAGCTACCCAGGCATTGAAACAACTTGAGGATATCAGAGATAAAGCAATTTCCAAGATGCAAAGTACATTTTTAAAGGTAATTCTTTAATTATATCGTTAACGATGGATAGGTGCAGTGGCTACTGGCCCCCAGGAGAGGGCATACTCCAGAGGTGGCTCTGGTCTGAAGATGGCACTATGCATCTTGACTCACAGGCGTGGGTGTGGTGGTATGGGGAGTGCACATCTTATGTTCCTAATCCAGGGCAATGGAGATATATGAATTCCCAACAACTCTTCAAACTGGAAGACTGTGGGATTCTCCTGTTGTAAGGACTGTAGGTATTTGCAGTGGCAATGGGGGCTGGTAGGGATCTTCTGTCCACCCTTGCCCCATAACAGAAATCCCTCCTGGGCTGGGAAGATGGGGCTGCAGAGGTACAGTGCCTCCACATGCCCTCCTGGACTTCAATCACCATAGGTGCATGCATCCCATTCCCCTGCTACACTCCAGTACTCTATCTTTGATAGTCCAGTCAGATCTTAGTTGTTTGTTGCCTTGGTCCTTTCTTGGGGGATGAGGGGGATGAATACCTGGTGTCTCCAGTCAGCCATCTTGCTGGTGTCATCTTCATGAATTTTCAAAATTGTCCTAAAATGTCTGACTACTCATAGCCAAACTCTAGACTAGTGCTTCTCAAATAGGCAGCACACTAGAGTTACCAGGGAAACTTTTAATAAATACTGGTGTTTGGCATCTACCCTAGACCAATTAAATCATAATTTCTGAGGCTAGAGCGCAGGAAGCACTATAAAAGCTCTCAAGTGAATCTAAAATACAGCCAGGATGAGAAGCATTCTTTTGGGCAATGTTTGGGACTGCCTAGCTGTGGAAAAATACAGCACAGTTATAGACCTGTGAAATGGAAACTGAGAGTCGCCATCAGCGGTGTAAACCTAGAATCAGAATTGAGATATGCCTCACCCAAAGTATACTCTGTGATAACTGAGAATATGTTAGCCTATTAAAAGATTCTTCATCAGCCTCACCAATATGTCATAAAAAGATCACCATTACCAGACCTATCACTGTGTACTTTCATACTAATATATTTAGATATTAAGATATTTAAGGTTGCTTTGGTATCAATGCTAAAAATATTTATTTTGAATAGTAATAGGCTTCATCATTTATTAGTTTAAAAATCCATGCATTTTATGTACACAAGTTTTTCAAATCATGTAGTGGCTCCTGGGAAAACAAAAGCATAAAACATAGCCCCCTCAAATATTAAAAAAAAAAGTTTTGCATCAGTGATTAGTGAGAGAGAATCCAGGAAAGGTAGGCACAGGTGATTAGAAAGGGCTTTGAATTCAGGTTTAGGCAAATAAATTTGTCCTTCAGGCAGCTAAGACAGGGAGGATGTCATGGGTATTATCAGGAAAAAATTATTACTTTATTATTAATAAAGTTAGTATTTTATTTGGCAGGCCTAGTGTGGCTACTCTCTTAATTGATATGTCGATTATCCTGTCTTTTTCTTATGTCCAGTTTTGTCAAGCAAATATTATATCAATAAAGAACTGCATACATTGGTAAACCATTCCTTCAGAGACAGCCAATACTGCAAAAAATTTGCAAAATTAGTAATCAGCTAACCCAATTAATTTTAAAAACAGAAAATATAAGTGAGTAAAATAAAACATGAAGAAGGGCAACATAAAAACAAATACATTTTTTTAAAAAAATTAGAATACAAGTTGAAAATGATGACTTACAAAGTATTTGATATCAGTGGAGCAAAGAAATTAAAAGCATGAACAAATCAATAAAAAACAAAAATTGGAAATACTTTTAGAATTTTAAAGGCCCATTATATAATAATAAAAAGTATTTACATGCCTAAAAGGAACTATTTTGAATAAGCTCAGGATTACTTTTATGAGGATCATTTAGAAGTGTCTGGTGGTCCTAGTAGTATTGATGTCATCCTATATTTTTGGCCAAAACATGTCATTCTCCAACAACCTCCTAAGTCAGTTCTCTTAAAACATAATTATATTTTTTAATCTTTTTTCTTTATTTCAGAATATTATGGGGGCACAAACATTTTGGTTACATGAATTGCTTATGTACAGATTAAGTCAAAGTTATAAAAGCGTCCATCACCAAGATAGTGTGTGTTATACTCATTAGGTGTGAATTCACCCATTCCCTCCTCCCTGCTCCTACCTGCTTGATTTCCATTGAATTTTACTACCCTTTATGTACATGAAATTGATCTATCAGTCCCAATTTAGTAGTGAATTAATGTGGTTTTTGTTTTTTCATTCTTGCAATACTTCACTTAAAAGGATGGTCTCCAGTTCCATCCAGGTTGTTACAAAAGGCATTAGTTCACCGTTTTTTATGGCTGAGTAATACTCCATGGTATACATATACCACATTTTATTAATCCACTCATGTATCAATGGGCACTTGGGTTGTTTCCACATCTTTGTGATTATGAATTGTGCTGCTATAAACATTAGAGTGCAAGTGTCTTTTTTATAATTTTTTTTCCTTTGATAAATACCCAGTAGAGGGATTGCCAGATCAAATGGCAGTTCTACTTTTAATTCTTTGAGGTATCTCCATACTGCTTTCCATAGAGGTTGTACTAGTTTGCAGTCCCACCAACAGTGCATAAGTGTTCCTTTCTCTCCGCATCCAAGCCAGCATATGTTGTTTTGGGACTTTTTCATAAAAGCTGTTCTCACTGGAGTTAGGTCATATCTTATTGTGGTTTTGATTGCATTTGCCTGATGATTGGAGATGTTGAGCATTTGTTCATATGCTCACTGGCCATTTGAAAGCTTCTGTTCATGTCATTTGCCCAGTTTTTAATGGGATTGTTTGATGTTATCTTGCTGATTTGCTTTAGTTCTTTGTAGATTCTGGTTATTAGCCCTTTATTGGATATATAGCATGCAAATATTGTTTCCCATTTTGTAGATTGTCTATTCACTGTACTGATTGTCAGTACAGTGACAATATGGCTATGCAGAAGCTTTTTAATTTAATCAGGTTTCATTTATTTATTTTTATTGTTCCTCTGATTGCCTTTGGGGTCTTCTTCATAAATTCTTTGCCTAGGCTAATATCTATAAAGAGTTTTCCAAAGTGACTATAATCAACAATAAATTTTGGTATATGTTAAAATAACTAAAAGAGTGGAATTGAAATGTTCCCAAGACACAAAAATGATAAATGGTTGAGGTGAATATGACAATTACCCTGATTTGATCAATTCACATTGTATGCCTGTATCAAAATATCACATGCACCATATAAAGATATATAACTCTTATGTACCCATAATAATTAAAAATAAAATGAAAGGCCAGGTGTGGTGGCTCATGCCTGTAATCCTAGTACTCTGGGAGGCCTAGGCGGGCGGATTGCTCAAGGTCAGGAGTTCAAAACCTGCCTGAACAAGAGCGAGACCCTGTCTCTACTATAAATAGAAAGAAATTAATTGGCCAACTAATATATATAGAAAAAAATTAGCCGGGCGTGGTGGTGCATGCCTGTAGTCCCAGCTACTCGGGAGGCTGAGGCAGGAGGATCACTTGAGCCCAGGAGTTTGAGGTTGCTGTGAGCTAGGCTGATGCGACGGCACTCACTCTAGCCTGGGCAACAAAGTGAGACTCTGTCTCAAAATAAAAGTAAAAATAAAATAAAATAATATAAAATAAAATGAAAGACATTTAAACAAAAAGAAAGACATTTATAAGTGTCAACCATTAAAATAAATTTTCCTGTAATTATGTTTATATGTGGAATGTAAAGTAGCTCATTATGGTAAAACATATCCATTTCCATAACTTTCATCACCCCAAACAGAAGCTTTATACTCATTGAGTATAAATTCATTACCCTCTCCACCTCTAGCCATGACAACCTATATTATACTTTCTGTCTCCATAAATTTACCTCATATAAATGGAATCATACAGTACTTGTCCTTTTATGTCTGACTGATTTCACTTAGCATAATGTCTTCAAGGCTTATCCATGTTATAGCATGTATCATAATTTTTTTCCTTTTTAAAGGTAAATAATACTCCATTGCATGAATATACCACATTTTGTTTATCCACTCATCTATTGATGGACATTTGGGTTATTTTCACCTTTTGGCTATTGTGAATAATGCAGTTTAGGTCCCTGCTTTCTGTTCTTTTGAGTACATACCTACAAATGCAGTCACAGGATCATATGGCAATTCTCTGTTTATCTCGAGCAACTGCCGTACTCTTTTCCACAGTAGCCGCATCATTTTAATTTCCACCAGCAGTGCACCAGGGTTCCAATCCTCATCAACGTTTATTATTTTCTGCTTTTTGTTTTAAATAGCCATCTTAATGGAATATTCCTAACACAAAGAAATGATGAATTCTTGAGGTGATGGATACCCCTTTTTACTCTGATTTGATTAATACACATTGTATGCCTGTATCAAAACATCACATGTACCCTATAAATATATATAACTATTATGTACCCATAAAAATGTTAAAAATTTAAAATGAAAAAAATACTGTAAAGTAGAAATCATGCTACATTAACATAGGAAATCATCACTTGTTTCTCAATTGTTTATTGAATTGTAGGTTGCAGAAAAGAAAGAAATTAAAGAATATTTTGAGTCAAAACACTCTGAAGATGACACAACCCATTTCAAGCTCCCTAAATATCGACGTTTATTAGAAACAAATTTCAGGTTTATGATGCTGGTTGACTACATATTTCAGGAACTCATTCGTCAACTTATGAACATTGCAATCACGCTACTTTTGGAATTATTTACTGGTTCTGCTAGAATGCCATTTTCAATGGAAAAAAAGAATGAAAGTCTCATTAGGTAAATCACTTTTTACTTATAAAAGTAATTTATAATCATAATCTTATAATATATTGCCATTTATGGAGGAAATATCCAGTAACATAAGCTAGAATTTGAAAATTCTCCCTGTAGCAGAGTTATGTAATCATTTTTGCAATTATCTGAACTTATTCTTTGGTAGTACTTTACTTAATGTTGTCCATAAAATTTAAGAAAAATTTCTTCAAATTCTGCATTGGTCTGGTTGACATATAAAATGTAGGATTCCCAGTATGATTTGAATTTCAGATAAACAACAAATAATTCTTTAGTATAAGTATGTCCCAAGTATTATCTATACTAAAATTTATTTATTATTTATTTGAAATTCAAATTTCACTGGATGTCCTTTATTTGCTAAATCTAACAACCTTATGCATAGATATACTGTATCTTCCCAGTTCAGAGCTATTTCTTAAAGATATAGAAGAATGATTATAGAAGGAGCTACAAGGTCCAATTGGAATTTGAGTCAATTCCAAGAAATATCTATTGAATATTCTTCCAACTAAGAAACTACTTGAAAAATATTTTACCTTTTATTAATGTTTAAATACTACTGTTTAAAACAAAGTATTTTTCTTATTTTTTACTACTGGATCTATCTACTCTAACTTGTGAAACATGGAATATTAATTAAAATGGTGGAATACCTTATAATTTGTCACAACTATCCAAATTTAGCAATATCATTTTAGTCAAATCAAGTTTCATTATCATAACTAAGAGCTGAAAATATATTAATTCAAAAATTTTGAAGAATATTAAAGATAATCCAGTGTGTTTCTCTAATTGTTACTGAATCTACAGAGCTTATACCACTTATATAAGGCCTTATTACTGGTTTAAACCAGTACCAGAACTTTAACCTGCATATTAATACAACACAACTTTTCAGTGATTTTCCTGTGAGTATGTATTACTTTTCATAAAATGCTTTAGTTTTCTACTCAAATTTTTTTACTTCCTGATGTTCCTCATCCTGCTGAAATGAGACATGATTTTTATAGTAGCAAATTATAGTAACATAAAATTTATAATTTTATCCATTTTTAAGTGTGCAATTCAGTGGCATTAAATATATTCACAGTATTGTGCAACCATCAACACTATCCATTTCCATTACTTTCCATCGTTTCATCACCCCAAACAGAAGCTTTATACTCATTAAATGTAAACTCAGTTCCCTCTCCACCTCTAGCCATGACAACCTGTATTATACTGTCTCTATAAATTTACATATTCTAGGTACCTCATATAAATGGAATCATACAATATTTGTCCTTTTATGTCTGACTGATTTCACTTAGCATAATGTCGTCAAGGCTCATCCATGTTATAGCATGTATCATAATTTCCTTCCTTTTTAAAGCTGAATAATATTCCACTGCATGAATATACCACATTTTGTTTATCCACTCATCTATTGATGGACATTTGTTTTTTTTCACCTTTTGGCTGTTGTGAGTAATGCTGTTTGGGTCCCTGCTTTCTGTTCTTCTGAGTCCATACCTAGAAATGCAGCTGCTGGATCACATGGCAGTTCTCTATGCATCTTGAGGAGCTGCCCTGCTGTTCCCACAGCAGCCGCAGCGTTGTAACTTCCACCAGCAGTGCACCAGGGTTCCAATCCTCATCAACGTTTACTATTTTCCTATTTTTTAAAAAAATAGTTATCTTAATGGGTGTGAGTTAATACATTATCTCATTGCAATTTTGATTTACGTTTCTCTAATAATTAGTGATGTTAAGTATCTTTTTTTTGTACTTATTGTCCATTTGTATATATTCTTTGGAGAAATGTCTAGTCAAGTCCTTTGCCTATTTTATTAGTTCGATTGTTTTTTGTTGTTGAGTTGTAGTTCTTTATATTTTTAATATTAGTGAGATATGATGTTTTAAAAGTTATTTTTTTCCTTCCCAATCTAGAACAGTCCAGGACAACTTTTTTCCTACTGGAAAGATGACAAATGATTGTGAAGAACTTGTCAACAATTCAAACTCGCATGCAATTTCTGTTCTAACATCAGAAGTAAAAACACACACTGATGTTGATGAGGTAAAATGCTCTTTAAAGAGTATAAACAGATTTTTTATATAAAATGAATATATTTTGAAATTTAAAATGTGATTTATGGTATTTACAATATTCACAATCCCTTGCCCAACACACACACACACACACACACACACACACACACGTGCGTGCTCTCTCTTACCAACTCCCACTGTAAAAAGCTACAATAGCACATATCTCATTTGGTTCATTTGTTCACTCATTAAGCACATATTTATTGAGTAATTTTTATGTCCCAGGCACTGAACTAGGGACTGAAATACAGCAGTTTGCAGAACAAATTCCCTGACCTCTTTGAGCTTATATTCTATCATGGGAGACAGATAAATAAAGTAAGTGATGAGTACTATGTAGAAAAATGAAGAGAGAATACAGAGTGATACTTTATGCTATTTACATGAGAATGGTCAGGGAAGGCCACCCTATCTAGAGTAGCAGCCACTCCTTATTTCTTCCACTACTGTACTCAAACTCTTTGCTTTTGTTCAAGCATTTTTGTTGATTTTGTTCTTAACTTAAAAATCACAAAAGCTAAATATGAAAATCTTGGAAGAATTCTAGAGAAATTTTCATTAGGAAGTCTTTTCTTGCTATGAAGAATCGTTTTTCCCTCCTCACCACCAATATTATTTTCTTGAGACTTAAATTTTATATCATAAGTGCTTGTCCTATTTGGTAAAAGCCGTATTTTATGAGATAGCATTGTGTAATATGTATTTATATATATTTTTCCTTTTTAAAGTATTTTAGGTAGATTTGGTAATAAGGGAAAATGTTCACATTTTAGTGAAAACAAATATACACAATTCCATAGTTCAAAGTCTAGAAATATGCACCAAAATATTGACAGTGATTATCTGTGGGTTGTAAACTCTTGGGTAAAATTATTACTTTCTTATGTATACATTTCAATATTGTCTAAACTTTGTACAATACACATGTATTATATTTATAAAGTTTTTATTAAGTATATCATACATGCAAAAATAAGCAAATACCTATCTAGGCTTTACCCAGCTTATCAGTCTTCAGTGTCCACTACTTTAGCACTTCTTGATGAAACAATTTATGTGCCCATCCTACTATTGATAGACATTTGGGTTGTTTTCAGTTTTCTGCTATTGCATACAGTTCCACTATGCACATTCTTGTATATATCTCCTTTGATACATATGAAAAAATGTTACTATTTATTGATTTATTTATTGCAAAGGAGTGAAATTTCTGGGTAAAAGGTACAATTAACAGTACCAAATAACATAAAAGTGTTTTTCCAAAATACTTATACCAATATAAATGACCTTTAGTAATGCATAAGTTTTTAGTTTAGTTTTAGTTTAGTTTAGTTTTAGTTTAGTTTTGCTTAGTTTTAGTTTTAGTTTAGTTTAGTTTTGCTCCATATTATTACCAATCCTAATCAACATTTAATGTCCTTGGCAATCAGATGGGTATGAAATGGCATTTTACTGAGATTTTAACTTACATTTCCCTTATTACTAATTTGGGTAAGCCTTTTTTCATGTTACAGGAGACTCATTTTATTCTCTGCATCTTTTGCCCATTTTTCTATTGAGTATTTTGTTTTTTCAAATTATATGAATTCTTTACATATATTGCAGTTATCTTCTCCTATTAGACATTATTTTTATTCTCTTTATATATTGATTAACAAAAATTCCTAGTTTCAATGTAATAGAATTGATCAGTCCTTTCATTTATGTTAATGTTTGAAATTATTTCCCATGCTGAGGTCAAAAAGATATTATCCTATATTTTTTTAAAAGTTTCAAAGTTTGCCCTTCACATTTGCCCTTAATTTATCTGGAAATGATTTTTGTCTATGGTATATGATGGGGATCTACTTTGCTTTATTTCTAAATGAGTAACCATTGCCCCCAGCACAATGTATTTGCCAGGTCATCCTTCCCCTGCTGATCTGCAGTGGCAGCTCAATTCGTTATCACTTATCATATCATTCCATATATGTGTGGCTTCTGTTTCTGAATGCTGTTCTGTTCTGTTGACCTATTTTCCTGTGACTGCAAATTCACCAATTCCATACTAAATTAATTCTGTAGCTTTGAAATAAGGCTTCCTATATGATAAGGCAGGATCCCCTTTTCCCTTTCTCTGTGAATGTCTTGCCTAGTCTCCGCCATTTGCTCATTCTTCCACACACACCCCCATTGTAGGCTATAGAATGTATGGTTTCATTTAGATGTGACTATTTTTGTCTCGTAGTTTATAATCTAGAGGAAATCAAACTATTTACTAGTTCATTCTTGTTGGCACATAAAAGCATAACAGCCAAAAGATTTCTTTACTAAAAAGATTTTTAAGCCCCAGTTCATATTATAATGATGGACTTTTGGAATGACTGGCTTACGACTGAACTTCAGCCCTACCACATGCTAGCAAATAGCCTTTGACAAATTAAGCTTCCTGAGTTTCAGCTTTTTTGTATGTATAATTATAATCCAGTGCAGGCTCAGCTACTTGCCATTTGCAAAAGCCCATAACAAGGATGAGGTGTAGTGAAAGGAAAATGAGCTAGCAATGGGGAAATGGCCAAGGCTCTTGCCTCAGAGAAACCATTTCACAGTCTTAGGCTGAGGGTAGGGGGTTAAGAAAGGGAATTGGGTATGCAGGGCATGTGAAAGTGACAAGGAGCTGTTGGTCAGCATGGCTTGTCCTGATGACTATCGTGAATCGTTGCTCCTCCTGGTGAACTGGGCTGCTGTTCTCGAAGGCTGTTTATCTATAGATTAACTGTGGCTGTGAGGTCATCTCCTGGTGGGGGTCTGGATTGTTTCAAGACTCAGTCTCTAGAATTTCTATTAATAAACAAGCATATAATTAGCTAGGGGAAACTTGTGCAAGGGAGTCCCTGATGGGTAAAGGTCAGTATTTCATAGCAAGAAATGGGCAGAAAAATGTCAAAATAGGGCACTGAAAAACAGGGCACTGTTTACATGATGTGAGTAATAATTTGTATCTCCCAGGGTTATTATGAGGATGAGGTGAAGGTAACTTGTTTACTATAGTGCCTAGGACATGATAAGCACTCATCAAATAGTAACTATAATTATACTTAAAGAGTGATTCTGGCCGGGCGCGGTGGCTCACGCCTGTAATCCTAGCACTCTGGGAGGCCGAGGCGGGCGGATTGCTCAAGGTCAGGAGTTCGAAACCAGCCTGAGCAACAGCGAGACCCCGTCTCTACTATAAAATAGAAAGAAATTAATTGGCCAAATAATATATATAGAAAAAATTAGCCGGGCATTAGTGGCGCATGCCTGTAGTCCCAGCTACTCGGGAGGCTGAGGCAGAAGGATTGCTTGAGCCCAGGAGTTTGAGGTTGCTATGAGCTAGGCTGACGCCATGGCACTCACTCTAGCCTGGGAAACAAAGCGAGACTCTGTCTCAAAAAAAAAAAAAAAAAAAAAAGAGTGATTCTGTGTAAAATATTTCTATGCTATAATATGAGAAAGTACATATAGCTTGATGTCCAGTCATTCCAGAGTTAATTAGCAGTTATTTTCCAGAATAAGCTAAGCAGTACACTATACATTTGTAAGAAATTATCTGTGTGAAATTTCTTTTATTGTGATAAAACATACAAACATAAAATTTTCCATTTTAATCATTTTAAGTGTACAATTCAGTGGCATTAAGTATATTCACAGTGTTATGCAACCATCACTACTTTCTTTTTCTACAGCTTTTTCATTATCACAGACAGAAACTTGTATATGTTTGTATGAACTTTTAAGACTTGCAAATCACCTTCAGTATCTACTCACACTTTTTTTTGCAGCAGCTTAATAGGCTGCTAATGGGGTTTATTTATGCTATTAACTGCACTTATTTGTTAATGACTAGAACTAGAGGTTGGGGTTCTATGATCACCCTGAGAAATAGTTACGAATAATTATGTAATAGATGCCTAGAGCATAACAGATTATTTATGGGATATGAGGAATCAATAGATTAATTGAGAACCCCAGCCTAGACAGAGCCTAAGACCGATTATATTGTGTAAATGAGATATTTATACCCTGGTTTTTCTCTGTGGGAATATATATATACTAAAGTGAAGAACTAGGACCTGTAGTCATGGATTTAAGGTATATTTTTGATTTGTAGTTCTTAAACCTGGATATACAGTAGAATCACCTGTTCAGCTTTTAAATGATTATGAGTCCTACTCCTGATGTTTTAATTCAAAATTTCTGGGCACAAGGCTTAAGAATTTGTATTTTTAATAAGCTCTAAGTGATTAATATGTAGCCACTCTGGCATCAATTTACAAAGTCTTTGTGGGGGAACTCCTTCATTATGGTATGTCATTTATTTCACATTTAATTTACTTACTTTATATGTAAGTATCATGCACAGTGTTATTTAGTTATACTAAAGTTATGATTTATCATTTAAAATTTAGGTCTATATTATCTTAAACGGTCTGTTATATATGGTCACTGGCACCCTAACATATCTATTAAATTAGGTTTTGAATAGTATTAAAGTGGGGAAGAATTTGAGAAAAATATATGCACCAGTGTTTGAAGTAAATCTACGCTTGAGAATTCCTGAGAGTGATTCTCCAGAAAATTCTGAAGAGAACTTTCATGAGCCTGACCAGTGCCCTGACAAATGTGTGGTATGTGAAGATGAAATGTCAGAACATCAAGACAACTATGTCCAAAAAAACTCAAGTGAAGAATCGTTCCCAAAAGCCAAGAAACCAAAAAAATTTAGTCAAAACCTTGAAGATATTCTTTCAGGTAAGACAAATGAGAACTATTAAGAATGAAAAGAAATACCTTAACAGCTGGAAAATAACAAATGAGAGAAAATTTTAATAGTTTATATAATATCAATTTATAGATTATTATTTTGATAAACTTTAAGGTAAACAGTGTTAAAAGAGAGCATGAATTTACAGATCATTTGTAGTACATGTAGATAATAACACCATCATTCATCTTCATCTGAATACACATATGATTTCTTACTAAGGGGGGCCTGAGGAACACGCCATCAAGATGAGCAAGATCTGGGATGTCAGTTCTCAGCTGTCCTTAACCAGAATGTGAAGATGGGGTGTGTTGCTTGAATACTACCTTCAAATTACCTCTTTATTCTTAGGGTATTTGGAAAGCACTGACATATATCAACTTGTCATTTATCTGATATAAATATCAATCAATTTTTTATTCTCTTTTTCTTTCAATGAATTCTAATAGACACAGAAATTGCAACTGAGTTTGACAGTAAATACATGTATGATGAGTAAGTATAAGACATTTAAAAATTATAAATAGTTATATTTTGTGTCAGTTACTATATTCTTCTGAAATATGCTTTTATTGTTTCTCTCTTAGATTTTCAGAATTTCCTACAAATCTCTTTATAGATCCCAACAGATTAGAGTTTTCAATAAAAATTCAAAAGATGGTGACTAATATTGAAAAATGTATAAGTAAGTATTTTCAAACTTAATGAGATGCATTGTCTTCTTTGGCAATATTTTCTTAAATTTATACATCTGATGCTTTTATTCAGGGATGTGACAGGAATTATAGAATATCACTAGATCATAAATTCATAGTCCTTGTGATCAAGCAATGTGAATTTGGAATTATTTGATGATGTATGAATTACACAGATAGCCTTAGAGTGCATAGCAGATGAGAATTGGGAAAATAGCCTAAGGCTTGGATTTTTTTCAGTTATGCACTATAGAATTTTATGACACTTAAAACAAATGAGCAATATCTTTTATGTCATAGTATAACAAAGATATCATTTCCACCTTAAGTAGGTTTTAAATAATTATTTTACATAATCTGAAATTACAGTCAACTTAGTAGTAGCTTGACCAAAGAATTTATACTTTTCTTACAATAACTTTTACAAAGATCTTAAAACATTTGGACCCTTGGCAGCTCTTAAATGTTGCATTGTTCTTCAGTCATGTCACCACAGTTTGCTGAGTTTAGAGGGCCCTCTTTCAAGCCTAAGGTGGTATCTAATGCATTATTAGATTTATTCTTTCAAGCCCCAAGAATTCCATCTTTTCCACTATGCTTCCTAATTACCACCTCCTATTAAGTTTCTTCTTTCCCCCAAACTGGCTGAAATACAATTAGCATGTCCCTTGAAATCTCATATTTGTTTTAAAGTTTGCATTGTATTATTAAGGTGAAACATGCATAAAGATATAGGTTTGTTTTTAAAGTAAGAAATACCACAAAGGTTTTATAATTCTTGCCCTAGTCCATTTTAAATCATCTAGGTAGGGATTTCATGCTGAGTAAGATGCAGAGATATTAATATCATGCAACATTATATACTTAGAGACACTGTAGAAAGCTGTGGTCTCTTTTTAGGATGACCACACACACACACACACACACACACACACACACACACACACACACACACACACCTATTTTCCTCAGTAGCCCATAGATTTGTTCCACTGCCTTCTAGCTTTTAATATTACAGATGAGAAGTCTGATGCCTTCCTTTGTAAACTTATTTCTCTCCAGTAATTTATCATTTAGAGTGAGGAACTTTGCTACAATAAAGCTATAATGTATCATTCTGTACTAATCTTTCTTAAAATTCAGTGAGGCTTTTCAGTCTGAATGACTAAGTCTTTTAGTAGTCTTTTAGCAATCTTTCCATATATTCCTTTTTTCCCTTTGGATTTTTTTTATCTTTAGATTTCCTGGGTCTGAACATCTGATCATTTCCATTTCTTTTTTCTTCATTGTAAAATGTTTCTGTCATATGATTTTTAGCAAGTGTCTAGTATGAGATAATCTGAGACTTAGGTAAGACTTGCAAGCATAGTACAGAGTTCCTGCATGCTGTTCACATGCTTTCTCTAACCATAGCATAGTTATTAAAACTAAGAAATGAATATCAGTACAATAGTATTAAGGAAATGACAGCTTTATTTGGATTTTCCCAGTTGTTTCACTAATGTCTATTTTCTGTTCCAGGATTCAGTCCAAGATCACACATTGCATTTAGTTGCCATGTCTCTTAAGACTTTTCCAATCTATGCAATCTTTCCTTGTTTTTCATGACCTTGAGATGTTTGAAAAGTATCAGTTACTCTTCAGACTGTCCATCAGTTTTGGATTGTCTGATGTTATCTCATGATGAGTTTGAGTTTATGAATTTTGGGGAAGAATATCACACTGGTTGCTTGCCTTTTTCAGTGCATTATACTAGGTAGTGCATGATATTGATTTATCTTTTTACTGTTTATGCTAACCATGACCACTTGGTTAAGTTTGTGTCTGCCAGGTTTCTCCACTATGAAGTTACTCTACTTCCTCTTGTAATTAATAATATATTTTTTTGCGGGGGAGAGATTATTGAGATCATACAAATATCTCGTTTCTCCTATAAGATTTTCCCCATGAATCTTAACATTCATCAACTTGCCTGAGCAGTTATTACATGATGTTCTAATGGTGATTTTCTATTTCTCTCATTCCTTATACATTTATGAATTAGAATTCTTCTGTAAGGAATAGTTACTCCTCCATTTATTTATTTTTTCAGTCATTTGTTTATATCAATATAGACTCACTGATATGTGTATTTGGGTATACATACATATATAAATATGTACATGTACATATATGTATGTGTGTGTCTATCTTTACCTTAGAAATAAACATTGAAATCACCTCATCATTTCAACTACCCTTATATAACAACTGTTTTCCTTTTGTATTTTATATTCATTTTTATACATTAGTCAAATTTATGCTTAAAATATTTTATTATCACTTAACATTATACCAGAAACATTTTCCAATTGCTGCATATGCTCTCATAATTATCATTTATATGGCTGTATGATATTCTATTACATCAATTTACCATAATATACTTAACCATGAATGTGATGTTAAACATGTTGGTTATTCACAAATATTCATTACTATAGACAATGATGCAGTTAACATCTGGCACATTGCTTGTGGCTTTTATTGTATCTTCTCTTATAATAATTCCATAAGAGTGAAATTGTTGGGTCAAAAGTATTTCTCTTATTGCTTTATAGGAGTTTTTTTAGATTAAGAAAACTAACACTTAATCTTTAATATGAATTTTTAAAAAATGTTCCCAGAGATTGTTTGGCCTGATTTTATGGTGATAATTTTTTCCCATGCATAAAATTATTTTTAAGGAATAACATTTTTAGAGCCTTCTTAAAAATGCTTCAGGATATGGTGTCATAATCAGAGAGGCCTTCCTAATGATCATATTATAAAAACATTCTCCCACTTATTTTCTAATTCTGTAATGTTATGATTTCATTTTTATATTTAAATATTTGATCACTGAAATTTACTTGGCATATATAAGTTATGAAGCAGGACTTCATTTTTAATTTTTTTCCAGATGAGTAATGATTTGTCTGTTCCATCATCATTTATTTAATAATCCATTCCTTATCCCAACTGATTTGAAATGCCACATTTATCATTTTTTCTGGTATTTTTTATTTCTAGACTATGCAGATGATATATATATAACTTACATATCAGCATTATATTATTTTAATCATTATGTAGCTTTGTAGCGCCTATTAGCAGTCTCCCTTTTTTACTTCTTTTTTCCCCCAGAAATTTCCTGGGTCCATTGATATGTATTTAGTCTTTATAATACAATATTACTGTTACTTATTTTGTTGCTCAAATTGTTCTGGCTTTGTTTTGGGAGAGCAAATCCTTTCAGTTGGCTCTTGTGCCCTTCTAACATACTCTCATCCTTTTTTGTGACCATTTCATGTTTCTGTCACCACACGATGCTTCAGTCCCCTCTTGTATTTTATGTGCCCCAGCCCTGGAATCAATCATTTTTCTAAGGAACCTTAGAAGATCCTTTTATTAGAGAATTAAACTTAAGAACCAATATTTAGACACTGAATGCACTCATTGCTAAAAGATCTAGAAAATATATGTATGTATATAGCTCATGCATATATACATATCTATATTTATTTCCATATGTATCTCTTTTTTCTTTGCTTTAAATTATGAGTTTATAGTGATACCCCAGACTCAATCTAACACCTCAGGGCTCATTCTAGCCTTCTCCCTTTACTTATATGTTATTCTTTTTTCTGGCTGAAAGAAATATGGCTCATATAATCAATAATACAGTTACTTATTTGTTTTAATGTCTTGTGCCATTGCCACATAATGACGGTTCAGTCTACAACACACTGCATATATGATGGTGGTCCTATGAGATCATAATACCATATTTTTACTGTACCTTTTCTATGTTTAGTTATGTGTAGATACGCAAATACTACTGTGTTACAATTGCCTACAGTATTTAGCACAGAAACATGCTGTATAGGTTTGTAGCTAGATACGCAAATACTACTGTGTTACAATTGCCTACAGTATTTAGCACAGAAACATGCTATATAGGTTTGTAGCTAGGAACAACAGGCTATACCATATAGCCTAGGTGTGTGGTAGGCTATGTATTATCTAGGTTTGTGTAAGTACACTTCATGATGTTCAACAACAAAGAAATTGCCTAGCAGTGCATTTCTCAGAATGAATTTCTGCTGACACATGACTGTACATGGAAAGAATTTCAGTATTGCTATGCCATATCTCTATGAAAAACAAATGTGTCAACTAAAGTACAGTGTCTGTGTACAGTTTTTTTGTTTTTTCTTTTTAATGTAACCTTATAGTTTCCAAATCCAAACATTGTTTTCCAAAGTTGCTTAGATCAACTTCCTTCTTTCCAAGTCTCTTCAGTGAGGTTATGTAGTTCATTTATAATACAGTTATAATACAGATATGTCAGAGTCTGCATTTCTTCTTGGGTTCTCGCAACATCCTGATTGATTTTTTTAAATTTACATATGGTTAAAATTCGCTATTTGTGAGTACAGTGTTATGGGTTTTTTGACAAATGCACACTTAGATACCCACCATCATAGTTCCATACAAAATAGTTCCATCATCCCCAGATTCCCTTATGTGGCCCCTTTGAAGTGAAACCCCTCAAACCCCTTATTCCTAGAAACCACTGAACTGTTTTCTGTCCCTATTGTACTTTTCCCAGAATGTCATGTAAATGAAAATATAGTCTTTTGGGTATGCGTTCTTTTCACTTAGAAAAATGCATTTAAAATTCATCTATGTTGTTGCATGAATCAATACTCCATCCCTTTTTATTTGTGAGTTGTATTCTCTTGTCTGAATATATCACAGAATGCTTATCCATTTACATCTGGGTTGTTTCCAGTTTGGGGCAATTATGAATAAAATTGAATAAAATTGCTATAAACATTCATATATAGGCTTTTGGATGACAGAAGTTTTCTTTTATTCTTGGGTAAATATCTAGGGGTGAGATTGCTGGGTCACATGGTAGGTATATGCTTAACTTTATAAGAATTGCCAAACTCTTTTGCAAAGTGGTTGTATCATTTTGCATTCCTACCAGCAATGTATAAGAGTTCTAGTTGCTCTGCTCCTCATCAGCACTCGGTATTGTCAAATTTAAAAAAATTTTTTAGCCATTCCAATACTTGTATAGTGATATCTCATTGCAGTAATTTGCATTTCACTAGTAACTAATGATACTGTTCATCTTTTCTTATTCTGATTTTCCATCTGCATCTTTTTCATCAAATGTCACTTTAGAGCTTTTGCCTATTTTTTAAAATTGGGGTTTTGTTTATTGTTGGGTTTGTGAGAAGACTTTATATATACTCTGGGTACAAGTCCTTTACAATATATATGATTTATAAACATTTTCTCTAAATATGTGTCTTTTCATTCTCCTTCACAAAGCTGAACTACTTAATGTTGATGATGTACAGCTTATTAAGTTTTTTCTTTTATGTATTATGCTTTTGGTTTTGTATCAAAACACTCTAACTCAGGATCACACATATTTTCTCCTGGAAGATTTATAGATTTGTGTTTTATATTTAGGTATATGATTCATCTTGAGTTGATTTTTGTGTAAGAAGTGAAGTGTAGGTTAAAGTTTTTGTTTGTTTGTTTTTTGCTTATGGACATGCAGTTGTCCAACTAGACTATGAACTCCTTGACAGTAGAGGCTATGTCTCCTAATCTTTGTATCTTCATAATGGTATAATAATCTCTGCATAGCAGATATCTCATTCTCAGTTTCTATTTTAATTATAACTCCCACCACCTCCACCCAGTTACCTAAAAGTGGTACTTTTGCTTCTATAATATTAAATCTGAATTGTTACACCTATCTCTAGGTGTAGCAGTCTAACTTTCATACTACATCAGCCTCAGTTTTCAATAGTTCTAGATGTCAAGGATAACTTTAAAGTGTTGCTTTCAGCGGGACTTATGAAAGTATTAACTTTTGAATCATATATTTTAGCCACAGTTACTCCTTTTTGCCAAGATCCTCGCCTGTCACTGTTTATTGATTTGGCTTCAATTGTGGATTTACCTAGTAAGATGGAAAGTGTAATAAAATATAAGAAGCATACCAGATGGCCAGATTGTGAAATCCTTTTTGAAATGGATCCTGCTTACCAAAATAAAGTAAGTTTAAAAACAGTTCATTTTAGTGAATGTTTGGTTTAAGGAGCAGAAACCCATTGAAATTCTTAGATGAAAGGAATTTATTGAAAAATTAGATTATCCTAATTCATAGCAATTGGAAAGCCATTCCCAGCTTATCTCCCCATTTATCTTTCCAGTGATTTCTCATCTTGCTCACTCTGAGTGTTTTTTCCAACTTCTGTGAAAATGAGCTTTCTCTTTTATGGCTCCCTCATAATATTGGCTTGCCAATATGTTGGGTTGCCATGCTGCAACTCCTCCCATTACCATCTAATCTAACTGGGCATTTTGTCCAAATTTATAAGGGAATCTAATTGGCTTAGTTTGGGTCAAGATTCTACTCAATCCAAATTAGCTCTGTCTTAGATGATGTCACATATAGGACTGGCTCTTTCTAGGGAAATGCATAGAATATATACTTTTTAAAAGGGTGATAAGTAAGGACATAAATGACTGGTGTTTCTAGTGTATTCTCAAATGAACATGCTAATTATAAAGTCAGATAGCCTAGTAAGCCTTTACATAAAAGGCTTAAATATTAGAAAACCATCTAAACTTCTTAAAGTCTTATATTTCCAACATATTTAGATATTTAATAGAGGTTCTTAATAAAATGAACTCCACATAGGAAACTATTAGCATATCAAACCATACTTTTTTGCACTCTTAAAAGAAATTCTGACTAATTTTTTTAACACTTTTATTTACAGATTGTGAGTCTCCTGACTATTATTGGTAATTCAATGGGGCTAGTTAATGTTTACAGCTGCAAGTTTATGAAGTATTGTGCCATGGTAGAGAAGGCCAAAATCATGAGTATGAAAATATCATCTCTGGGAGAATTAACTTCAACAGATTTTACAACTATACTAAGTAGATTCAGAAACTATTTTAGACATATTGTGAATATGGCCATTGAGAAGCGCATTGGTATTTTCAACGTTGTTAGTCTTGATTATCAGTCAGAATGCTTACCATATGTTGACAATATTATACATATGAGCCACACACTCTTGCAATCTCTAATTGAAAAAAAGAGTGCAAATCTTTTGGAAGTAAGTATTTCAAAATTCCTATTGCATAAGAATGTTTCAGATATAGTAAATTATAATTTTTAAATATGTACTTAGAAAATATACATGATAAATATCCTCAGAAAATTCCATTGTGTATTGCATTTGTGTCTTTGATCAAACATTACCTCCTCAAAAGAACCTTGATGGGGTCTCTTGTATATCTTAATTCACCTCTAGATTATTTATACTACCTAATATAATGTAAGTACTATGAAACTAGTTGTTATCCTGTATTCTTTTTTATTTTTATTATTATATTTTTAAAAATATTTTCATTCTATGGTTGGTTGAATCCAAAGATGTGAAACCCATGGATATGGAAGGCCAACTCCAACTATATCTTAAATGAAAATGTTATTTGATGAGATTAATAGCAGATTAGATAACACCAGAAAAAGATCTGAACTTAAAGAAATAGCAATAGAATCTATAACAAAAGAAGCACAGAGAGGAAAAGGCTGAGAAACCAAACAAAAACAGAGCCTCAGTTACCTATATAGGATAATACCAAGTGATCTATCATATTAATATATGTAATTGGAGAGGTGGGTGGACAGAAAAGATATCTGAAAAATAATAGTAAAAGAATCTGCCTGGCATGGTGGCTCATGCCTGTAATCATAGCACTCTGGGAGGCCGAGGTGGGAGGATCGTTTGAGCTTAGGAGTTCGAGATCAGCCTGGGCAAGGGGGAGACCCCGTTTCTACTAAAAAAATAGAATAGCTGGACAACTAAAAGTATATATATATATATATATAAATTAGCTGGGCATGATGGTACATGCCTGTAGTCCCAGCAACTCAGGAGGCTGGGGCAGTAGGATTGCTTGAGCCTAGGAGTTTGAGGTTGCTGTGAGCTAGGCTGCCACCACGGCATTCTAGCCTGGGCAACAGAGTGAGACCCTGTCTTGAAAAAAAATAGTAAAAGAATCCCAAATTTGATGAAAACTAAACAAATGAATTTGAGAAGCTCATTGAAACCCAAAACAAAGCAACACCAAAAACATAATCAAATTACTGAAAACCAGTTAAAAAGAGAAAATCTTAAGCAGCAAGAGGCAAAAAAAAAAAAAAAAAAAAAGCCGCCGCCTAGGGCACCCGTGATTCCCGGGCGGTCTCCCATCCAAGTACTAACGTGAGCTAGGCTGACGCCACGGCACTCACTCTAGCCCGGGCAACAAGCGAGAATCAAAAAAAAAAAAAAAAAAAAAAAAAGATAGTAAGAAACAAGAAATAAAATCAAGAAATTCCACAAACTTCTGGTGAGAAATTATGTAAGCAAGAGGACAATGGAATAACATCTTTAAAGAGAGAAAAATTGTTGGAATATGTATATCTAACAAAGAACTTGCATCCAGGATATATAAAGAACTCTTACAAGCCAAAGCACCAATAAAAATAGTAAGACAGACCAGTGGAACAGATGTGAGAATCCTGATATAAAACCATCCTCATATAGCCATCTCATCTTTGACAAAGCAGACAAAAAATCACGCCTGGGGGAACAGAATCTCTCCAATAAATGGTGCTGGAAAACTGGATACCACCTGTAGAGGCTAAAACAGGACCACACCTTTCACCTCTCACAAAAACCCAACTCACGCTGGATAACGACTTAAACTAAGATATGAACTATTAGAACTCTAGAGGAAAAAGTTGGAAACATCTCTAGACATCGGCCTGGGCAAACGTTATGAGAAGTCCCAAAGGCAATCACAGCAGCAACAAAAATAATAAATGGACATGATCAAACTAAAAGCTTTGCAAAGCCAAAGAAATAGTCATGAAGTAAACAGACAACCTCCAGATGGGAGAAAATTTGCATCCTATGCATCCGATAGGACTGATAACTGAATATACTTAGACTCACGAAACTAGGAAGAAAAAATCAACAACCCCATTAAAAGTGGGCAAAGACTTGAACAGAAATTTCTAAAGAAGACAGAAGAATGGCCAACAAACATATGAAGAAATGCTCAACATCTCTAATCATCAGGGAAATGCAATCAACCACAATGAATATCACTTAACCCCAGTGAGAATGGCCTTTATCAAAATCTCCAACATAATGCTGGCGTGGTTGCGGAGAGAAAGAACACTCCTACACTGCTGGTGGGACTGCAAACTAGTTCAACCTCTGTGGAAAGCAATATGGAGATACCTTTAAAGCGTACAAGTGATCTACATTGATCCAGCAATCCCATTGCTGGGCATCTACCAAATGATCCAGTGACACTCTACAAAAAGACCCTGCACTCGAATGTTTATAGCAGCACAATTCATAATTGCAAGGCTGTGGAAACAGCCCAAGTGCCATCATGCAAGATGGATTAATAAAATGTGGTATATGTACACCATGGAGTACTATTCAGCTCTAAGAAACAATGGTGATATAGCACACCTTATATTTCCTGGTTAGAGCTGGAACCATACTATAGTGAAGTATCCCAAGAATGGAAAAACAAGCACGATATCTCCAGCAAACTGGTATTAACTGAGTAGCACCTAAGTGGACACATAGGTGCTACAGTAATAGGGTATTGGCAGGTGGAGGGGGGAGGCAGGTATATACCATAATAGTAGTGAGAGTGCACCATCTGGGGAGGTCATGATGAGACTCAGACTTTGGGGGGAGGGGGGGAAATGGGCATTTATTGAAACCTTAAAATCTGTACCCCCATAATATACCAAAATAAAAAAAATAATTAAAAAAAAACATGTTTAAATATTAATTGAATTAACTATAAAAAAAATAGTAAGACAGATGACTGAATAAAAAGTGGGCAAAATATTCAGACACACTTCACGAAAGGAGATGACAAAGATACAATGTATGCTAAACACCATACTCATCAGGGAAATGCACATTAAAACTATAATGATAACCCACTACACATACACTGGAATGGCTAAAATTAAAAATACCAAATGCTGAAAATATTTGGAGGAATTAGAATTGCATATATTGCAGGTAAGAATTCAAAATGGTACAATCACTTTGGAAAATTGGCAATTGTTTTAAAGTTAAATATTCACTTACCATTTGCTATAACAATCCCATCTCACATTATTTATTCATGAGAAATGAAAACAAATCCACACACAGACTTACACACAAATTAGTCATAGAAGTTTTACCCACAATTGCTAAAACTTGAAAGCAATCCAAGTGTCTATCAATAGGTCAATAGATAAGAAAAAATATGATATATTCATACATTGGAATATTCCACCATAAAAAAGGAATGGACTGCCACATGCAACAACTTGGATGAATCTGTAAAAATCTGTTGAGCAAAAGAAGACAGACACAAAGAAACACCTATTATATGATTACATATATATCAAATTTGACAAAGACAAATTTAATCTATAGTAATAATAACCAAACAGATGGTTTTATAATATATAATGAAATAATTTACAACTTACCATAACACAGAATCTAATGACACTGCTGATCTGACAGGAGGTGGAGCTCAGGCAGTGATGTGAGCCATGGGGAGCAGCTGTAAATACTGATGAAGCTTTGCTCTCTCACCCACTACTCACTTCCTGGTGTGTGGCCCAATTCCTAACAGGACACGCTGACTAGTACCAGTCCATAACCAAGGGGTTGGGACTACATTGCTTAGGTTCACACAGTTAGTAAATGCTGGAATTTAAACACAAGTCTCTCTGATTTTAAGGCCTGTTCATGTTAATATAAACTCTATGACAAAAGACAAAGACATACTCCCCATAGTAAAATTTCTGATGGGTTAACAGTGATTATCTCTGGGTAATGAAATAATAGATGAGTTTCCATTTATAAACGGTTTCTGTACTGCAATTTTTGCATGAACATTTATCACAATCAAATAGACTAAAGTGTTTGAAAAGTTAGAGACACATACAATCAATTCAAGGCTGTGAAGGTTGAGAATTGAACTGATTTGGATTCTAAAGTTATATAAAATTATACATGAATACTCATTAAGAATCCTTGAAACGTGAAGAAAAATATGAAAAAAATTGTAATTTCAGTATAGAAATATAATTACTTTAGAAAGTTTATGGAATGAAATACATATACTTATGAAAGTTGTGGCTATTGTCAATATGCTTATAATGGATACAAGCAGGGTGGGAAAGAATGGGATTTGGAATCAGATTAGGGTCTGAATCATAGTTCTATAACTCAATGAACCCTTTTGAGACTCAGTTTCACCCTTTGCAAACTAGGAAAAAAAACACCTAATTAGCAAAAATACTATCTGAATAAAGTGATATACCTCAAGAACCTAGCACATAAATGCTCAAAAAGTGGTAGCAATTATAATGCACTATTCACTTTTCAGTCATACTTTTGCTACTTATTTTTGAAAGCCATTATTCATTATAGCACTTCTTTTATGTTTTAGTAGCATTTATTTTATATTTCCGATACATTCAAGTGCCTTTTGTTAACAATAGAAGTATTTGATCGTGTTAATGTCCCAATATTTAAATAATACTTAGAATTACGTCTAGGTGATGTTTTCATTTTTTAATGAAATTATACTTGTGTAAGTCAAAGAAATTAAAAGGAGTAATTAATCTTCTAAAATAGTGAAAATTCATAATAACTGTAACTGACATGTTAATGATTTCAGGTTGTAGAATCATCATTACGACAGCTAGAATGTGATCCTACTGAAATAGAAGAATTTGTGAAGCATTTTACCTTTTTGGATGAAATTTCCTCAAATATATCTAAATTAGAACAAGAGTACTTAACACTTTCTGAGCTATTTTCTGTTGTAAGGCATTACAATATCCATATTTCTGAAGAGCAAATGGCCATACATAAAATCCTTCTAATCAAATTTGGTCAACTAAAAACATCCATGAAGTTAAGTAAAACAAATAAAGATGCTACTATAACTAAATTCAGAGATAATTTGGAAGCATGTATCACTGGCCTACGAGTTGATGTTAGTAATTTAAAAACCAAAGTAAGTTTATTTTTTAATTTTTTTTAGAAAGTTTATCTTAGCCTCATGTAAGTCTAAGCATTTGGGTATTTGCTTTCTGTGGAATCTTGGATAAATAATTTAACCCTAGTATTCTTAACATGGGATTCAGCAATAGAATTTTGGTGATTTGTGAACTTGAATGATAAGGAAAATTACATGTCTATTTTCACTAGCCTTTAACTGGAATTTAGCATTTTCTTCAACTATGAATGAATGTAGGTAACAAACAGCAGCAGAGCTGGTGAGTTTTACAGTAGACTTCAGCACACTGCCAAAGGGGCTCATGTCACAAAAAGGGCTAAAAAAATCCCACTGTGAAATCTTTCTGGGCCTTTGGGCCAAATGCTAATAATAGTTCCATCTCTACTCACTTACCATGTTAACACTTAGATTATATACTAAAATGCCTTTAACTATCAGTAAGTTGTGAACATTTTGGTTTCTTAGAATGTCTTCTAAGTAAGAAAAACTTAATTTCTGTCTTATTGTTATTTTTTAGATAAGAACTCCTGTTCTCTTATATGCTGGTACTCGAGTGTCAACAGCAATGGAAATGATCCAGACTCTCTCAGAGGAAGCTGCAAGTTTAGCCAACAAAGCTAAAATGTATTCAAGCCAGCAGAATTATTTTGATGATTCTCAGTCTCATATGCATTCTCTTAATATGGAAGACATTACACAGATTGTGCTTTCAGAGATCACTGACATTGAATATGACCTAACTTTGAGGAAAATATTATGGGAAGCAAAAGAGGATTTGAGAACACTCTTTTGGCAATGGAGGAAATGTTCTCTTCAAAGTATTGATACAGAGTCAGTACAGAGAAATGTTTCAAAATGGATGCACATAATCTATGTACTAGAAAAAGGTAAAAGTGTGCTTCTCACTTTTCCCATCTAGAATAACACAATATGGCCTCTGGGCAGCAAGATCATTATACTTGGTTTTGTTTCTTTATTTGTTCTCTGGGGTTGACTATTACGGCTGGACCAACAATTCAGGAATGTAAGCAGAAATTGTTTGCTGAAACAAGAAAGAGATTAAGTCTTTGCAAAAAATTTTTCAGTAAGTTATTAAAAACAATTTTTACATTCTTTAAAAGTGGGTTCCCTGGGTAGAACCCCAAACACTTCACTCTTATTCTGACTCTTCTTAGGGTACTGGTCAGAGATGTTTTGATGCTAAAGGCCGCCCTGCAGAATCTTTACCCAAATCCTCTGTACACCTGTAAATATCCTTTGGGCACTGGGAGAAACAGCTAAAATATCATTTTGAGAGGTTTCTTTTGTGCTAATCATCAAATTTGAAATCTTGCATATCCAGAGATACTGTTCCTGTAAGAGCATTTTACAAGATCTTATCATTTCCTAAAGGAAAGTTTTGCTCACCTGATCAAGAGAATGTCTTTGCCAAGAGTCAGCTATACCGCAAGCTAAAATTTATTCTCCAGAAAAGCCAGAAAAACAGTTTATTTTGCTTGTTTTAAAATTATACAAGAAATATAATAATATTAAAACATTTAGAAAAGAGAAAAACTAGGGGAAAATCATAGTCTTTGTGCTTTAACATAACACTCATTGTATGCATTGCTTCTCAATAGAATATGTAAAATAACAAGTAGACAACACCTTCTTTCATCCATAGTTTCCTAGACAAAATCTTGCTGCTTGCCAAAGTCTAAACTGGCAAAACCCAAAGTTATTCTCTTGACCTTCTATTTAACCAGATCTTTAAAAACATTTTACTATTTAGTATGGCTTTATAAAAGAAGCCCCATCTGTACAAATTGTTTTAATGGTAGTATAGGTTTTGTTTTCAATTCTCCTGAGCTCCTAACTTTGGCTATTTCTCTCTTCCATTCTCTTTTCTAAGATGAGTAAAAAGGTTATAAGGAATGAAACTTCAACTCCGTAGGTTGACTAATGCTAGTTTATGGCAAATTTGCCACCTTTTGGTGTTAAAATATTGTCTTTATGAAATGATAGATTTTTGTCTCCTTGATGGTCTTCCTTAGCAAAATTTAAAAGCCTAAAATTTATGACAGTCTTCTGAATGTGTCTGTGTACCCATCTGTCTATATTTCTATCTTGTTAGTGAAAATCTGGGAAATACTGTGGTAGCTGGTCATCCCTGGTATCAAATTTTCCAAGATAATCTGGCTGTCCTTCCTAGTCCTGATAACTATTTCTCTGCATTTTAATCCATAGTTGATTCTTATGGGACAGTAGGTTGATGTTAATTAAGCTCATTATTTTATATTATTTTAATGCAGACTAATAACGGGTAAACTAGTATTACATTAATTGGCAAATTTTAAAGAAAAATTATTACTTTCTCAATTTTTTTCTGATTAAAAAATATAATAAGCATGTTGTAAGCCTACTGACCCGTTGTTATTTATAGGTTTACCTAAAAATGATATGGTAAAACATCTTAAGCAATCGGTGACAGAGTTTAAACAAGAGCTGCCTATCATCATAGCTCTGAGCAACCCCTGTCTTAAGCCAAGGCACTGGGCGGCTCTCCAGGAGATTGTTGGAAAGTCAATTTCCCTTGATAAAAATTGTACACTAGAGAATCTTCTAACTCTCAAGGTAAATAAAAATAGTTTGAAAAAAGTAGATTGAAATACTATAGGATTACCTAATTTTAGGTAGGCAAATAAGAATTTCATTATTTAAAAGTGCTACTTATAGAGAATATATAAGAATGGAAAAACCAAAACTATATTCCATTTTATATAAAATGAAAATATATTAAGAGCATGTCAGAATAGTCATACCAATAACTCAATATTACATTTAAATTGCATAATTTACAGCTATTTGATGTGCCATGAAAGTGTTGTTATAAAAATATAATTTTTCCAATTTTTATGGTTAAAATGTTTTCTATTTTCATGCCTAACTTACAATAAGATTTGTTTACGTTTAGTGTATCATGGTTGACAATATCTAATGTAATCAAAACCAGCATTTTATGCCTATAATATTATACTAAATGATCTGTTGTAATGAGAAACATGAGAAAAAAATTTAAAGAATTTAAAAAGAAGAATTTTAAAAGACAATTTTCATTGATTTTTAAAAATTATTTTATATTGCCAACCCTAATCTTAGCCTCCCTCCTGAACTCCAAATTCACATTTCCAATTTCTTATTTAATGTCTAAGAGATATCTCAAAATTAACTTGTAAAAAAATTCACTTTTCATTCTCCATCTCCCAAATTTTACTCTTCCTCTGTCTTCCCCATCTCAGTTAATGGCAGCTCCATTCTTCTAATTGCTTACACTAAAAATCATAAAATAATTCTTGCATCTTCCCTTACTCTTACATTCCTTATGATATCTAAATCTCTTGTCCTTTTCTGGATTACTACCAAAGCCTCCCAATTATTCTATATATCAAAGAGAAATTCAGCAAGAGATCTAGATCATGTCAGAACATAAGGGCTGGCTGGGCACAGTGGCTCATGGCTGTAATCCTAGAACTTTGGGAGGCCGAGGCGGCCTTGAGCTCAGGAGTTCGAGACCAGCCTGAGCAAGAGCGAGACCCCATCTCTACTATAAATAGAAATAAATTAGTTAGACAACTAAATATATATAGAAAAAATTAGCCGGGTGTGGTGGCACATGCCTGTAGTCCCAGCTACTCGGGAGGCTGAGGCAAGAGGATCTCTTGAGCCCAGGAGTTTGAGGTTGCTGTGAGCTAGGCTGACGCCACGGCACTCAGTTTATTAAAATCAGTATGCTAAAAATCTAGCACAATTTCAATGACATTTTCATTTTCAGCGTTGGGTTATTGCACCCATTCTTGGGCAAGTTAGGTATAGGGTCAGAACCTGACAGACCATGTGTAGCAGCAAGCATTAAAAGTTAGGGTAGATAGGTGTATAGGGTAGCAGCTAGCAATGGTAGCCTGTAATGTAGATATTTAGATGCACAGGATTTGGCCCAGAAACTCAGCCTTCATTTACTAAAACTTGCATTTCTTTGTGTGGATCCAAAGTTGGTGATCATGCCTCAAGACTTTCCAGGATAGGTCATATTAGAAGTTCATGTGTGATCCTATCAAATGAATAAATTGTCATGGCTTACAGTTATGTGACAACCATTCTGTCCATGATGTTGTGCAGGCTCTGAAAAGCCTATCACATGAAAAGCAAGTCATAAAGTAAGTTCATAGGAAGGGTCAGTGGTATGCATATGATGAACACTGTCATTTTATGGTTGATCATTTGCACTTTAGAAGCCATGTGCTTTATAATAAAGGTAGATAATTAATTATAGGCATTATGATTCATCTGAAACCTCCAAGATATTAGCCAGGTCAATTGGAAATATTGTTTGTCAATCAGGTCCCAAGCTGTGACCATAAAGACTTGACAGGGCTAGATACACTTGGCTGAAAGTTTGCTTTACACATTATTAGTACCTGGATTTAGTTTTTGGCAATCTCAGAACGTTAGCATTAGGCACAACATTCTTTCTTCAGCGTAGAACTTTCATGGTCCTATTGCATCCTTATCTGCCTTTGACTGAATAATCTATGTCAAAAGGTAAGCCTCTTTCCCAAATCTGTTATTGAAGGCCACAAGTGGTCAACTTATCCCACCATCCTTATACCCATCTTTGGCAGGCCCATAAGAAAGATGATAAAAACTAATCATATCTGTTCATTGTTCCCACTGAGCTGCATTACCAAAACATAGAGATTAAGCATCATTCTTTAACCCAATGGAAATGACATATAGGAATAATAGTAGATTCTCATTCCTAAATAGGGATGAAAACAATAAGCCTACCTAGTTAATTCAAAGATTTGGACATGAGAAGCTCTCTAAATATTATGATGAGTGAATCTGGAGATCTTGTGTCCAAATTTTGTCCCATGAGAATTTTAAGTCAGTGTACATGGCAAGAAGGCCTATATATACTCCACCAATGTATTTTGAGATATACTTATCCCCAAGGATATGAGGCAAACAAAGGGAAGCCATGGAAATTTTGGTCCATTAGAGTTTAATTCTCTTAGATGAATATATGCCAAGAATTATTATGAAGAGTAAAAACATGTCACAAATTAAGCAATTAGTTCACATTATTGCAGAAAGGAAATGCCATCTGCACATATACAGAAGGTATATATTATTTACTCTGATGAGAACCAGACAAAAATTAGAAATTTTCATTGAAAATGAAGGATGTGAAATAGGATAATTTAAAACTGCAAGGGGCTATTTCATGAAGGCTGAGCCATGAAGTCTATGGTTAGGATGTAGACCTAACTGAAATCAGATCTTCAATACTTTTGATGTGCCTTTCAAAGCATACATTTAAATCTTCCATTTTAAAGTATCAGGAATTATTTGCTCCACTTAATATTGAATGATAATTTGTTCATTTCAGATGTTTCTATATGAAAATGAAATAAGGGATATATCAACCTCAGCAAGTAATGAAGCTGCTCTTGAAAAAATGCTATTTAAGATTATTGACTTTTGGAATGCCACTCCTTTACATTTAGTGCTTCATCACACAGAAAGTTACTCTATCCTAATAATTTCATCTATAGATGACATATTAGCTCAGTTAGAAGAATCTCAAGTCATACTTGCAACAATTAAAGGATCTTCCTATATCGGTCCCATTAAGGTAAATACTGTGACAAAAATGTTTTAATTTTCTATAGTTATTTATCACTTTAACCTTTTGCATTCTACTGATGAGAACATATACTACACTTCATCTTAGCCAAAATGCCAAGAAGTGTTGCATTCTACAATTTTACACTTGCTTTTGAATTATATAAATTATTCATATACTCATAAGGAAATGGTCAAATATTTAGTAGTTTGAATACTAAAAGTAGCTTTTTATGGAAGCATTAATTGTTCACGAGGAAATATCAAAATGTCTAATTTGGGTGGACAAGATCAATTTAAATCATATAAAAATATTACCCTATATACCATGACTTTTACCATCAGTGTTCAGTGTTCCCTGATAGTCCTTTACTATGCCACCCCACATCCAGTTACGTACCTAGCAATTATTTTAAAACTTTGCAGAGACTTCTGGGGTCCCCCTCTCTTGGGGCCCCAGAGCCTCGTCCATGAGTAAAAGTTAAAAAAATAAAAATAAAAAATAAACTTCAAGAAACTCAACAAGATATGTATTAATAGAGATAGTAAATAGCAAACTGAAAATAATGGCTCATAGATGAACTCACACACACATATATGCATGCACCTATATAGTAATTGCTAAAGAGTTAAAGAGAAGTATGTACCCAACAAATGGAATTCACATTATTTTCAAACACATATATTTAGGGAAAATGTTAATTAATTGGACCATAGGGAACAATGCCTGGTGCTCACACAGTGCTGGGAATAGTGCCTGTATCCACCAATCACAACAGAAAATCATTTATGTGACTTTCTATTAATTATTTTGCATATTCAATGACTGCTAATCACCTTTGATCTAGTTTCTATTATGTGACTCTTATAGAATAATTTAAGATATTTAGATTTGTATGTCTGTATGTTTTTATCATTGTAGGATCTTGTGACTAAATGGGATCAAAACTTGACTCTCTTCTCTTACACCATTGAGGACTGGATGAATTGTCAAAGAAATTGGCTTTATCTTGAACCAATCTTTTATTCTTTAGAAATACAAAGGTAAAAGCTTAAAATATACCATATACAGGTAAAAAATGCATGGTGGGTAATATATTTTCTGTTATCCTTGAAAACATTGAAAAATCATTTCTTCAATGAACAAATTGTCCTACCTATATACAGAGAAGTATAATCTGCTCAATCATTATTATTTTTTACTTATTTAATTTTTTAAATTAAAGATTATAATCATTTTTAAAAGGCTTATTTCTTGATTATTGATATAAAAATATAAAGAACTGGGAAAGAATTGTCACATACATCCATTTTAATCCCTAAGCCACAATATTATATGTCTATTTAGTTCTGTAGTATAAGTGTGATTTGTGGTTTTGATATGAATAATAAATTTTTAGTAGCACTTATAAATTAATCAGAATTTCTTCGTTTGGACCAGATAGAATAGAGGGCTTGGGCAATTGTTAAAAATTCTACCTTTAAAAAAATTCATAACATTCAAATTAATTGGCCTATAACTTTTTTAAGCAATTGGCCCCAAGAGTGCTTCAGTTGAGACAAATGAATTATCTAGGCAGAATTTAAACTACTGACATCAAATCAAACAAGATAGTCTAGGGTCCATTTTGAAGTAAGGTAGGAAAATATGGGGTGTGTATTTGAAAGGCCTATTAGAGCAGTGGAAGATGTTGAATATCATGTTAAGTATTTTGAACTTTATTTTGGAAGTAAAGAGAAGCCATTAGAAATTTACAAAAGAAAACTGTTTAGATTTGAGTATTGCTTTGTGGGGAACAGTGTCCATTTTTATTATACATGCATACTTCTTATATGAATGCTTGTGATACTTCTATTATATTTTTTCTTATTTTTATTGATATATAATAACTGTACATATTTATTGAGTACATGTGATATTTTCTTACATTCAGAGACCGTGTAATGATAAAGTCAGGGTATTTAGAGTATCCATCATTGTGAGTATTTATCATTCCTACATGTTGGGAACATTTCAGTTCTCTCTTCTAGCTATTAATATTTTGAAATATACAATATATTATTGTTAAGTATAGTCACGCTAGTCTGCTATTGAACATTAGAACTTACTCTCTCTAATTGTATACTCATACCTATTAACCAACCTCTCCTATCCCCCCACTCCCACTCACATACCCTTCCCAGCTTCTGGTATCTATCACTCTACCTGCATGAGATCAAATTTTTAGTTCCCATATATGAGTGAGAACATGTGATATTTGTCTTTGTGTCCTGGACTTTATTTCACTTAACGTAATGACATCCAGTTCTATTCATGTTGCTGCAAATAACGTGATTCCATTCTTTTTTATGATTGAATTGTATTCCATTGTGTTTGTATGCCACATTTTCCTTTTTCTTTGTTTTTATAGATTCAGGAAGTACAAGTGCAGTTTTGTTATATGAATATATTGTGTACTGGTGAAGTCTGGGCTTTTAATATAGCCATCACCCAAATAGCATATGTTGCACCCATTAAATACTTCTTATCCCTCACACCCCTCCCAACTCCCACTGTTTCAAGTCTCCGATGTCTATTACATACCACTCTCTATGTCCATGTGTACGCATTATTTATGTCCCATTTATAAGTGAGAACGTGCGGTGTTAGACTTTGTGTTTCTCAGTTATTTCACTTAAGACAATGGCGTCCAGTACCATTCATGTTGGTGCAAAAGACATAATTTCATTCTTTCTTATGGCTAAGTAGTATTTCATGATATACATATACCACACTTTTTTTTTTTTATCAAATCATCCATTGATGGATACTTAGGTTAGTTCCAAGTCTTTACAGGTATCTTTTTGATATAATGATTTCTTTTCCTTTGGGTAAATACCCAGTAATAAGATAGTTGAACTGGATAGTAGTTCTATTTTTAGTTCTTTGAGAAATCTCTAAACTGTTTTCTATGGAGATTGTACTGATTTGCATTCCTCCCCACAACAGTATATAAGCATTTCCTTTTCTCTAAATCTTTACCAACATCTGTTATTTTTTGACTTTTTGATAATAGCCATTCTGACTGGTGTAAGATGATATCTCATTATGGTTTTCATTTCCCTGATGATTAGCATTTCCTGATGTTGAGCATTTTTTCATTTGCTTATTTGGCCATTTGTATGTCTTTATAGAGAAATGTCTATTCATTTCCTTTGCCCACTTGCCAAGGGGATTATTTGCTTTGTTTTGTTTTTTTGCTGTTGAGTTGTTTAACTACCTCCTTGTGTATTCTGGATATTAGTCCCTTGTCAGGGACTGAATAGTTTGCACATATTTTCTCCCATTCGATAGGTTGTCTCTTCACTTTCTTGATTGTTTCCTTGTACAGAAGCTTTTTTTCTCCCGACATATTATGGGAATACAAATGTTAAGGTTACATAGAAGCTTTTTGGTTTAATAGAATACCATTTATCTATTTTTGTTTTTGTTGCCTGTGCTTTTGAGGTCTAGGTCATGAATTCTTTGCCTAGACCAATGTCTGAAGTAGTTCCCTAGTGTTTTCTTCTAGTAGTTTAAATCTTTAATCCATCTTGAGTTGATTTTTGTATATGGTGAGGGATAGGGATCTAGTTTCTTCTGCATATGGATATCCAGTTTTCCAGTGCCATTTACTAAAGAGAGTATCCTTTTCCCAATGTATATTCTTGGCACATTTGTTGAAAATCAGTTGGCTATAAATAACTAAATTTATATCTGTTCCATGGGTCTACATATATATTTTTATACCAATACCAAGCTTTTTTGGTTATTCTAACCTTGTAATAGATTTTGAAGTGAGGTAGTGTGATGCCTCCAGCTTTGTTCCTTTGCTAGGATTGCTTTGGTTATTGGGACCATTTTTGGTTACATACAAATTTTAAGATTATTTTCTTCTATTTTGTAAAAAATTACATTAGTACTTTCATAGTAATTACATTGAATCTGTAGATTGCTTTGGCTGTATGGTCATTTTTTTCTCCTTTTTTTTTTATTTCGGCATATAATGGGGGTACAGATTTTAAGGTTTCAATAAATGCCCATTTCCCCCGTCCCCCCACAAGTCTGAGTTTCCAGCAGATAGGACGAAAAATTTCCCAGCCTTGCTCAAAATCTCGATATACAAGTTCAAGAAGCTCAGAGGACCCCTGGGAGATTCAATGCAAACAGGAAAGATGTCACGACATGCAGTCATCAGACTGACCAACAATATCAAACTAAAGAGGCCCTTCTAAGAACTGTAAGATGAAGAAGCATGAAACATACAAGGGAAAGCCAATTCGAATAACACCAGACTTCTCTAATGAGCTTACAAGCAAGGAGAGACTGGGGCCCCATTCTACTCTTTGAAACAAAAAATGCCCAGCCTAGAATCTTATTCCGGCAAAACTAAGCTTCGTATATGAAGAGAAATAAAGACATTTCTCAGACAAGCAAAGTCTCAGAGAATTCACCAAGACAAGACCAGCCCTACAAGAAGTACTCTAAACAGCGTTATGCACGGAAACTCATAATAATACACCATGAATATAAAAACAACCAAAACCCAAAAATTAAAGGCCAGATATTACAATGGCTCAAGACAGAAATCATACCAACAACATCCAACCACACAAATGAACAGTAATCTACCTTACCTATCAGTTCTCTCAATAAATGTGATGGCTTAACTCTCCACTCAGAGACATAGGCTGGCTGAATGGATAAGAAAAACAGGCAAGTATATGCTGTCTTCAGGAAACACATCTAACCTGCAGGGATGCATATAGACTAAAACTAAAAGGATAGAGATCAGTATATCAAGCAAATGGAAGCCAAAAGGAGGCTGGCGTGGCCGTTCTAATTTCAGATGATTTCGATTTTAAAGCAACAAAAAAGGTGAAAGACAAAGAGGGTCATTATATAATGGTAAAGGGCACAGTTCAACAAGAAGAGATAACAATTCTAAATATATATGCACCCAACTTAGGTGCACCCAGATTCATAAAGCAAACTTACTGGAGCTAAGCAAATGATTAATAGCAACCTCCATAATACCCGGAGATTTCAACACCCACTGACAGCACGAGACAGATCCTCCAAAGAAATAATAAGAAATATAGACTTAAACAAATTGGGTCTACTGACATTTACAGGACATTCTACCCAAAATCCACTGAATATACGTTCTTCTCATCAGCTCACGGGACATTCTCTAAGATTGACCATTATCCTAGGACACAAAGTAAACCTCAAGAATTAAAAAAATAGAAATCATACCATGTTATCTTCTCAGTATCACAGTGGAATAAAAGCAGAAATCCAACCCTAACAGAACTCACATTCTACACAAAAACGTGGAATTAAACAACCTCCTACTAAATGATTACTTAATAAATGAAGAAATCAAGATGGAAATAAAAAAAGTCTATGAACAAAAGACAATGGACAGACAAGTTATCAAATCCTCTGGACACAGAGCTAAAGCGTTTGAGAGAAAGTTTATCTCCATAAATGCTATAACCAAAAGTCAAAAGATCACAAATAGATAATCTAACGAACGACTCAGGAGCTGGAAAAGAAGAACAGACCAGCCAACAACACAGCAGAAAGAAGTGAAATCAACAAGATCAAATCAGAACTAACACGAAATTGAAAACAGGGAGCTATTCAGGAGATTAATAAAAACAAAAAGTTGGCTCTTTGAAAAATAAACAAAATTGACACGCCACTGTCAAGCTAACGAAAAGCAGAAAAGAGAAATCTCTAATAAGCTCATCAGGAACAAAAAGGAGATATCACAACGATCCAAAGAGACACAAGATATAATATATGAGTACTACAAAAATTTATTCACCAAATTGGAAAATGTGGAGGAAGATGGACAAATTTCTAGAACACACAGCTCCTAGGCTCAATCAGGAAGAAATAGATTCCCTGAACAGACCAATCTCAACAGCTGAAATAGAAACAGCAATTAAAAATCTCCCCCAGAAAGAAAAGTCCTGGTCCAGAACTTCACACCCGAATTTTACCACACTTCAAAGAAGAACTAGTACCTACTCTGTGCAGAAATTATTCCACAACATCAAAGAATGGAAACCTCCGACCCCCTTTTATGAAGCGAATATTACTCTGATACCAAACAGGAAGGAATGCACAAAAAGAAACAGAACTACAGACCAATATCTCCTAATGAATAGTAGATGCAAAAATTTTCAACAAATCTTAGCTAACCGAATCCAGACGCTTATCAAAAAAATAATCCATCCGACCAAGTGGCTTCATCCCAGGGATGCAGGGATGGTTCAACATACCTAACTCGTATAAATGCAATTCACCACATAAACAGAACAAAAACAAGAGACCACATGATTCTTTCAATAGATGCAGAAAAAGCTTTGACAAAATTCACAACCTTTCATGATACGAACACTTAAGAATAGCATAGAAGGGACATACCTAAAAATGATACAAGCCATATATGACACACCATAGCCACACTCATACTGAATGGGAAAAATGAAATCATTCCCACTTAGAACTGGAACCAGACAAGGCTGCCCACTACTCCCACTTCTGTTCAATATAGTGCTGGAAGTCTTGGCTACAGCAATCAGACAGGAATGGACATAAAGGTATCCAGAGTAGGGGCAGCAAGAATCAAACTTTCACTGTTTGCTGATGATATGATTTATATCTAGAAAACCCCAAAATTCAAACCAAGAACTCCTGGAACTGATCATGAATTTAGTAAAGTCTCAGGATAACAAAATCAATACACAGAAATCGGAGGCCATTCGTATATGCCAACAACAATCAAATTGAGAACCAAATTAAGACTCAATACCCTTCACAAATAGCAACAAAGAATTAAAGTACCTAGGAATATACTTAACCAAGGAGGTAAAAGACCTAATATAGGGAAGAATATGAACACTGAGGAAGGAAATAGCAGAGGATGTAAAAAGATGAAAATCCATTCCATACTCGTGGATCGGCAGACTCAACATCATTAAAATGTCTGTATTACCCAAACTTATCTACAGATTCAATGCAGTCACCTATTAAAATCCATAGCATTTTCACAGATATAAAAAAAATAATTGTTACACTTCGTATGGAACCAAGAAACCCCAAAATATCAAAAGCAATTCTAGCAACAAAAACAAAATGGGAGGCATTAATATGCCGGATATCAAACTATACTGCAAAGCGTGTACAATTAAAACAATCTGGTATTGGCATAAAAATAAGAAGAATGACCAATGGAACAGAACTGAATCCTGATATAAAACCATCCTCACATAGCCATCTAATCTTTGAAAAAGCAGACAAAAACGTATGCTGGGTAAAGAATCCTTTTCAATAAATGGGTGCTGGGAAGAACTGGATAGCCACTTGTAGAAGGCTAAAGCAGGACCTACACCTTTCACCACTCACAAAAATCAACTCACGCTGGATAACAGACTTAAACCTAAGGTATGAAACTATTAGAATTCTAGAGGAAAATGTTGGAAACACTCTCCTAGACATCGGCCTAGCAAAGAGTTTATGAAGAAGTCCCCAAAGGCAATCAAAGCAGCAACAAAATAAATAAATGGCATCTGATGAAACTACAAAGCTTCTGCACAGCCAAAGAAACAGTCATGAAAGTAAACAGACAGCCTACAATTGGGAGAAAATTTTTGCATCCTACGTATCCGATGAAGGCTGATAACTAGAATATACTTAGAACTCACGAAAATCAGCAAGAAAAATCAAATAACCCTATTAAAAAGTGGCAAAGGACTTGATAAGAAAATTTCTAAGAAGACAGAAGAATGGCCAACAAACATATGAAAAAATGCTCATCATCTAATCATCAGGGAAATGCAAATCAAAACCCACAATGAGATATCATTAACTCCAGTGAGAATGGCCTTTGTCAAAAAGTCTCAACAAATAACAAATGCTGGCGTGGATGCGGAGAGAGAGGAACCTCCTACACTGCTGGTGGGACTGCAAACTAGTTCAACCTCTGTGGAAAGCAAATGGAGATACCTTAAAGCGATAACAGTGATCTACCATTGATCAGCAATCCATTGCTGGGCACTACCCAATGATCAGTGACACTCTACAAAAAAACACCTGCACTCGAATGTTTATAAGCAGCACAATGTCATAATTGCAAGGCTGTGGAAAACAGCTCAAGTGCCCATCAATCCAAGAATGGATTAATAAATGTGGTATATGTATGCCATGGAGTACTATTCAGCTCTAAGAAACAATGGTGATATAGCACATCTTATATTTTCCTGGTTAGAGCTGGAACCCATACTACTAGTGAAGTATACCAAGAATGGAAAACAAGCCCACATATATTCACCAGCAAACTGGAATTTAAAATGGCACAACC
>NC_033676.1:38107957-38214901 GCF_000165445.2 Microcebus murinus
ATCCACCTACCCTTGCCGCTGGTCTCCGGGCTGCTCCGGTGGTCTCAGCCTCCAGTTCTCCTCCGCAGCCTCCTCCCGTGGAGTCTCCCGGGGTCTCAGGTACCCCTCCTTCCGGCCCTTGTCCGCTGTATGCTCGTCTTCTTGCTTCTTTCCTCTAGTTTCTGCTAGAATCGGTCTTTTCTCTTTTAATGTTCTTTTTATATGTTAATCTATCCTTGTTCTTTGTTTAGAGTAAAGAAAAAACCTCAGAGTGTGAACTTTTAAAACAATTTAACTAGAACAGTTTTATTGTATTTCTAATTATTTATTGTTGGTTATAGAAAGGCTATTGATCTTTCAGTTTTCATATCTATATTTATTAATATTATTCTGAATGCCAATACAAGTTTTCTAGAGCAGAGCAGATTATTATTTACTTACATAAATAATTATGCTGGCTCTCCTTTGCCCTAATTCTTGTTCTTGGGGTGATGTGATAAGAACCAGATGTCATCTAACATGTAAGGAGGGACTTCTATAGGCAAGGAATCCTGAAAAAATGAATCTGGGCATTTAAATAAGAGAGACAAACAGTTTTTCAGTTATTGCCCTGGGATTTTTCTGTTTAGACAATCGTATCATTTACTAATAATGACAATTCTATCTCTTTCTTTACAACTCTTTTTAAAATGTCATTTTCTTTTCACGTTGTTTTGGATAGTAAATTTTGTATAATGCTAAAGTACAGATGATAGTGAGCATACTTTTTTGTTCCTAATTTTATTGGGAAAACTTCTAGTGTTTGACTGTGATGCTTAGATTTGTAGATAATAACTTTTGTCTAACTAAAGATGTTTTATCCTATTCATAGGTTGTGAAGTTTTTAAAATATTTTATTTTGTAGTTTTAATTGACAAACAGTAATTGTATATATTATGGGATAAAATGTGATGTTGTGTGATATATGTATACATTGTGATTACATGATTAAATCAAGCTAATTAACAAACCCATCACCTCACATATCTATTTTTGTGGTGAGAACATTTAAAATCTATTATTTTAGCAATTGTGAAATATAGAATACATTATTAGTAACTATAGTCACCATGCCGTGCAATAGATCACTAAAACTTGTTTTTCTTGTCTCACTGAAACTCTGTGCCCTTTGACCAACTTCTCTTGCCCCATCCCTGCCACTCATTACCTGCACCCCCCCCCCAGCCCTCTAGCCTCAGGTAACCACCATTATACTTTCTACTTCTGTAAGTAGAGAATCATTTTTACATTCCACATGTAAATGAGATTATGCAATGTTTGTCTTTCAGGCCTGGCTTGTTTTACCTGGTATATATAATGTCCTCCATGTTCATCCATGTTCTCATAAATGATAGAATTTCCTTCTTTTTAAGGCTAAATAGTATTCCATTGTATATTATATACCACATTTTCTTTATCCATTCATATAATGATGGACACCTTGGATGCTTCCATATTCTTGGCTGCATGAATAATACTGCAACGAACATGGAAACACAGATGTCTCTTAAACACACTGATTTTAATTTCTTTAGATATATACCCAAAAGTGAGATTTCTAGATCGTATAGTAATTATGTTTTGTTTTTTTAGGAACCTCCAGACTATTTTCTACAGTATCTGTAGGTATTTATATTCCCACCAACAGTACGCAAGTGTTCGCTATTCTCAATATCCTTGCCAAGACATGTTATCTTTGGTCATTTTGATGATAGCTGTTCTCACTGGAGATAAGTGATATCTCATTGTAGTTTTGATTTGCATTTCCCTGATGATTAGAGATGTTGAGCATTTTTTTATATATTTGTTGGCCATTAATCTATCTTCTTTTGAAGAGTTTCTGTTCATGTCCTTTGTCCACTTTTGATAGAGTTGTTTGATTTTTTTCTTGCTGATTTTCCTGAGTTCTACATAGATTCTAGTTATCAGCCCTTTATTGGATGTGTAGGATGTTAATATTTTCTCCCATTCTGTAGGGTGTCTGTTTGCTCCCATGATAGTTTCCTTGGCTGTGCAAAAGCTTTTTAATTTGATCAGGTCCCATTTATTTATTTTTGTTGTTGCTGTGACTGCCTTGGTGGTTGTCTTCATAAATTCTTTCCCTAGGCCAATAAGGCATGAAACTATAAGAATTCTAGAAGAAAATGTTGGAAAAACATTTTAGCCTTTAATTTGTGGATCTAATAAATTACATTTATAATTTGCCTGATGTTGAATTTTTCTTGATTTCCTTATTCATTTTTTTGGTCCACTTACTTTATTTCCTAGAGAACTAAATTAAATATTATCCACTTTTTTGTGGGTTTGCCAATTTCCTTTTTTATTTTTAACATCTATCATATATATATATTTTTTTAATGTTTAATAGATGTTTTATTTTTGTTTTGAGTTTTTTTTATTACTTCATATTATGGAGGTACAAATATTGTTAGGGTTACATATCTTGCCCCTCCCCCCCTCATCCCGCTATCCCAGAGCTTCTAGCATGTCCAGCCTCCAGGTGGTATGCACCATACCCACCGTGTAAGTGCATACCCTTCTCCTCCTCCCTGCTTCCGCTTGCCCACTTCCCAATTACAGATTTTTTTTCAGACATTTTGGTTACAATGTATATCTTGGCCTCTCCCTAAATAGGAATAAAGGTAATCCCTTCCCCCCCACAATGCTCACTGCTTCCTTAAGATGTGGGTCTCCCCCGAAAATCCCTGTTGAACACTACCATTTTGTGAGCACCATAGTTTTAGTTAGTCAATACCAATTTGATGGTGAGTAGATGTGTAGCCCATTTTCCAGATCTTGTGTCGTCTAGCTTTGTATTACGGGCTTAAGCTTAATCCAGGATAGCATAAATGGTGCTAGCTCACTGTCATTTCTCAGGATTGAGTAATATTCCATTGTGAGCATATACCACATTTTAGTTATCCACTCATGAATTGACGGGCACTTGGGTAGTTTCCATGACCGTGCAATAGTGAATTGTGCTGCCATAAACATTTGGGTGCAGATGTCTTTACAAGAGAGAGACCTATGTTCTTTTGGGTAGATGCCCAACAATGCTATTGCTGGGTCAAATGGTATTTCTATTTCTAGCTGTTTGAGGTATCTCCAAATTCTTTTCCACAAAGGTTGCACTAATTTGCAGTCCCACCAGCAGTGTAAGAGTGTTCCTGTCTCTCCGCATCCTCGCCAGCATTTGTTGTTTTGGGATTTCTTGATATAGGCCATTCTCACTGGGGATAGGTGGTATCTCATTGTGGTTTTGATTTGCATTTCTCTAATGATTAGAGATGTTGAACCTTTTTTTATATGTTTGCAGGCCATTATTCTGCCTTCTTTGGAGAAGTTTCTGTTCATTTCCATTGCCCTTTTCTTGATGGGGTTGTTTGATTTTTTCTTGTTTATTCTTTTAAGTTCTAGGTGGATTCTTGTTATTAGACCTTTATCAGATGTGTAGAGAGCGAATATTTTCTCCCACTGTGTGGGTTGTCTATTTGTTCTAATGATCGTTTCCTTGGCAGTGCAGAAACTTTTTAATTTGATCAGATCCCATTTGTTTATTTTTGATGTGGCAGTGATTGCCTTGGGGATCTTCCTCATGAATTATTTGCCTAGACCAATATCTGATAGGGTTTTCCCAATATCTTCTTCTAGGATTCTTAAAGTTTCATGCCTTAGGTTTAGGTCTGTTATCCATCTTGAGTGAATTTTTGTGAGAGATGAGAGGTTGGGATCCTGATTCACTCTTCTGCATGTTACTAACCAGTTTTCCCAGCACCATTTATTGAAGAGAGAATCTCTTCCCCATAGTATATTTTTGTCTGCTTTATTAAAGATTAGGTTACCGTATATAGATGGTTTCATCTCTGGAATCTCAGTTCTATTCCAGATATCGATGCTTCTGTTCTTGTGCTAGTATCAGGCAGATTTAACTATTATTGCTTTATAGTACAGCTTCAAGTCAGGCAGACTGATGCCTCCCAGTTTTTTCTTTTTATTTAACATTGCTTTGGCTATACGTGGTTTTCTCTGGTTCCATACAAAGCGAAGAATTATTTTTTCTAGATTTGTTAAAAATGCTGGTGATACTTTGATGGGGATTCCATTGATTCTGTAGATCACCTTAGGTAATATTGACATTTTAACAGTATTGATTCTACCAATCCATGAACATGGTAGATTTTTCCATCTGTTTAAATCATCTGCAATTTCTTTTTTTAGTGTTTCATAGTTCTCCTTGTATAAATCTTTCGTATCTCTCGTTAAGTATACTCCTAGGTATTTAATTTTCTTTGGGGCTATAGTAAAGGGTATTGCGTTTTTGATTTGAGTTTCTGCTTGATGGTTCTTGACATATATGAATGCTTCTGATTTGTGTGTATTGATTTTATACCCTGAAACTTTACCAAATTCGTTTATCAAATCTAGGAGTCTCTTGGAAGAATCCATGGGGTTTTCTAGATATAATATCATATCATTGGCGAAGGAGTTTGATCTCATCTGCTCTGACTTGGATGACCTTAATACCCCTTTCTTCCCTAATTGCTATAGCCAGGACTTCAATCACTATGTTGAATAGAAGAGGAGAAAGTGGGCATCCTTGTCTAGTTCCAGTTTGAAGAGGAAATGATTTCGATTTTTTCCCCATTTAGGATGATATTAGCAGTTTGTCATAAATGGATTTGATGAATTTAAGGTAAAGGCCGTTTATGCCTATTTTGTTAAGAGTTTTTATCAGAAAAGAATGTTGGACTTTGTCAAATGCTTTTTCTGCATCTATTGACAGAATCATATGGTCTTTGTTCTTGCTTTTATTTATAAAGTGAATTGCATTTATAGACTTGCGTATGTTGAACTAGCCTTGCATCCCTGGAATAAATCCAACTTGGTCATGGTGAATTATTTTTTGATGTGCTGCTGAATTCTATTTGCTAAAATTTTATTTAGGATTTTTGCATCTATATTCATGAGGGATATTGGTCTGTAATTTTCCTTTTTTTTTGTTGCATCCTTTCCTGGCTTTGGTATCAAGGTGATATTGGCTTTGTAGAATGAGATAGGCAGAATACCATCCTTCTCAATGGTGTGGAATAGTTTCTGTAGTATAGGTATGAGTTCATCTTTGTATGTTTGGTAGAACCTTGAAGTGTAGCCATCTGCCCCAGGACTTTTCTGTTTGGGGAGGTTTTTGATTACTGCTTCGATTTCTGAGCATGTGATTGGTCTGTTCAAGAACTCTGTTACTTCCTGGCTGAACTTAGGGAGGTTGTATGAGTCCAGGAATCTTTCCATTTCATCTTCATTCTGTAGTTTTTGGGCATATAGATCGCTATAGTAGTCAAACGTAATGTTTTGTATTTCTGTGGAGTCTGTGGTGATCTCTCCTTTTTCATTTCTTATTGAGTTTATTAGAGTCCTTTCCCTTTGAGTTCTTGTCAGCCTAGCCAGAGGGCCGTCAATTTTGTTAATCTTTTTGAAAAACCAGCTTCTGGTTTTGTTGATCTTCCATATAATTCTCTTGTTTTCCATCTCATTTAGTTGAGCTTTGATCTTAGATATCTCTTTTCTTCTACTCGGATTGGAATTGGTTTGCTCTCCTTTTTCCTATTCCTTGAGTCTATTCATTAGGTTGTCGGCATCTACTCTTTCTGTTTTTTGGATGTGAGCATTTATTGCTATTAGTTTTCCTCTCAGATATACTTTTGCTGTATCCCACAGGTTTTGGTAAGATGTGGCTTCATTGTTGTTTTGTTCAAAGAAGTTCTTAATTTCCCTCTGAATTTCTTCCTTGACCCAATAGTTATTCAACAGTAGATTGGTTAGTTTCCATGACTTAGTGATGTAGTGTGTATTTCTGTTAGACTTGAACTCTAATTTTATAGCACTATGGTCAGAGAAGACACATGGTATTATTTCTATTTTCTTGAATTTTTTGAGATTTTGCAGCCTAGTGTGTGATCAATTTTGGAGAAGGATCCATGGGCTGCTGAGAAGAATGTAAATTCAGTTTTATTTGGATGGAATGTTCTGTATAGATCTGTCAGACCATTTTGGTCAACAGCTTTGTTTAGGTCTCTTATTTCTTTACTTAATTTCTGTTTTGGGGACCTATCCAGTGCATTTAGTGGTGTGTTGAAGTCCCCTGTTATTATGGTAGTGATGTTTAAAGTGGTCTTTAGCTCAGACAAGGTTTGCTTTATGTAATTGGGTGCTCCTGCATTGGGTGCATAAATATTAAGAATTGTTAGATCTTCTTGTTGGATTTTCCCTTTCACCATTATAAAGTGGCCATCTTTATCCTTTTTTACTTTTGCTAATTTGAATGTAATATTGTCTGCGAATACTATAGCTACTCTTGCTTTCTTTTGACTTCCATTTGCCTGTATGATAGATTTCCATCCCTTGATCTTCAGCCAAGTGGCATCTTTATGGTTTAGATGTGTTTCCTGTAGACAGCAAATACTAGGCTTGTAGAATTTTATCCACTCTGCTAGCCTATGTCTCTTCAGAGGATAGTTTAACCCATTTACGTTTATTGAGAGGATTGAAATTGGAGTAAGATTTCCGTTCATATTGATAGGTGAAGTCCTGTTTCTCTGTCTTAGACCATAAGCCATCCTGAAGTTCAAGGTCTAGACTTTAATTCTTTGAGGATATTATTTGGAGGAGTGTCTATTACCCTATTCACCATGGAAGGCAGGTCTGAGAATTTCCTGTAGGGCTGGTCTTGTCTTTGCATATTCCTTCAGTGAATGTTTGTCTGAGAAGGATTTTATTTTGTCCTCATAGATGAAACTTAATTTTGCCGGATAAAAAATTCTAGGTTGGGCTTTGTTCTGTTTTAGAAGATTAAGGATAGGCACCCACTCCCTCCTGGCTTGTAAGGTTTCAGATGAGAAGTCTGCAGTTAGTCTGATAGGCTTTCATTTATAGGTTATTTGTTGTTTTCACCTTGCTGTATGGAGGATTGCTTCTTTCACATTTACTTTGGTCAGCTTAATAACCACATGACGAGGTGATTGCCTATTCACATTGTGTCTCCCAGGAGTTCTGTGTGCTTCTTGTAATTGGATATCCAGATTTCTAGCTAGGCCCGGCATATTTTCCTCCATCCAGTATGCCATAAAATAAGTTTTCCAACCCTTATGAATGTTCCATATTCCTCTTCCCCTTCTGGAATCCCCAATCAATCTGAGATTTGACTTTTTTACCTAATCCCACACTTCCTGTAAGCTTGGTCTTTTGTTTCTGTGTACCCTTTCTTCCTCTGATTTGTTTAGCGTGTAGGTAAAATCTTCAAGTTCTAAGATTCTTTCCTCAGCATGATCTGTCCTGTTTTTGAGGCTTTCCACTATACTATGGAGTTCCTTGAATGTTTCCTTTATTGCCAGAATTTCTTCTTGGTTTCTTTGAATTACTATCTTTGGAGAATTTTTCATTCATTTCCTGGATTGTTCTTGTGGTTTCTCTATATTGGGATACTATTTTCTCTTCAATTCCATTGAGCTTTCTAACCATCCATATCCGGAATTCTTCCTCTGTTAGTTTAATCATATGTAAGTTGGTGTCATTTGTTGAGGAATGAGTATTTTCTTGTGGAGGTGACTTTTCTCTCTGATCCTTCATGATTCCTGATGTCTTTCGCTGGTTCTTCCTCATCTGGATACTTTGTTGAGGATCAGAGGTGTTGGAACTCAATTATGGGCTGTGTTTTTGAGTTCCAAAGAAATGATCCTTGGAAGAGCTGGGGAGTATGTGTTCTGGTCCTGTATCGTCTAAGAGGAGTTTGAGCATGTTGGATTATCTTTGACCTGATGTCTTCATCTTCTGTCCACAGAGTTTAGTGGGTTTGGGTCCCTTGCTTAGACACCCAAGGGATCGTTCACTCTAGTGAGATGGAGACCAGTTTCCACCACTAGGTTGAAATCGGGGGCGATGTGTTAAGCACTGAGTTTATTCTTTCTTTTGATCTCTGTGGTTTGTGGAAAGGAGTCAGTTATCAATGTATCCCAAGATCTTTGTATTACGCTCTAAGCCTCTAAGTAGGATATACAGGTATCTCAGTGTTAAGCGAATATCTTGCCACTCCCAAAGGTTCCTTGAGTCATCAGGAATAGCAGCCTCCTTTGCTACTCCGCATTGCTACCATAGGCTCTGTTCTCTGGGCACAGATCACAAACAGCTCAATGCAGCAAGAAACCACCCAGGTTCTAGCTTGCGAGATTGCTGCCGAACAAAACGCCGCTCTCGCCTTTCCACCCTTTTAAATTTAGCTTCCAAGTCCACCTACCAGGTTAGGGCAGAGTGTAAGACTGAGCTCACTACCAGGGCAGGCATCTGCAGCGTTTCCAATCTACAGGGTGGCGGTGGCACGCTTTGGCGGTACTGACACTGCATGTCCCCTCTTCGGCGGAAGACTGGGTTGGGTTTGGTAGGCTGGCTTCAATCGACCACTGCACTCCCTATTCCCCCTCTCACAGACAGCCAGTGGTTTATGTGTGGGGAACTACCCTCTGTCTACCCAGCGCCAGTCAAAGCTTCAACGGTATCGAAAGGCCAAGCCTCCTTTAAGGTAGAGTCCCCACTTCCTGGACCTGGAAGCATCCTGAGGTAGAATATCCAATTCAGCACTCGTTTCTGGGGTGCGGGGAGGTGGCCACTTAGTTCAGCACCTGTGGGTTCAGCTCCTGTGCCTGCTTCAGCGGAGTACTGGGAGCTCGAGTAGCTGCCTTCTCCAGAAGCGCGAGCAGTTCGGCTGGCCTAGGACAGTGGGGGTGCCCGAGAAAGGCCTCCAGCGCGGCTTGCCGCGTCTCCAAGCCGGGAGGTGCGGTGGCGGGGTTGGGATGTGGCTGCTGGGTTTAGACCCTTCCTGCAACCGCCACTGCTTCAGCAGGGCGCTGCAGAGAGTTCAATATGCTGCCTGCTCCAGACCCCCCTCCAACCGCTCATCTGCCCACCTTGCCACCTCCCACCACCTTCAGGCAGTTCCCTGCCTGCATGGGAGCGGGGCTCGGGGGGGAAGGGATCATCTCCCCGTGTAGGGGGGAAGGAATGCCTCCTCTGGACAGCCCATGGGGCTGCAGACGTGCAAACGCACTCCCTCCCCACAATTTTTCTGACTCCCCGGTTCAGTGGAAGAATTTCGGTTCACCTTTGATTATTGTCCACGATTTCCGTATCCTGGTATCTCTTTGCAGTCTCGCGAAGCCAATCCAGAGCAGGTGTAGATGACTTGCGTGTGGTTGTCTGTCCTCTTCACCTCTCACCCTGAGGGCCGAGAGCAAAGAGATCAGCCCTATTCCGCCATATTTCACAATCCCCCAACATCTATCATATATTTTGATGGTATATTGCTATACATAAACCTTCTGAGTATGGTGTACTTTTTGTCAATATGTCAGCATTTATACCAGTTAATTTTTTACTTAAATACTATTTTGTCTAATACTAATAACTGGTCATGGTTCTTTCCATGATAACAAACATTTGTATTACAATGTTATTTTTAATATTTCTGTCCCATGTTGACATTTCTTGCATCAAGTGTAAAAATTGATTTTATCTTAATTTTTGTTTCTTTTTTTTACCAATATAAAACTGTTTGTTGTCATTGCTGTTAGTCTGTATGCCCAGAAGATGTGTTCTCTTTTTCTGCTTTATGTGTACTTGAGATGCTCACGTCTATGGATTGTATAATCTAGACCCCTTTGCCCTCTGGCTTGCTCTTGGATAAGACAAATGTGAAGTTCCCTCTTGGCCTCATTACAGTTTTGGCAGAATCTATGTTCTTTTGCCTAAAGCCACAACTTTTTGCAGGTGGCCCCTTTCTTAAGTTTCTAGCCCTTATTAGGTTCCAGTAACATTTCTCTTTTCCCTTACCCCTTTGGGCCTCTGTATGGTAATAGCTTTCCCATTTGGTTCCCTAACCTTACCTTCGTCTTTGCAAACAGAACCTTCAATAAACTCTGTTTCAAAGTAACCCTTTGAATCTGCTGTTTCCTGCTGATACAGTGACTGATAACCTGTCTTTTTAACACTTATTTTGATTACTATCAAATAAGTGATTTGATTTGATTACTATCAAATAAGTGATTACAATCACTTATCAAAATAAGTGTTAAAATCACTTAAGTGATTTTAACACTTATTTTGATTACTAATTTGGACTCACTGCTTTTGGTTCTGGGTTTTTTCACTTCCTGTTTCTTCATATCTTTTGACATACCTGTACCAAAGTTACAAACATTTTCTAATGAATACTGTTAAAATTTTAACACACTTAATGAAACATATTTTTATTAAAGCTTATAGTTAATATCTCTACTTTGTCTGCAAATGCCATTCTTCATTTTGTAATTCTTTCCCATAACCACCTCCATATAAAAATCATTTAGCATTTTTATTCTGGATTATCATTAGTTCTCTTTCTATGAATCAATAATTATCTAGACTCATTAAGTTTTGTTTTTGTTCATTACTGTTTCATAGGTCCTATACTTTAATATTTGTTTTCAGTTTGCTGTATATATCTCTAAGTAATTTTTTTCAGAAAGCATCTGTGGGTGGCACATATTTTATTTTGCCCTCATACTTGAATGTTAGTTGGGCTAAGATTAGAATTAGTTCTAAATTCAAATTCATTTTGTTGAATTCTGGCTCCTCAAAACATTAGCAAACCAACCTGTTGATAAAACAAATCTGTGTTTCTTGAATAAAAACACTGTTTAGACAAAACTTTTAAGAAGGCTTGAGAGAGAGAAGGATATAATTAAGATACTTATTGAGATTTTGAAGTCTGGTTTAAGGAGGGCCTTCCAATGTGGGTGTTTAATTAGGACTGAGTAAAGATCAGAATATAATAGTTTAAATTCGGGGACATGCGAAGCAGGATTTTGCCCCTTTATGCTGGATCTTAGGGAAAAAAAGTCCTTTTCACACAAGGCCATTCTGAAATTCAGCCAAACTGGTGAGGTTTCTTAATAACATATTAAATTTTAAAATATAGTTTATTTTTCTTAGCAGCTCTTCTTTGGCTTTTGAATATGTACTTACATTATTCTCTTTGGAGATATTATTTTATTTCATCAAATGTAACAGAACTTTGGCAGTACTTCATCTTGCCAGAAAGCATCAACAGAAGATTTTCATACTCCTAAGTCACAGCTCTCACCTGACTGATTGTGAGATACCATTGATTACAAGATACATTTTAATTGCAAAGAGATTAAAATGTAGGAAAAAATGTGTCTTAGAATTGATCAAGTAATTATTTTAAAGCTTTCTTCCCTCTCCTTTGTTAACAGTGCTTCCTTATTTTAGTTTTTATGGTGGCAGAGATTTGTGCTCTTTTTCATGGTACTAGTTTTTCAAAAATCTGTGGCCATTTTTGGTTGTCTTTTTATATTTGTACTGGTGAGTCCCTCTTCTCCTGAAAGCAAATACTGGTTTCCAATTATAAAAGCCTGCCTGCAGTCATTGCAGCTGACAAGCAGGACATGCAGGAGGATGTAGTCTGTGAGTGTCTTGTCTTTTAGTGCACAGAGGTCCCTTCCCATCTCTCCTGGAGGTCATGAACTACATGTGACACTCACTGCTCCTCTGTTGCCAGCATTATTTTAAATATTCCACTTCTGATGGAGAAATGCAAGGAAGGGAATAAATAAAACCTTTATTCCCTTCCTTCCCCTTTCTACCTTCCTCTTTTCCTTTGTTTTCTGTAATGTTTTAGGAGTATTTAGGAGAATATCTGGAGTTATTTCAGGCATTTGCCCTGCTTCTCTCTCCAGCCCCAAATATTCACTCTAGGAGATCCCCACCAAGTACTTCTCTGAATTTTAATTCTGAGTGGCTACTAGTAGCTCAGTGTGGGGACCAGATTGTTGGGAGAGGCAGAGGAATGCCAGTCACACTATTTAGAAAGTTCTCTCTTATTTAGTTATCTTAAAGATTTGGCCCTGGGTTCCCTCCTGCATTTGTTAATAGTGGCCATAGTTTTCTTTGGTTTCTCCATTCTTCTTTCTATAATTTAATCCCAATTTACTTTTGATCTGCCAGAAAATTTTCAAGATTTTAATGCCCTGCAACACACTTTCTTGTTTTCCAGATCCTATATGTATATACATTTTTCCATATTTTTTGTATCATTTAAAGGATATGATTCAGAATAAAGAAAGGATTGTTGTTGCTAAGTTGGAAATCTTCATCCACTTTCTCTTGATAGTCTATAAAAAACAGAATAAATATTTCTGAAACCCTGGAGAAAATAAGAAAATATAGTGTGCTTGTGTGCATGTGTTTATATAAATATAAACACAGAAAAAATATCAAAACAGACAGCAAACAAAGATTATAAATATAAGTGTGGAATAAGATCTTAATTAAAAGATTTTGTCAAAAGAGAAATGTTACTATATGCTATTTGAGAGATTTGGCAATGTGACAAAAGGTTATAAATAAAAGTAATAAAGATATTTCATGGGACTACAAACAAAAACTGAGAATAAAACTAAATGCTAAAGCATGAAATAAAATAAAAAGTCATTTTAAGTAATGAAAGATACATTTTTCAATGATAATACTGTGAAATCTATAAAGAGTTATAAACATGTTTCTCCTTAGCGGCAATGATAAATAAGAAAATAATAAAAATAGATACCATTTGCAATCACAACAAAAATTAACAGAATCAGTATTTCATTTCAAATATTCAAATAAATTCTAAATGAATTTAAGATTGATATGTTTTAAAAAGCCATTTAAGTATTAGAAGAAAATAAATGAAATTTAGTGTTCAGGATTTCTAAAACATGGTATCGGTGATAGAGAAACTATAAAAGCAAAAGACTGATCAATTTAACTATAAAGAAACTTAAAGTTTCTGTACTAAAAAAATGCCATAACAATATCAAAACATTTACCATTAGTGTATATTAACTTTGGCCTTAAATAAAATTGTCTGGATATTTTTCATAAATTCTATTGTCTCCATTATAATTAACTGTTAAAACTAAATAGAAGGCTTCACTATTAAAATTCATCTGGGGCCAGTTGTGGCTCACAGCTATAGTCCTAGCACTTTGGGAAGCCCAGGGGGGAAGATTGCTTGGAGTCAGGAGTTTGAGACCAGTTTGAGCAAGAGTGAGACTTTGTCTCCACAAAAAAATACCAAACTCAGCTGGGCATAGTAGTGCATGCCTGTAGCCCCAGCTACTTGGGAAGCTGAGGCAGGAGGATCACTTGAGCCTAGGAGTTTGAGGTTACAGTGAGTTATGATGACGCCATGGCACTCTAGTCCTGGTGACTGAGTGAAAGTCTGTCTCAAATAGATGAATAAATAAGTAAATAAAATTCATCTGGTGGCTTCAGCCCAGTATTTCATTTTGTAGAAATTATTTTAAATATAGATTTTGCCATTGATAGTATTAGTAATTCAAAGCTAAGATGTGTCATCTCCTAGTTTAATATATTTTTACCATCCCAGAAACTCAATGGGCTTATTGGAAAAATGGAGATAATGTTAAAGAGAAATTTAAGGAATATGCATTATACATGGATTAAGGCTCTGTCACCTGTTTGGTCCCGTACATATACCTAAATTAAAACAAAACAAAAAAAAATCAGAGATCTTAAAAGAAAATTCCCCTGTGACCTTGTCATGCTTGATCATTAAATGGGCACAATCAATGATTAGATATAAATAATATAAATAAATTTTTTTATTTATAGATTTATAAATCAAGGGGTTGAAGACTGGAACTACCAGAATTTTTCCCTATGGGTAGTATCTCATCCAGGACAAGTGGTACTCACTGTGGTAAGTTAATGCCACTTTGATGTATGTATACAGGCATACTTTGGAGATATTGTGGGTTCAGTTCTAGATCACTGCAATAAAGTAAATATTACAGTAAAGCAAGTCACAAGAAATTTTGGTTTCCCAGTGCATATGTTATGTTTATACTATATTGTAGTCTATTAAGTATGCAATAACATTATGTCTGAAAAATTTACGAATCTTACTTTAAAAATAGTTAATGGCTAAGAAGTGCTAACAATCATCTTAGCCTTCAGTGAGTTGTAATCTTTTTGCTAGTGGAGCATCTTGCTCAATGTTGATGGCTGCTGACTGATCAGGATGCTGGTTGCTGAGGGCTGGAGTTGCTGCGGCAACTTCTTAAAATAAGACAACAATGACACTTGCCACACTGATTGACTCTTTTTTTCAGGAAAGGTTTCTCTGTAGTTTGTGATGCCTTTTGATAGCACTTTACCCACAGTAGAATTTCTTTCAAAATTATAGTTAATTCTCTCAAACCCTGCCACTGCTTTACAAACTAAGTTTATGGGAAATTCTAAATTCTTTGTTGTCATGTCAACAATGTTTATAGTGTCTTCACCAGGAGTAGTTTCCATCCCAAGAAAACCACTCTTTCCTCATCCATAAGAAGCAACTATTTATCCATTAAAGTTTTATCATAAGATTGCACCAATTCAGTCACATCTTCAAGATCCACATCTAATTCTAGTTCTTTTGCTATTTCTACCACATCTGCAGTTACTTCTTCCACTGAAGTCTTAGAATCAACTTCTTCCTAACTCCTGATAATGTTGGTATTCCTTTTATAAGTCACAGATGTTATTAGTAGCATCCAGAATGGTAAATCCTTTCTAGAAGGTTTTCAATTTGCCCAAATCCATCAGAGCAATCACTATGTCAGCTATAGCCTTACAATATGTATTTCTCAAATAGTAAGACTTGAAAGGCAAAATTACTCCTTGGTCCATGGGCTTCAGAATGGATGTGTGTTGGCAGGCATGAAAACAACATTCATCTCTTTGTACATCTCCATCAGAGCTCTTGGGTGACTAGGTATGTTATCAATGAACAGTAATATTTTTAAAGGAATCTGTTTTTCTGAGTAGTAGTTCTCAACAGTGGGCTTAAAATATCCAGTAAACCATGCTGAAAACAGATGTGCTATTATCCAGGATTTGTTGTTCCATTTATAGAGCACAGGCAGAGTAGATTTAGCATAATTCTTAAGGGTCCTAGGATTTTCAGAATGGTAAATGAGCACTGGCTTCAACTTAAAGTCACCAGTAACACTAGCCTCTAACAAGAGAGTCATCTTATTCTTTGAAGCTTTGAAGCCAGTCATTGACTTCTCATTTATAGCTTATAAAAGTTTTAGATGGCATCATATTCCTATAGAATGCTGTTTTGTCTACATTGAAAATCTGTTTTTTGGTATAGCCACCTTCAGCAATTGTCTTAGCTCAATATTCTGGATAACTTGCTGCAGCTTCTACACCAGTATTCGCTGCTTCACCTTGTACTTTTATAGCAACAACGGTATCTTTCCTTAAACCTCATGAACCACCCCTCTATTAGTGTTAAAATTTTCTTCTGCAGCTTCCGCACCTGCCAACCTTCTACAGAATTGAAGAGAGTTAGGGCCTTGCTCTGGATAAGGCTTTGGCTTAAGGAAATGTGGGAGCTGGTTTGTTGTTTTATCCAGACCCCTCAAACTTTCTCCATGTCAGCATCAGGCTGTTTCACTTTCTTACCATTCATGTGTTCACTAGAGTGGCACTTTTAACATCCTTCAAGAACTTTTCCTTTGCATTCACAACTTGGCTAAGTGTTTGGCTCAAGAGGCATAGCTTTTAGCCTATCTCAGCTTTTGACATGGCTTCCTCACTAAGCTTAATCATTTGTAACTTTTGATTTTAAGAGATAGGTGCGCAACATTTCATTTGAACACTTGGAGGCCCTTGTAGGGTTATTAATTGGCCTAAATGTAATACTGTTGTGTCTCTGGATTAGGGAGGCCCTAGGAGAGTGAGACAGATGGAGGAACAGCTGGATAGTAGAGCAGTCAGAACACAAACAATATTGCTTGATTAAGTTCACCATTTTATATGGGCACAGTTCGTGGTGCCCCCAAATAATTAAAATAGTAACATCAAAGATCAGTGATCACAGATCACCACAACAGATATAATAATGAAAAAGTTTGAAATATTTCAAGAATTACCAAAATGTGACACAGAAACATGAAGTGAGCACATGCTGTTGGAAAAATGGCACTGACAGACTCCCTTGATGCAAGGTTGCCACAAATCTTCAATTTGTAAAAATCTATTATCTGCTAGGCACAATAAAGTGATGCACAATAAAATGAGGTATCATTGTATAAGTATTTAGTTTGTAGCTACATTGCCAAGAAAGCAAAGATTTGGAAAATAACCATTATTAGGGATACTGGTATCTGTAGCTTACTCTGAAAGGCATTAAAAATAAGATAGATATGTGATCAACTAAATATTGTTCATTGTAGAATATAGGTGGTAAGTATACGGATATTCACTGTACAATTCCTTCAACTTTTCTATAGTTTTGAAAATTTTCATAATGTTGAATGAAAATAAACCATAAATTATTTTCCTAGAATTGTCACTATACTGCAGTGCATTAGTTTTCTACTGCTTTCATGAAAAAGTTACTATAAACTTGGTGGCTTAAAACAACACAAATTTATTTTCTTATAGTTTGGAAGGTTAAAAGGCCAACACAGGTCCCTGGGCTAAGATTAAATTGTCAGCAGAGCTGTGTTGCTTTCTGGAGGCTCTAGGGGAGAATCTATTATCTTTCCTTTTCCAGCTTCTGATGGCCACTGGCATTCCTTGCTTTGTGGCACCTTCCTCCATCTTCAAAGCCAGCAATGTTGTATTTCTCTGACCGTTCTTCTGTAGTCATATTTCCCTCTGAAAAAGTTACCCGATTTTAAGGATACATGTGATTAAATTGGGCCCATCCAGATAATCCAGAGTAATCCCTATTATCTCAAAATTCTTAATTTAATCATGTCTGCAAAGTCCCTTTTGCCATATACAGTAACATATTCACGGGTTCTGAGGATTCGGACATGGATCTTTACTGGGAGCCATTATTCTGGGTACCACATATGTATTTGCTAAAGCTATTATTGCTTTTTAGGAGCTCAAAAGAGAAGGAAAACTAGGAAATTGTGGTGTCAAGAAAGCCAAAATTGGTAGTTCTTTTGAGAAGTAGTTGTTGAAGCTAGAGGAGTAGTAAATTTTCCCCAGGAGAATGTATAGAATAAGAGAAGAGGGACAAGGAGAAACCCTAAGGAACATCAACATTGAAGCAGTAGGCAAAAAAGGGGAATTCATGAAGAGGACTGAAAACTAGTGGCCAGGAAAAAAGAAAGGAAAAGAAAAATTATGAGGGTTATCATGCTAATAGAGAAAAAAGGGACTTTTTTTTCTCTAGAAAAATTGAGCTCCCAAAAGTGAGTGGTCCTAATTTTTAAAGATCTAAAGAGGTCTAAAAACTCTACTATATCTGTCAGTTATGAGGTTTAATGTGAACTTAGAGACAGTAATTTTTCAGCAGTGAAGGTAGAAGCCACATTGCTATGTGTTACCATTATCAAGTATTTTTAAAGCATACTTGACTTGTTCTCTATTCAATTTTAAAACAATATCATGTGTGACCATCCCCCAAATGTTATACATCTCACTCATTGTGTTTGTATATATCCATCACCTCCTCCCCCTCCCCACCTGCCTGACACCCGATAGATGTTTTTCCTGTATGTCCACTTAGGTGTTGATCCATGAATACCAATTTGCTGGTGAGTACATGTGGTGCTTGTTTTTCCATTCTTGAGATACTTCACTTAGTAGAATGGGTTCCAGCTCTATCCAGGAAAATACAAGAGGTGCTATATCACCATTGTTTCTTAAAGCTGAGTAGTACTCCATGTTATACATATACCACATTTTATTAATCCACTCTTGGATTGATGAGCACTTGGGTTGTTTCCACAGCTTTGCAATTGTGAATTGCGCTGCTATAAACATTTGAGTGCAGGTGTCTTTTTCATAAAGTGACTTTTGATCTTCTGGGTAGATGCCCAGTAGTGGAATTGCCGTATCAAATGGTAGATCTACTTGTATTGCTTTAAGGTATCTCTATATTGCTTTTCACAGAGGTTGAACTAGTTTGCAGTCCCACCAGCAGTGTAGGAGTGTTACTATCTCTCCGCATCCATGCCAACATTTATTGTTTGGGGACTTTTAGATAAAGGCCATTCTCACTGGGGTTAAGTGATATCTTATTGCAGTTTTGATTTGCATTTCCCTGATGATTAGAGATATTGAGCATTTTTTCATGTTTGTTGGCCATTATTCTGTCTTCTTTTGAGAAGTTTCTGTTCATGTCCTTTGCCCATTTTTGGATAGGGTTGTTTGATTTTTTTCTTGCTGATTTTCCCGACAGATTCTAGTTATCAGCCCTTTATTGGAGGTGTAGCTTGCAAAAATTTTCTCCCATTCTGTGGGTTGTCTGTTTGCTCTCTTGACAGTTTCTTCGGCTGTGCAGAAGCTTTTTAATTTGATCGAGGGGGGAGGGGAACATGGACAATATATGTAACCTTAACATTTGTACCCCCATAATAAGCTGAAAAAAAAAAAGAAATAAAAAAAAGAAACTCAAACAACTCTCTAGAAAGAAAACAATTCAAATAAAAAACAGCGAGGGAACTGAATAGACATTTCTCAAAAGAAGATATACAAATGGCCAACAGATACATGAAAAAATGTTCAACATCACTAAAACCATTAGGGAAATGCAAATTAAAACCACAATGAGATGTCATCTCACATCTGTCAGAATGGCTATTATCAAAAAACTAAAAGATAAGTGTTCTCAAGGATTTGAAGAAAAGGGAAGCCTTGTTTGTATACTATTGATGGGAATGTAAATTAGTATAGCCATTATGGAAAACTGTATAACGGTTCCTCAAAAAACTAAAAATAGAACTACTGTATAATCCAGCAATCTCACTACTGTGTATATATTCAAAGAAAGTGCAATCAATATATTGAAGAGATAATCTACACTGCTATATTCATTGCAGCATCATTCACAATAGCTAAATTAGGGAATCAACCTATCAATCTATCAACTGATGAATGGATAAAGAAAATGTAGTATATATACACAATGGAATGCTACTTAGCCTTAAAAAGAAAGAAATTCTCTCATTTGCAACAGCATGAATAGATTTGGAGAATGTTATGCTAAGTGAAAGAAGCCAGGCACAGAAAGACAAGTACTGCACTTTCTCACTTGTATGTGGAATCTAAAACAATCAAACTCTAGATGCAGAGAGTAGAATGGTGATTACCAGAGGCTAGGGGTGGGTGGAATGGGGAGATATTTGAAGGGTACAAAGCCTCAGTTAGACAGGAGGAATAAACTATTTTCTTGAAAAAAAAAAAAAAACAATATCACATCCTATGTTGCCTTGACCCATCACAATTTTTAAGATTGTAGACACAAATTATGATTATAGCAAATCTTCTTGTTTCCTTCTGCTGTCCACTTGACTGAATATTGATAAAATATTCTCAGATTTAAGCTGAAGAACTTGTTTAAACTGTTCTTTATAAAGGTGGCAAAGTTACAATGAGTCAATCTGCACATTTCTGTAGTTTAACAGGAATTCAAATAATCAAATCTGCTCTACTAACAAAAGATCTTCTCCAGATCCCGCATCTTCTAAACATCCTTAACAATAAGAAGCAGGCTGTATTTTGTTTCCAGAAATACTTTATGATAGACCTCAGCTTCAATCACTGAATGTACTTGTACCAAAGTTTTCCCCACAACTGCCCTACCTACTGCTAATTTCCCACCCAGGGTGCAATTTACAACCCCCCTTTCTCTTGCATTTCTGCATATGTTACATGACTAGGAGTTGCCTCTTGATAGATGTAAAAAGACACCTATAGGGGAATGGGGATAATTACATGTCTGCATATATTGGCCTTTGAGAGAATTTTTAATATGGATTTATCCAAGATATAGTAATTAAAAATTCCTTTATAAACAAACAAACAGAAAGTTAAAAGTCTGGTTCACAATGTCCCTAACCAAAACCAAATCCTCCTTCAGCCAACACTGATACAACCTAGGTATCTACCCACTGGATGTTCTCTCCTGAGGCTGTGGATATTGAATAAATGTCTCAAGAACAGTAGTACAGTGTCATTTGACCAGTCTCTGCTGTGACATGATCTTTACAATGGTTCCTGCTGCCTTGTCTCAGACTGTTGCTCCTGCTCACTTCCCAAGCCCCAGTCTCTAGCCTCCAATTGATCTGCTGATTACGAGCCTACAACGTCCTTAAAGAAAGTCAGAGTTAGTTTCTGTTCCATGCAACCAAGAATGCATACACCAGGTTTCCCATCCTGTATGTACCCTCTTATCTTGCTCTGGAAAAATCTCACTATACACACACACACACACACATATCATCTATGCTAATTACTCCATATGTGTATCTTTATCACTCTACTATGTTTCTTAAGTACTTCAAATTCAATATATCCCCAAATGAATTCATTATGCCCCCTTACCCACAACATACTCTTCCTCCAATAGGTATTATCTTAGTGAGTGATTGGAATCACAGCTTATCCAATTTTACAAGCCAGAAACCAATAAACTATCTTGATGTATCTCCTCCCTTTAACTTCCAGAGTCCACCTGACCTTACTCCAGTATCCGTCTTAAAACAGTATATGTGGGAAGAGTGAGTGTCAAAAGATGGATCAAATGACAGAATTTATAGAAACTCTCTGAAAACTACAATTGCAGACTTAATATATTCTTGGTATATTAATTCTAAGTTCAATAGAAAAAGCAGCATTAATTTCATCTTGGAGTTTTCTACCATTGTTACTGTCCCAGGTTATTACTTTGTGATGATAGATTAAGAACACAAGATTTAGAAAGTACAAAGGAATAAGGCCTCTATACGCATTATTCAAAGTTCAGTCTTTAGCCCTCAAATATGTACAAATGTGTAAACTCTTTTACATACACACAAGTTCACTCACACATATTCCACATATACTTCACAAAAATACGTTTTAATTTAAAATAAAATTTATGCTTCAGTTATCATACATGTCTCTTTCCTTTTCAGAGCCAGATCATGTTTTATGGTGATTGTATCAAGAGTTTTGGGAGTTCTCATTCAAAAGAAGAGTTGGAAAGTGTCCATGCTGATGTGATATGTCATCTAGAAGAGGTTACGGGGCTGGTAGTGTTGGATACTAGTAACTCTCGAACAAAAGCTGTACTAGGAGCACTACTTACCCTTTATGTTCACTGCAGAGATATAGTGATAAATTTACTGCTTAACAATATCTTCAATGCAGAGGATTTTGAGTGGACAAGGTAGGCAGATCTAAATTATAACTATATACAGTAACTTCTCATAAACATATCTTTAGGTAAATTGACTCTATACCTCAAACTGTGTCAAACTTGAGTTTTAATTTTGGGAGACTTACAAAAATTCTAAGCAAATTGCACCAATTTGACTTAGTAGTCTCCCCTCATCTGTGGTTTTGCTTTCCATAATTTGAGTTACCCACAGTCAGCCACGGTCTGAAAATAGGTAAGTACAGTACAATAAGGTATTTTGAAAGATAGAAAGACCACATTCACATAACTTTTATTATTGTATATTGTCATAATTATTCTATTTTATTATCAGTCACTGTTGTTAATCTCTGTGCCTAAATTAAATTTTGACATAGATACATATATATAGGAAAAATATATATATTTCCTATATATATGTGTATATATATATATATACACATATATATAGGAAAAAAATAGTACAGTATTTATAAGGTTTGAAACAATATGCAGCTTCAGGCATCCACCAAGGGTCATGAAACCTGTCTTCCACAGATAAGAGGGGACTATTTTACCATATTCTTGTTTTTCCTTCTTTCTGTTTTCTCCTCCCCCTCATTTTTATCTGTTTTATCTTCCTAACCTAATTACGCTCTTCTGGTAGTTGCATTTTCCCTTCTGCCATTCAGACAGAGGGCAATAGTTGTCAATGGGCAGTGAGAACTCTACCTCAAGCCCCTTCTTTCACCTGAGCTGTCAATTCTGGAAGAGACTATGATGGAGAAACAAATTGGAGAACATTTCCTACCAACTCCTTAACTCCAAACTACCTTCCTTCTATCCAGAGTCAATTAGTAAAATATGAAAATACAGAAAAATGGAGCCACTACTTTTGGTGAGGAGATCAAGCATAAGATTTTTATAATAAATGTGACATTTCAAACTTTTTAATTAATATTTTAAAGGTTTTCTTTGTTCATAGAAAAACAAGTGTCTTGCCTATATCATTTAAGGTTTTTGGTTTTCAAGAAAAGTTAATTTTTAAGAAATTCTGCAGTTAGCATAAAATTACTTATTTTAGGTATGACAATTTCTTTTAAACTCTAGGGAGTTCTGGCCAGAGAAATTAGGCAAGAGGAAAAAATAAAGGGCATCCAAATTGGAAAGGAAGAAGTCGAATTTGCCTTGTTGACAGATGACATGAACACCTAGAAAAACCTAAGGACTCCACCATAAAACTGTTAGAACTTATAAATGAATTCAGTAAAGTCACAGAATACAAAATCAACATAAAAAAATCAGTAGCATTTATGGATGCCAATAGCGAACAATCTGAAAAATAAATCAAGGAAACAACCCCATTTACAATAGCTACAAAAATATATAAAATACCTAGTAATCAATCTAACCACAGAAGTGATAATTCAATACAAGGAACACTATAAAACTTTGATGAGGCAGGGCGCGGTGGCTCATACCTGTAATCCTAGCACTCTGGGAAACTGAGATGGGTGGATCATTTGAGCTCAGGAGTTCAAGACCAGCCTGAGTAAGACCAAGACCCTGTCTCTACTAAAAAATAGAAATCAATTAGCTGGAAAACTAAAAGTATATAGAAAAATTAGCTGGGCATGGTGGTGCATGCCTGTAGTCCCAGCTACTCGGGAGGCCGAGGCAGTAGAACCACTTGAGCCCAGGAGTTTGAGGTTGCTGTGATCTAGGCTGATGCCATGGCAGTCTAGCCAGGGAAACAGAGTGAGACTGTGTCTCAAATAAATAAATAAATAAATATATAATAAAAATAAATACATAAAAAAACAAAATGAAAAAAAACTGATGAAAGATATATAAGAGGACATAAAGAATGGAAAGATATTATATGCTAAAGATATTCTATGCTAAAATAATATTTTAACAATGACAATGCTTCCCAAAGCAATTTACAAATAAAGTACAATTCTCATCAAAATGCCAATGGCATTCTTCAGAGAAATAGAAAAACCAATTATATGGAACCACAAAAGACTCCAAGTAACCAAAGCAATCCTGAGCAAAAAGAACAAAGCTGGCGGCATCACACTACCTGGCTTCAAATGTGTTGTACCAAGACAACATGATACTGACATAAAACAGACATATGGACCAATGGAACAGAATAGAGAATCCAGATATAAATCCACACATTCACAACCAACTCATCCTTAACAGAGACACCAAGAACTTATTAATACAATGAGGAAAGGACTGTCTTTTCAATAAATGGTGCTGGGAAAACTTGATACCTGTAGCAGAAGAATGAAACTAGACCCCTATCTCTCACCATACTAAAATATCAAGTCAAAATGGAATAAAGACTTGAATCTAAGATCTGAAACTATGAAACTACTAGAAAAAAAACATTGAGGAAATGTTCGAGGACATTGATCGTGACAAAGGCTTTTCATGTAGGACCTCAAAAGCATAGGCAACCAAAGCAAAAATAGATAATTGGGATTACATCAAGCTAAAAATCTTCTGCAAAGCAAGGAAACTGTCAACAAAATGAATAGACAATCCATAGGATAATCTCTTAATTACCAGAGAGGATATATCATGTTTATGAACCATACTGTGCAAAAAAGTCTAGTATTTCATTATTACTTTGTATTAACTCTTTTTAAAAATGAAAATTAAAATGTATAAGAATATATATAGAAAAGTAAACTAGGAAAGAGAAGATTCTAATAATGCTTTGTAAATGTGTCTGAGTTTAGGGTTACAGTTCTCAAACTGTGTGCCAAGGTGCCCCAAGCCACCATAGAGAATTCACAAGGGCTCTGCAAGCTATTTTAAACTCTTGGAGGAATCACAGCAATATACATCTATCAGACATCAAATATACTAGCAGCTCAAAATAGTTCACAGATGTAACATCATATCCTACTTGATACCTTTCAATGATTTCTTATCCTTGCCAGGCTAGGTTTTTGGCAGTTGCCCTGATTAAAATTTAAATATTCCATGAAAATCACTGTGGCAACAGGAAATGAGGTTGGCAGTATCCAATCTGATCCCAAGGTTATAGAAGGTTTGCGAAGTGGTACAGTGCACAATAGGGATACACATCCCATTAAAAATAAAATAATTTTTTCTTTTAATTTACTTATATAGTTTTAAAAAATAATCTATTAAATCATTAAAACAAAAATACTTTTTAAGCTATTATGACCTAAAAATTAATAAAAAGACCTGTTAGATATTTCTTTGGGCCTAGTGTCATCATGAAAAAAATTACTGAGGTAAACTGAGAAAGTTTGGGAACCTCTGTTTTAGGGTAAGAATAATGGAGGGGCTAAAGCTCTGAAAATGGATCTTCTATTTAAATACTGCTTTAGCACTTGAATCATAAAACAAATGCTCATTCTTAAGATAGAAAATTCCTTTTAAAAATTTCATTTCCTTTAACAAGTACTTCTATCTCTCATGAATATATGCCTCTCATCTGATACTTTGCAATGTAGTAGCTTAAAATTTTTTAAAGATTTCTTTTATTTTTAATTTAAACTTAATTTAAAAATTTACTGGTTTTCAAACTTTCTTTATAATCTGCCCTGTTGTTCCAGAAAGGATTTAAAAATATTTATAAGAATATACAAGCTACTATATGATAGCATAAATTGAAAGTGAGTGGAATGAGAGAAGGCAAACAAAGGCAAAAACCAATGCCTGTGTAAGACCTTTAGTAACTCTAACTTCTGAAAAGATACTGTGTCTGACTCCACTTATAATTAAAAATCAAAATAGTGCTAAACTATTAAAAATGTAATGGTTTATCCCATGATGATGTTTCGATGTTTTCTAAAAATATCAAATGTGAAATTCTTTCCAAAATACTGTTTGATATTTCTTCACTAATCGTACCCAAATATGTTTATTTTAAAAATTGAGTCAGCACTTATGGGGACATAAAATAGAGTCAAGAATGCATATCACAAAGCTACAAATAGTTTACAAATTTAACTCAAAGCCTTGTAGAGGAGAAAATGTATTGTTAGCTACATAGATGAACACAAATCAATTGCTCCAAAGTTCAAACTTTCTGATACTTAGAACAAATAGCATTTCTCTCAAGTACCCTTATAGTAAGGATCCAGATTATAATGAATATTGTCTTCTATCACATTCTTGTTGGAAATCATAATAAACTTCATTGAGGTGATTCTTACATAAATCTTCCATTTAAGCCGATATCACATCAAAACAGCACCATTCAGCAAGGTCGTTTGCCTCAGAGGAAAGCATGCTCAGATGTTTGCAGTCTTCTGAGTTCTCATATTTCATATTTAATACAGTCATTGATGAATTTTACATCATTCTTCTCATTTGATTTTAATGTTTTTATTTCTGTATTTTAATCAACACTCCATTTTTAATCTTGATTATGTTTCTGCATGTGAAAAAAATAATTTTACCAATATCATAGGAGCATTTATAATATTGTTTTCAGACATTTGCAATATAAGTGGAATGAAAAACAAAAGTTGTGCTATGTGTCTCAAGGAGATGCTAGCTTTACTTACGGCTATGAGTACTTGGGCTGCACGCCAAGATTGGTTATCACGCCTCTCACAGACCGGTGCTGGCTAACTCTCACCGGAGCGCTGCATTTGAATCTAGGAGGCTGTCCTGCTGGTCCAGCTGGCACTGGAAAAACTGAAACTGTCAGAGACCTAGCAAAAGTAAGTGCCTTCTATATCTAGAATAAAAAGTTCCTTTTATTTTCCTGTTACACAAACTTTAATGGTATGTTAAATTTATAGCATTCCTGCTATTAAGATGTTCATTCATAAGCTGTCAAAAGAGAGCTAGCAATTCTATCAGGTGTTTGTTGAATGCCTTTACACCATTGGAATGGAAATGGTTATATACATTTACCGTTTAGTTAATTATTGTTAAATATTTTTTCTATAAACATGCACATTCATTAATTCATATAATTCATCAGTTAAGTTTTGAATGTTTGTCGTGTGCTGGGACTTGGGATCTCAGTAAACCAACATATGCTTTGTGTTTACTTGAAATGCTGCTATACTGACTGACATGTGAATGATTGATATCACCGTGTGTGTGCGTGTGTGTGTGTGTGAGAGAGAGAGAGAGAGAGAGAGAGAGAGAGAGTAATAGTAGTACTAGTAACTGATAAAAGCAAAGGATATAGTTTGTCACACTAGAATTTTTTATAGTTTTTATTTGTAAATTTGTGTAAAAACATGACCTTACCACTCTATGAACAAATCAACTAAACTATAACAATATATGGACATTTATACTATATCAAGTTTTGTGAATCTCTAAATTTGGTATCTAATTTATCATTATAAATTTTATCTTTATAAATTTTTTTATCATTATAAATTTATCTTTATAAATTTATAAAATTTATCTTTATAAATTTATCTTTATAAATTTTATCTCAAAATAATAAAGACATTTTAATACCAGGACAGTTTTAACATTAGTATTCTGTGTTGTAATTCAGGAAATATGTTAAAATAATATTTTTGCTTCTCAGTCCTTAGGCAAACATTGTGTGGTCTTCAACTGTTTTGAGGATTTGGACTATAAGGTAAAGCTTAAACATATATACTCAAGAAAAAAATACTTTACACATAAAACAATGCACTGAAGATTAAAAGAACAAGAAAAATACGTATCTTAGGGAGACATTAAGTATTAATAGAACTTTAAATGCTGTTAATTCTTTTAAACAGAATAGAAACCAAGAATGTAATAGAAACTTAAAACATATACTTTGCTTTTAGTTCAAGTGAACTACTCCTTAAGACTGTGGTTTTCAAACTTTTTGACAGTATCTTACTGTCAAAATAAGATTTTATTAACATGAATATGTAAAACAATTAAGAGTACTGTTTATGAATGTAAATTTATTTTAAGTCCTAACTCTATACATTTATTTACTGAAAAGGTAATCATTAAGAACAAGGCTATTATGATTAACACAAAAATTTGAGAATTTATATAGATGATGACTATGAGTTTGTCTGTCTTGTTTGAGCATTATCTAAGACCTATCTCATAACATTCTGAAATATTTGTAATTCAAATTGCATGGACCTCTGTGTATGTCTCTTACAAATTTACTCACTTTCAAAATACTGCAATTTGTTTTGCGTATTAAGTTCAAACCCTTTACATTTTACTGCTGTCATTTTATTTGCTGTTCAAAGCACATTCATTACCACTCAGATCCTGCATTTCCAATTTGTGCTCATTTAGCACATTAAAAATATCAACAAACATAAATAAGCTGATTCAATTATTATTTTTAGAGTACTTACCAGATAGTCTCTTGCCTCCTCCCTGGAAACTACCTTCCAGTGGGGCCCAGGAGGACTGTGTCTAGGGTAGGGTGAGTGAGGCACTTGCCTGCTGAACAAAATGTAAAAAAAGGGAGCCAGAAAGCCTCATAATCAAGATAATATTTTAATGCAATATTTTAAAACCAAAATTAATGCCAAAAAATTCCATGATTAACAAAACATGACAATTTTAAATAAAGACGACATCTGATTCCTGCTACCCAGTGGGAGGAACCAACTTCTGTATCTATCCCTGTCCAAGGGTCTCTCTTGTTGGTTCTGATTCCCTCTTCCTTCCCTCTGGGATGCCTCCCAAAACCTCCTTATAGAGTGCAGGCAATCCTCAACTGGTACCTAGCCCACGCCCATGGAGTTCTGTTTGGCCTGTCATTGTTTTTGTTTGCTTTGTTGTTTTGTTTTAGTTGCTAACATCTACAAATCAGTAGATTTCAGTCCAGACTTTTCAGTCTCTCACAGAACACTAGTATACCTGGCCAACCTGGGCCTGCACCCTGGCAACTGGTGGAAGCCCAGTAGCAGCCACATGCCTTCGCTGGGCCCACTCCAGTCTGGACCAGAATCTATACTGGGTCCGGCTCAATCCTCTGCATTACTTGGAAAAGGGAGTCCCTATTCTAACACTTTACACTGGAAAGTTGTCATAAAGACTGCACCAGGGGGAGGCTCTGTGAGGTGAATGGCAGCTGCAGAAGGGTCTGGAGTCACTCTGCACAGTCTGTTGTTACCTATGGCCTGGTTTGCACAGTCCCTGTGAGCATGAGTTTGCTATGGTGTGTTTAGGCTTTTTCAAGAGACAGGCAGAGTAGTTGGCTCTCTAGAGTCTAAGCAGCTGCTGCTTTCAGCACTACAAAGATACTTGTAGGGAGGAAATGCAAAAAGTGTTTGCTTGATTTGGTTAAGATGGGAAGAACATGTACAAATTAATATCCCAGTTAAATTTCTCGCCTTTGTAATAATTTCAGTAATCTTTTTATTTTTAAAGATAGTGAGAAAATTCTTCTTTGGACTAGTTCAGTCGGGAGCATGGTGTTGTTTCAATGAATTCAATCGAATTAATGTGGAAGTTCTCTCTGTCATTGCCTCACTGATCCTAACAATTAAGGCTGCAAAGGACAGCTATTCTGTCAGGTATTTGTTGGATGCATTTATACCTTTTGAATGGAAATCTGATACACATTTACTGTTTAGTTAATTATTGTTAAATATCTTTTCTGAAACAAGGGTTTGTGTCTTTGGGGATTTTTTTTTAAAAGCTCAAAAAGACTGGCACTTAAGTGTTTTCTTTGCTTGGAAAATTGTGTGAAAATATATATAACTCTAACTTTCAGACCAACATCAAGGCAACAAGTATCCAACCTCTTGCCCAAGCTTTGCAACAGTCTCCTGAGATACCAGGGCACTGATGCAAACATTAATATGTTCTAATTGCTTTTTTTTCCAGCTTAAATTCCCTTACAGCCTTTTCATCTTAGGATATTGCATTTGAAGAAACCAAATGAAAGTTGCTTATTTTTTTCTTTAAATCTGCATCCTTTTAAAAAACAAAATTATACTGGCCACTCAGTTGAAACCCCCTTTTGTCTCATTATTCTGAATTAATGTGTTTTTATTGAAAAACTCTGCAGTAACAGTATTTGTTAGAATTATTAGTGTTTCATAATACAAGCAAATTTTTTTCTCTGCAGATAAGTTTGAAATTTACATGATTTACTTTATGGACACAAATGGATTTGTGGGTTTAAAATTTTTATTATAATCAAATATTTCTAATTTAAGCTAATGGACAGTAACTTGTGGCTTTACTCTGATGACGTTGTTGCAACTGTCAGAACTAGTGTTACCAGACCTCATAAATCTGTAGATGGAACTAGGGGTCACAGTAACTCACATTTCACCAACTCTTTGCTGTACTTCAGCCTCTGCTAAGTCTTCCCCATTTGTGTCCAGGGAGTCCTCAGTTTTTTTGTCCCAGTTATTTTCCCATTTTGACCACCCTCTTTGGTATCAACTATCCAGGAAATGACTACAGGATTTTTCCCTATTGTCTCTACCACTGGTGCTAACTATAGGGTGCAATGTCCATGCCAAGGACATCAGACTATCTCACAATGGTCCCAAAATTTTAACTTGGTGCAGGGGGACTTGAGAGATGGGCTATGTTCCATGCTGAAGCAGGAGCTCTATGTTGTGCCCCACTCTGTGTTCTACTGTATCATCCAGGCAGAGCTATTTCATATCCCAAGTGTCTCCTCAGGTTCCTTTTGCTGTGTAAGTCAACTCATTCAGATGGGTACGTGCCAGCCTCAGGCCCCACAAAGCTCTTCAGACATCTTTAGACATGATCAAGTATATGTGAATCCCAGCAGTGGTCACAACTTTGGCTCAAGATGAACCTCTTCTCTTTCTCTTACCACACTTTTTTCCAATGTGCTTTGTTTGGATTTAAATGTAAGACAGCTTTAAAAAGGTTCCTAAACTCACTTATAGTTTTAACTTACTTTGGACTAGAGAAAACAGTTCTAGTAATGAATACTGTAATGTCTTACAGGTTTGTACTGGAAGGAAAAGAAGTTCGCATTAATGTGTCTTGTGCAGTATTTATCACCATGAATCCTGGGTAAGTGTCAGTGAGTCTGGTCAATGTGGACGCAGGCCAAAATCCTTTTCTTAAATTTTATCTATAGATGGAGTTGTCTGACATTGTATCTCTGTCATTCACCCTCCACCACCCTCTGAACCTTTCCACTACTGACACCATTTGTGAACAGCTACAACTCCACACCTATTCATGTGGATAATTTCACAGTAACCTTCTGACCCAGACCCATTTTTACTTCATGAATGTCCAGAGGGAAAAGAAAAGGTGATCAGTTTTTCATAAAGAGGACACAGGCAGAAAAGCTGATGAGAATGGCAAGAGGGATAAGAATATGGTGGTTATAAGGAATGGATGTTGGGCAAGTTCAACAAATATCTGCATGAATGCTACAATAACCCAGAGAATCAGAGGGTGAATTATTGGAGGAGGCACAGGAAGAAAATATCATCAACCAGGAAGTACTATGGTTTTATTTTATTTTCAGATAATGGTCACATAGAAAGCCACTAGAATTATTTGAGGGAAAAGTATATTATGTGGGTCCTCATTTGAAAAATTGAAAAGTGGTGAGTTTTTTGTTTGTTTTTCTTTTCCTCTTCAGGTATACAGGTCGAGTAGAGCTTCCAGATAACTTAAAATCTCTGTTTCGCCCAGTGGCAATGATGGTGCCCCATTATCAAATGGTTGCTGAAGTAATACTATTTTCATTTGGTTTCAAATCTGCAAAATCACTTTCTGGAAAGGTAGCTAACCTTTATGAGTTAGCTAGCAAACAGCTCTCACAACAGGTAAAGAACTACTTTTCTTCAAATGTTTAAAGGTGATTTTATAAAAATAACTTTAAATAATACTTTTCTGGTATTGGTCCAGGAATGACCTGAGACCTTACTAAATAACGGAGCTAGAATTCCTATCAACACATGAAGTCTGTATGCAAGCTTAGGTGTAAGGCAAAATGTAAAATCAATCAAGATTCCAAGCCTTTCCTCCAAGATCTGGGGAGTAATGAAACATCTATTATTTTAAATTATAGACTACTTTCTCCATGTAAGGAAGTTAATATCTAGAGCAGTTGTGCTCTAACTTTATTGTGCATCAAAATAATTTGGAGGAATTATTAAAACACAAAGTGCTGGGCCTTGGCCCAAGTTTTGAATTGTGTTTCTGGTAGGGGGCTCAAGAATTTGCATTTCTAACAAGTTCTCAAGTGTTACTTATGCTGCTGATCTGAGTACCACACTTTGATAATTATTATTCTAGGATATACCAACTTAATGAGTATTTGTTTCTTACCCAAAATGGTTTGGACAGCTTGCCACATTTTCCAAAAATGTGGATAAATTATCTTTTAATATTCTTTAATTTATCTCTTTTCAGTTCAGAGAATATTTAATTCAGACACTGATAAGTTTTTAACACCTTTAATACTTGTTATTCTTTCTCTTAAGAAAGAGCCTTTAAAAAGAGCATCAGTTTGGAAGAGAAATTAGAGCATCAGAAGCAGAGCTGAGGGTTTCTTGCATTCATATCATTGTTTCCCTTCATAGAATAAAAGACCAGTTAATTTAACTATATACTGTATGTATGTATTTTCAAATGGCTCTGTTTTGTCTTTATGAATTTTAATTACTCAAATATTTTAATGTTTGATAGGACCATTATGATTTTGGCTTGAGGTCCCTGAAGACAATTTTAGTAATGGCTGGAAAGAAGAAACGGGAGTTTAAATGGTCAGTTGAATTTTGAATTGAGTGTTAGGTAAAAAAGGGAGTTATATACTGCTGGGAAAATAATTTGTAGGATTTTAAGTAATGATGACAAGTTAAAACAGGGAGTCCCCAGAGTGTCATAGTAAAATATGGTAGAGGTTATTTAAGAATATGAAAGAAGAGAAAGAAAAAAATGCATAAATTCACTAAGTACCTTTCCCTAATAAAGCCTATGCTTTTAAAAGAAAGTGCTTTACATTTATATAATAAAAGATATAATGGAATAAAAGACCCCATGTAGAAAAGCAATAAGTTAATGAGAAATGTCAAACCTATATGAATAAGCCTATATGAGAAATGTATAAAGCCCATATAAGAAAAACTTTAAAATAGTATTGAAAGAAATGAAAATGTGAATAAATGAAGTAATACACCACATTTATAATATCATAACATCTTTTTTTAAAATTTCAATAGATTTAAGGGGTACAAGTTGTATTCTGTTACTTGTATGTATTGTATAGTGGTGAAGTCTAAGCTTTTAGTGTACACATCACCCAAATAGTGTATATTGTACCCCATAGGTAATTTTTCATCCTTCACACCCTCCCACCTTACCCCCTTTTAGTTCTATAGTATCCATTATACACTCTGTCATTCCTTGCATAGCCATAGCTTAGTCCCCACTTAAAGTAAGAACCCACGGCATTTATTTTTCTGTTCCCAAATTACTTCACTTAGGATAATGGCCTCCAGTTCTCCATCCAAAAGAAATTGCTGCAAAAGAAATTGTTTTGTTCTATTTTATGGCTGAGTAGTATTCCATGGTATGTATGTATACCACATTTTCTCTCCACTCATCAGCTGATGGGCAGTCAGGTCGATTCCATATCTTTGCAATTCAGAATTGGGCTGCAAGAAACATATGAGTGTAGGTGTCTTTTTGATACAATGATTTCTTTTCCTTTGGGTAGATACCCAGTAGTGGGATTGTAGGATCAAAGAGTACATCTACTTTTAGTTCTTTGAGAAATCTCTATGCTTATCTCCATAGAGATTGTACTAATTTACATTCCCAACAACAGTGTATAAGCTTTCCCTTTTCATTGCATACATGCCAACATCTATTATTTTTTGCCTTTTAATATCTGTTCTAATTGGAGTAAGATGGCATCTCACTTGGTATTAATTTGCATTTCCCTGATGATTAGTGATGTTGAGCATTTTTTCATATGGTGTTGGCCAGTTGTCTATCTTCTTTTGAAAAATGCCTGCTCATGTCATTTGCTTACTTTTTAATGGGGTTGTTTATTTTTTTCTTGGTGAGTTATTTGTATTCCTTGTAGATTCTGGATATTAGTCCTTTGTCATATATATGCTTTGGAAATATTTTCTCCCATTCTGTAGGTTGTCTATTTATTCTTTTATTTCTTTTACTGTGCAGAGGCTTTTTAATTTAATTAAGTCCCATTTATCTATTTTTGTTTTTATTACATTTGCTTTTGGGGTCTTAGTCATAAATTCCTTAGGCCTATGTGCAGAAGAGTTTTTCCTACGTTATCCTCAAGGCTTTTTATTGTTTCAGGTCTTACATTTAAATTTTTAATCCATCTTGAGTTAATTTTTGTATATAGTGAGAAACAGGGATCTAATTTCATTCTTCTGCATATGGCTATCCAATTTTCCCAGCACCATTTGTTGAATAGAGTGTCCTTTTCCCCATGGATGTTTTTCTCTGCTATGTCAAAGATCACTTGGTTGTAAGTATACGGTTTTCTTTCTGGTTTAGCTATTCTGACTCATTGATCTATGTTTCTACCTTTTTGCCAATACCATGCAGTTTGGGTTACTATAAACTTGTAATATAATTTGAAGTCAGGTAATGAGATGCCTCCAGTTTTGTTCTTTTTGTTTAGGATTGCTTTGGCTATTCAGGCTCTTTTTTGGTTCTACATGAGTTTTAGAATTGTTTTTCTAATTCTGTGGAAAATGATGTTGGCATTTGATAGGAACATACGGTTGACTCTCAAATATACAATCAAGGTGTTTAAATTTTAAAAATCCAAAAAGCAGTATGTGTTTCCTAGGGCTGCCATATAAAACTACCACAAACTTGGTGTCTTAAAACAAAAGAAATATATTTTCTCACAGTACCTGAAGCTAGAAGTCTGAAATCAAGATTGTGGGCAGGGCTGCTCTCTCTCCAGAGACTCTTGAGCAGACTCCATTTCTTTCCTCTTCCACCTTCTGGTGGTTGCTGGCTAAGGCCACATCATTCCAGTCTCAGCCTTCATCTTCATATCCCCTACTCTTCTGTGTGTCCCTGCTTCTGTCTGCACCTCTCTTACTAGGATACATGTAATTTGTTTAGATCTTGATAATAATCTAGTATAAACTCTTGTTAGGATTCTTTTAATCACCCCTTTTGTCATATTAGATAATATTCACTGATTCTAGGAAATAATTCTAGATGTATTAAGTGAATATACCTTTTCAGGGGCATTTTTCTGCCTACCACAGGCAGAAAAAACTAATCATCCAACAGCTGGAGCCCTACGACCTCTTTCATAGGAAAGATATGCTTATCAACATCTAGAGAATTAGCATCTCTTGAAGTACACATTTGAAACATTTTAGGAATCTTACTGTAGTATTGGGCCACTAAATAAGTCTCAACTGATTCCAAAGAACTGGTATCATGAAGACCATCATAATGAGTAAAATAAGGTTATGCTAGCTATCCTTTTCTTGAATTTTAGTTAAATGTTGACATTAATCTAAAGCTTTTATAGTGTTTATTCTTAAGTTGCAATAAATAGATCTAATGGTAATTTCACAAGCCATTTCTGAAACTACTCTTTTGTAGTATTTTATTGAAGTTTTGCGTTTACCTGATAATAGCATATTGTAACAATATAATATTTTATATAAGCCATTATCTCTCCATCTGTATTTAATACTTGTCCCCTCCCAACCATACATACAAGTCATACCTGACTTTTTTTTTTCATTTTCCTTTAATATAAAGCAAGATCTGCCTTGGGAAAAATATTAAAAGGGTCAATGTCATTCCTTAGGATCCCTGCAGTGAAGTCTGGAACATTTTTCCTCTCTGATGTGGTCCCCTCTCTTTGACTTCAAGTGGACTCTTGCCCTCCCTTTACCAAAACACGTTTAGAAGCCTCAGAGATATATTATTAGGGAAATATAAATGACTAACATCAATTCCAACCCAATAGTGAAGTGGTTATAAGAATGCGATCGGTATGAAATTACAGATGGATAGGAGAAATAAGTTCTGATATTCTATGACAATGTACGGTTAACAATATTGTATATTTCAAAATAACTAGAAGAGAGGATTTTGATTGTTCTCACCACAAAGGAATAAATGTTTGAAGTGATGGATAAGCTAATTACTGGATTAGCTCATTAAACAATGTATGCATGTATTGAAACATCACACTGTACCCCATAAGTATGTACAATTATTATGTATCAATTAAAAATTAAACAAAACAAATAATAGATTGGCCTTTTAAGTAAAGAATCCTCATTGAATCCCAGTTCAGCCATTTGCCTTTTGATGACTTTTGGCATGTTATTTAATTTTTCTGAGTATCTGTCTCTTCCCACTTCTTAGGTTGTTGGTAAGATTAATGAAATGACTTGGTAAAGAATGAATCAAAATTCCTAGTAAAAAGTACTCAGTCAATTTTAGCTATTAATGGCTAGTTTTATTGGGGATCAAAGACTTTAAAAACTATTACCATTCTGATTAAAAAAAAAAAAAACTTCAGACATCAATAGACAAAAGAATAGGAGAGACACCTTTGCAGGGAACACTTCTTCCTTTCCATCTCTAAAATCATAGCCTATGACATGTAGTTACTTATTTTCCTTTTCATTACATGTTTAATATGTACAATACACAGCAAATTATTTAACATCTGAAATAATATTATTATGGAATAGCATATGTATTATGTGATAACTTAGGAAGCTTTTGTTAAAATTAACAGAAAACTCAAGTTGGCTTAAAATAGCAGAGGGAATTTATTGTTTTACGTGTCAGAAACTCAGAGGTGCAGCAGAATATGATTACTTTGATTAGGGTTTCAGCTTAAAATCTGTGAGATATTCTCAACACTGCAGTCTTTCATATATACTGATTTGTCTTCAGGCTGGCTTCTTTTTTGATGGCAAGATGACTTTAATAACAACTGGGGTCATTGATACTGTGGAATTGAAGTCCTGAACTTCACTCTGAATGGACAGGTCATCTGTCTACTCCTGAATCACTGTGTCCAAGTGACTGCCATGACACTGATTGACTAGAGCTGAGCTTATATTCCTTTAGTGAATATTTGTTATGCCACATATGTGCTTTCCCAAACTCCGTTGTAACTATGGCTTTGACATAAACAACCTTGGCAAATCAGATACAACTGCTGAGCGTAATGGGGAAAAAAAAGAGATATAAACAGAGTTCATTCTGGCAAGGGTCACAGCAATGGCAATAGCCATAGCCAGTTACCAGAAATAGCAGAGGCAGCAGTTCTAGTGCCAACATCAGTAATGTACTGGTGTGACAGGCACTGCTCTCTGGATCCATTGATGGTGGCAGTCATGTCATCACAAGACTAGTTCTGTAGTATGATTTTGCTATTGTCCCCAACTGCATAGCCTGTGAGCCTACCTAGTTCTGGCATTCCTAGAGATTTTTAATAGGTCAGTATGTTATTTTTCATTTTATATTAGCCTAAATTCATTTTTGTTATTTGCAACTAAAAACCCTAACTTATACAACAACCATCCCTGATTCAGTGTCCGAGGAATGGCGTTACTTTAATTATTCTAGACCAGTCAGAGCCCATCCCTAGAACTGGGCACCTGATTAATCCCACCCAAAATACATGGCTGCTATTCAGTGAGAGAGAATAGGAAAGGACATTGGGATAGCCACCCTAAAAAAGAATATTAATTGTCTTTAATGTCAGCAAAACAGACTTAACTAATTTGTTCTTTATGTTTGTTTCTTATATCATTAAAGTGACACCAGTGACAATCTATCTGAAGCAGATGAAACTCTGATTATTATCGAGGCTATAAGAGAAGCTAGTTTACCAAAATGTCCTCCTGAAGATGTCCCACTTTTTGAAAAGATTATAGGAGATATTTTTCCTGGAGTGACAGTTTTAAAAGCAAATCAACTTGCCTTGGAGGTAAAAAGACCTTTGAAAATCATCATAAATTATTTAGATGTGGAATATCAATTAAGAAATTAAATGTCAAGTAAAAGTATTACAATTCTTCCTGAAATAGTCTATTTGTGTTATAATTTGGGAGATAAAAATACTTGGAGATATATATTTCCCTTGGGGAAGAAATACCTTTCAGTGCATCATGGCCTAAAGGAAAAAACAAACTGTGTACCTTTGGGCAAGGAAGGCCATTACCTGTTTTGTCTCAATTTTCTCGTCTTTCAGATGATAATAGTGTCTGTTCTTCCCACTTTGAAGGGGAGCTTTGATAATAAAATTAGGTCAAAGTTATGAAAAAGACTTAAAATGTAAATACTTTGTAATCATCAAAATTAAATATTATAATTGTAGAGTTCGTTATTGTTTCTCTTACAATATACAGCCTCAGAATCATTGCCTTAGTCTAGGTAGGATCCCGGTGTCTCTTACTAATACTATTGTATAGTCTCCTAACACTCCCTGCACTCCAGTATGTTTTGATATGGGCACCAGAGTTGCTTTCCTAAAAATCTATGTTTGATCTATACTGTTCCCTCTCAAGGCAAGTGCTTTATAGCACACTGTTTGGTCTTCCCCACACTTCCACTCCCATTATGTTGATGCTGTGTAGAATTTTAGTTCCTGATTGCTTTGGAAATATTTTCTCCCTCTTTCTTTTTCCTTGGACTTAACTGTTATATACAATACACAATTCTCATTCTCTCTCCCTCTCCCTCTCCCTTTCAGAAAATAGTAAACTAACAACGTATTTTATCAAACTTACTTTTTATATGTCTTATAGACTTCTCTTCAATTTATTCCTCCTTTTGAGTACTTCTTTGAGAATGTTTTCAAATTAGGTTTTTGTGTAGCAAACCTTCTAAGAACTTCAATACCTGAGGCTGTATTTGGTATGCTCTCATATTTGAATGGCAATTTGTTTATAAAATTGCAAGTTTAAAATTCTTAGCCTTTAATACATTAAAATATTTAATGCCTTAAAAATACTATTCCATTTTCCTCTTGCCCTGAGGTCGCTTTTGAAAAGGTCACTATCACTTTGATATTTGTTCCTTTGTGGTTTATCTGCTTTTTCTCTCTAGATGCTTTTAAAATGTTCACTTTGTCTTTGATATTCATAATCTCACTATAAATTCTCTAATTATGAGCTTTGGTTCTCTATTAGCCCTCGTAATATGTAGTCTTTTATTTTAAGTCCTCTAAATTAACAGAAGCTTTATACTGTGAGATCATTTGTTCCACATCATTGAAAGAGTTGAATTGAACTTTTCTGGATCAACAATTTGTAGGTACAAACTCTATTCTAACTGAGCTTAACTGTTTTCTTAATACTTCAGGTATTTTGGCTTTTACAGATCATCTTTGTTTCTAGGCATATGAAATTTGATATTTTTTTCCTGAGGTTTCTAGGAGAAGTACAGGTGGATATTTGTCTCTAAACAAACTATTGCCAAAATTTTGAAGATTTTTATTTACATTTATAGTTTGAGGGTTTTTACTTTGATTAAAAAAAAAAGAAGGAAAATGACGATTGACAAGTTTTGCTTTCTCTGTCTTACGTACACATCTTTCTATCTCTCCCAGGCAGGGCTTACAAACTCTTCACTCTCCTTTACCATAGTTATAAATTTGGGGTGCCTCTTGTGTTACCGTTAGCATTTTTCAAGTCACAGTTTAAAAAGTAGCATTACCATTCTAATAGCATTTCTACATACACATTAATGGTTTTACTTTTGAGCCTCATTATATATTCATCTTCTAATCAGTTTTACAAGTCAATGTGTAGTAGTCTGAGCTTATGGAACAGTTTTCTATACACGTATATCAGTTTTTCAGCTACTTCCCCCATTTGTATAATTTTTACATTAATATGTAAGCTGTCAACTGTTTAGTAAATTGTTACTAAATTATAATATATGGTTCATAGAAATGTTATATGAAGATCATAATTTAAAGTTATGATTTTAATATTAAATTTGGAGTAATTCAGTATTTTATTTAATGTTGTATTTTTGATGGCTTACACAAAGACTAGCCATGTGTGACTCCACAAAGAAATATATCTTAATAAAGACATACTCTGAAAGTGTGCTATTAACACTATTTGTTCATTTAAGATATAAGAATCTGAATCATATATATTAGACAACTGTGCTCTATCCAACTTATTCACATAACTATCTCTAACAGTATCCAAAGTATGTGGGAGTAATTATCTCAGAGTGACCAAAAGATTAACTGAGAATTCCTGAAATTATGTCATCAAATAAGAACTACATTACTTTGCCACCCAGTTGACTCCAAGGAGCATTATATACAGTTGTGAATACTTTACAGTAGGGTTATGATTTTATTTCACATCTTCCAAAGTAAGAAATTTGTGAAAATCCTTAGCTAGGCAGGATGATATGTCTAAATATCTCTTTTTTTATTATCCTAATTCTGCTAATCTGTGTATCCAAGGCTATTCTTATTCTACACCTGTGTGACTTCTTGCTTATATCCAAGCAGGTCTAGAGACTTGTACTATTAACTGCATAGAATTTATAGCCTCTACATCTCAAACTGCTTGAAGTTCAGGCCTTAAGTAGGCAGTCTCATCAACTCCATTTAAATAAGAGTTTGCTCTTTAAAAAATCCTTTCATCTGGTTGTCTGCCTTCTGTTAGTCTTGCCACATGAGCTGCTTTTTTCTCCATGGGACAGTCCTGCTGAGTATCTCCTTCAGCTGCTTTGTTCTATCTCATTGTAGGGATGCAAGGAATGAAAAGTGGAATAGGAGAGATCAGTGAGAAAGAAAGGGTAAATCCCACTTTTTTTCTGTAGACATAGTTACCAATTATATCCACACTGAAAAATCCCTCCTTTACCTTTATAAACTATTAAGTATTTTTCCAAGCTGAAGCCACTTCTTGGAATGTTTTATTGTATAACCACATCATGTCTTCAATCTTGTAAATTTTATTTACTGTTTTAAAATATGCATAACATTGAAACATTAATATAATCTTTATAAAATTGAAAGCTAGTAAATAAACAGTTTCTAAAGTATGAGTTATTAATCCAGCAGAAGGTCCATGAATCTACCTGGGGTCTATGAACGTAAAATTTTGTGTGTATTGTATTTTTCCAGAGAGAGTAATGATAGTTTTCTTTATTTTCAGAGATAGAGATTGGTGAATTAAAAAATTAAGAACTACTATCTTAAAGAGCTGTAATTGGTACCTAATTAAGAGATATTTAGGGGAATTAAAATTTAAGGATTCAATTTGAAATGTATTTTAAATTGTTGTATTTATTTCCTTTTAGAAAGTAATAGATTTTGCAACGCAACAATTAGGCTTACAAAATTTGCCGTCTCAGAAAGAAAAGATCATACAGTTTCATAATCAACTTGAAGTAAGTATAGAATGGCATATTAGCAATTCATTGCCTTGGTTTCATAGGTAAGATCAAGGAGAAAAACATAATAAAAGAGAGCTGTTACAGATATAATATTCTTCAAAGTAAGTGATTTATTAATTAGCTATTTCCCTAGACTTTATTATTTAACTCCTCACATTAACTCTCAACAAATTAATCTTTTCACCCTCATCCCTTTAATACATACTTGTAAAAACCCTGCAAATGTGGTGTAAAGTATCCTGCATTCCATTGCTATACCTTCTTTGAATTTTCTGTTCTCGATAGATGAACGATTTGGAAAAACACCAGAATGCATATTTCCCTGAATGCTAGTAAGATTGTACTATCTTTTTTAATGTTTATTAGCCATTTCAGTTTTGTATGAATTGCCAGATTATGTAATGTGCTCATTTTGTAATTAGGTTATTTGTCTTTTTCTTAGTAAATATGTAGATTTTTTCATTATGTATTTTATATCATAATTCTTTATTGGTTATGTGCATTGCAAATGATCTGAATGCCTTCTAGGTCCAAGGTGATGTTTTCTTAAGCACTGGATATTTTTAGGAGGGATGCAAGTTAATGCATGGCTCCTACATAAGAAATGCAATCCTAAGGGTGCACACGGTACCTTCAGAAGGAAAGTGGTTTTTTTACAGGAGATGGATTCCCTAAGTGGAATCTACATCAGTTCAAGGTGGAAAGGTGGTACAGGTTGATAGTGCCTCCAACATGGGTTCTCATTTCGGTTCTAATAATTAAGTCCAGTTCTTGTTTTTGGAGTGGCTGCTTGTGGACACTCAGTCCAACCTGATCTGTTTGTTGTCAGCCAGATGGCATTTGCCGGTTCCAAGGAATGGCTGAGTAACGGAAATAGGGGTGGGAAATACACCCAAGACATCTAGGGTTTTGACAAGTATTTTGCATGGGAGATGCTGTAGCTGACTGAGCCCACCCCTCCTGTTACTGATAGACTTTTCAGTAAGGTTCAGGGGAATAATGATTAAATCATGGTCATGTCCAACTGGCAGGTGGTGGCAGTCCCAAAAGTCAGTTACATTAAAGCTGTCTTCATTAGTTGATCATAGCAACATCAGAGCATTTTTCTTTTGGAGGAAGGTTGGAGGGACAGTTATGAAAGACAAATATTTTCAATGTCCTCCCCCCATACCTCCTAGGGTCTGAGATATTTCCTCCTCGAGTGTCTGGGTTTTGCCTTCCCTATATTGCCACAAAATTAGTGTGTCTCATTTTAGTAGTTTTGACCATAGTTATTTTTCACAACTTTTATCCTGAAGGGCTAGATACATGATGGATACAAGAGTATTTTTATAAAACTTACAGAGAACCATTATATCCTCCACTTTGGCCTGCTTGGGCCATTGTAGAAGAACTCAGCTGACAGTGTAATCAATAAAAATGTCCTTATCCTTATGACCTAAGACCACATCGATCTAAAAGAATCCAGGTAGTTTAACCAGAATTAAATTTGAATCTCCTAGGCCCCATCTTGGTCGGCCTTCCACATGGAATGTATACCAACCAGGGTAGCTTGGGGTTGTCACTGAGGGAAAGAAATAGGCAGCACGCTTTAGAATGGTCAGGGCTAAATTCCATATTTTCAAAATGAGTCTGTGTAATCTCCCATGTTTTTCATACTGACCATTACCCAGAAAGCAGATGAAAGGAAATGATCCCTTTTTGGGGACAATCACATTCAGTGACCAGAATTCCTTGGTAAGGCATGTGGGCAAAGAGAAGGTGAGGGAGATATAATAGGGACAGGAAGCTTTTTGAGTTGATTTTTGAGGAGGCTCTTCCAGTGCTAAATAATATCAGATGCCTTTGGATCATAGGGAGTGTGAAAGGTCCGTCAAATACCTGATCATCTGCTAATAACAATTAGTGACTTTTGCGATAAAAGGTACATGATTGTCAGATTGACAATGGTCCAGAAATTCAAACATATAATACAAAAAGAGGTAATGGTATGACTGGAGTCAGCTGAAATAGTGTCAGCATCAGTAAGGCATCGCCAGTAGACCTAAGAGAGGGGATCAAAGATCTGACATAGCCAGTCTGCCAGGCTGTGCAGGTTGTGCACTGTTTGATGTGGCTTCCTTACTGTGAGACAACTGCATCAACTTTTGGCAGGAGTCATAAATCTAGTATTTAGTAGTAGCTTCTATATTAGAAACATACAGTCCTTTACTTTGTGCCAATCCATAATGGTGAACATGTTGTAATGTTCAGGACAATGTCATATCAATATAGTGATTATAGCCCTATGGGCAGAACAGGATCAATCAGCAGCTTGATTCTGGACAATAATCTCATCACATAATGGATCCCCCACCATGAGCCCATGAGTAACTCGGATAGTTTGGTCAGCAGCCATCATTTGTTTCCACAATTCATAGCCCCAAAGGGGTGTACTGTTAATCTTCTAGTCTATACAAGTGGCAGACCAAATAGCTAGGCCATTGGCAAAGCCCAAGAGTCAGAGTTTTGTCCACTGAGCAGAGTGGACAAGTCTGCTTTTGATTCTTCATAGCTGAAGCTGAACAGTGACAGCTGTCAGATTTCAGCTTAGCTAACCATCAGTAAAACAAACCCAGGCATTTATTGTAGTCTTTGTGAATCAAGAGCTCCATTGAGCCAGCAGCTTTGTTTCAGGAGGTTAAGTGGGGAATAGAGTTTATCCCAGAGGGTTAGCTGCCACTCTTTTATAACTCACTAGGGCCAAGCTAGCTGCATTCTTGAATATGTGATTTCCATTTGACAAGCAAGGCTTTTTGGAACTTTCTCACTTTGCCAGATGTGTAGGGTCTGGATCTGTGAGATCAGGGCCTCTGTCATGACACAGAAATTGTAAAGTAAGTGAAAAGATATTTTAGCCTTATCTATATTTGAATTTTAATGTGCTTATATGATACTCACATTGTTAAAAAATAATTTCTTTAATGCTATTACAACAGGAGAGATGGTACAACAGGAGAGAGGGTGAGCGTCCAGGTGTCTTAGTCAGCTCAGGCTGCTATAACAAAATATCATAGACTGGGTGGCTTAAACAACAGACATTTATTTCTCACAGTTCTAGAAGCTAGGAAACCCAAGATCAAGATACTGACAGATTTTGTTCTTGGTGAGCCCCCTCCTCCTGGCTTACAGACAGCCACCTTCTTGCTGGGTCCTCACATGGCACAGAGATGGGGGGGTATGGGGGAGGACACATGAACTCTGGTTTTTCTTCCTCTTCTTTATAAGGAAACTAATCCCATCATGGAAAACTTACCCTCGACTCATCCAAACCTACCTTCCAAAGTCCCCACCTCCTAATATTATCACATTGGAGGGTCAGGGCGTCAACATGTGCATCTCAGAGAGACACAAACATTCAGTCCACAACACCAAAGTAAGGCAATTGTGGTTGGGATGGAGAGAAGACGGAAACGAGCAAAAGTTTTGTAAGAGATGAAGAAATGAAAAAAAGGCAAATATTCCATGTTGGACCAATAGTACATTGCTGTTTTATTTAACTAGATTAGGGAAATAAGAAAAGCTACAAGTGTGAAAGAAGATATAGGTTAGATTTTGTTGAGTTTGAGAATCATATGAGACATTCAGATAGAAACATTTGGTAGACCATTTGAAATTTCATTCTGGCACTTAGAACTAAAGACTGGAGAAAATGTATACATTAGGGAGTCATTAGAATACAGGTCATACTTAAAGGTCAAATGGATAAGATTGGATATGGACTATGCAGAAGAGAGAAGAGGACAAGAATGAATTAGGGAAGTCACATGGAAAGGAATATCAGAGCTCAGGTAAAAGAGAAAAAATAGCGAAGGAGGAAAACACTGATAAATTATATTACAGAACCCAGTAGTAGAGAAACATACAAGAAGAAAGGAGAAGTAGAAAGTGAGATAAACTTTTAAATAGCAAAAACTGAAATATATTCTTTGAATTTTAAAATTAGGCAATTTCAAACAAAAGCCAGATTACAATGAAATGAATAATAAATTGAAGGAAGAGATAGGAAGGAAGAGATATCAATGGATATAGGCAGAGATATATTTGTAACTAAACTTTTAAAATTGTTTCTGAATGAATAAATCTGTAAGTTTTATTTCAGGCTTATGTTGGTGTGATGTTAGTGGGTCCAACAGGTGGAGGAAAAACAACAGTCAGAAGAATTTTAGAAAAAGCATTAGTACTGTTACCAATTGTAGACTTCTTATCATTTGCAGAAAGGGAATCTACTCCAGAGGTAAATGTTCTACTAAATAAATGTTTATTCATTTGTTCATATTTTATTTTATACTTCGGTTAACATTTTATGTTCTCTTCACATAGGTATTTTCATTATTTATTAAATTTATTGCTAGGAATTTTGTACTTAGGAATCATTGTAGTGACTGGGATTCTTTCTTTCATTTAAATCTCAAGCTGGTAATTGCTAGTAAAAATAAAACTATTAAATTATATATATTTTTTGTTTTTGTTTTTACATTCTTTTATTTATTTATTTAATAATACTTGTCTCCTTTAGTTTTTTTTTTTATTTTGGCATATTATGGGGGTACAAATTTTAAGGTTTCAATAAATGCCCATTCCCCCCGCCCCACAAGTCTGAGTTTCCAGCATGACCATCCCCCAGATGGTGCCCATCTCACTCTTATGTATGTATATACCCGCCCCCCTCCCCCCTCCCACCTGCCCAATACCCTATTACTGTAGTACCTATGTGTCCACTTAGGTGCTACTCAGTTAATACCAGTTTGCTGGAGAATATATCTGGTGCTTGTTTTTCCATTCTTGGGATACTTCACTTAGTAGTATGGATTCCAGCTCTAACCAGGAAAATATAAGATGTGCTATATCACCATTGTTTCTTAGAGCTGAATAGTACTCCATGGTATACATATACCACATTTTATTAATCCATTCTTGGATGGATGGGCACTTGGGCTGTTTCCACAGCCTTGCAATTATGAATTGTGCTGCTATAAACATTCGAGTGCAGGTGTCTTTTTTGTAGAGTGTCACTGGATCATTTGGGTAGATGCCCAGCAATGGGATTGCTGGATCAAATGGTAGATTCACTTGTATCGCTTTAAGGTATCTCCATATTGCTTTCCACAGAGGTTGAACTAGTTTGCAGTCCCACCAGCAGTGTAGGAGTGTTCCTCTCTCTCTGCATCCACATCAACATTTATTGTTTGGGGACTTTTTGATAACGGCCATTCTTACTGGAGTTAAGTGATATCTCATTGTGGTTTTGATTTGCATTTCTCTGATGATTAGAGATGTTGAGCATTTTTTCATATGTTTGTTGGCCATTATTCTGTCTTCTTTTGAGAAGTTTCTGTTCATGTCCTTTGCCCATTTTTTGATAGGGTTATTTGATTTTTTTCTTGCTGATTTTCCTGAGTTCTGAATAGATTCTAGTTGTCAGCCCTTGTGAATTCTGACCTAAAGTTTAAAAGCGTATGCTACTGTCTCTCACCTCTACACTCAACCCTGGTTCCCGACACATTGCATCTCAGTTCACATATTGTGTTCCTGGATTAGGCACAATAGGATTTTTTCCCTTTTTGTGGGGTGGGGGCAGGTACTGTCAATAGTATTTAGCATTTTTTTAAAAATTACTTGTATATTATAGCTACTTTTAATAAGTTGATTTTTAGTGTTTCTTGAAAATTGCAACCATTATTATCTTTCTTTGCTATGAAAGACTTCTTTTAAACCCCTTTGGTAATAACAATGCAAAAAACTAAATAATTGTACTGTACTTATTGTCTTTAAAAAACACACTGGATTTTTCCCAGACTTCAGGAAGAAAAGGAAAAGTAGATATTTATGTTTTAAATCCAAAGTGTATCACTCTTGGTGAACTATATGGACAACTGGATCCTAATACTATGGAATGGACTGATGGATTATTATCAGCAATAATTCGAAGTTATGTCTATTGTAACACTGCAAGGTGCTCAAGAAAAGAAATTGATCTCGCACTAAAGTCAAGAATCTCAGATTTATCGAATGTAAGTTTAGTGTTGAATGAGTATTTTTATTTGACTAATATGTATTATTTAATTATTTAATTGCTTATCCAAAGATTGGTATTAAAACCTATTAAAGTCAATTTTAAAAATATTATGAACAGTTTTTAGAAAGAAAAAAATTATAATTTACTTAAAAATATGCCATTGAGTTTTAAAATAGTCAGTGAATGATAGAACGAAGTTAAAGATATTTGCTTTTAAAGGAACACAAAGTGAATTGAGTCTACATGGAGAATGATCTAGTGATTCCAACACCAACGAAATATTTAAAAGTTAAAAAAAAACTTCAGTTGGAAAGTGAATAAAGTATGTGACATAAAATTTGTCAAGGAATAAATATGAACAACAAAATAATTCTGTGATCCTTTACCAGTGCTGCTCCACCCCATTCACCTGTGGCTGTCACCAGGCTGCTGTGGCAGGATGGGCCCATGTCGCGCCCGCCTCGCCAGCAAGGAAGACGCGGCAACTGGAGTTCTTCTGACCGTGCTTTAATGGGGTTCCCTTTAAACTTACATGATGCGGAAGACCCTGAGCACAAGCTCTCACACACTTATATACTCTAAGGAAGGAGGGAAGTGATGAGGATAGGTTAAAAGCGCGCGAGGGTTATTACTGATAGGCCAAGCTAAGATCCTTCATATGCATACTTGATGAGACAGGAAAAGCCCCTACACCTGCGCGGTTCACCCTGTTTATCAGTCCTGTAGTATCGGCGTGACCAGGAAGCCAGCGCCATCTTGCAATGGCGTTAACACCGCGCCCCACAGGCCCATGGTGCAATGCATGCATGTGACGTGGGGCTGGCCTGCTGGACTGGGCATGTGCATGGGATGGAGGAGGTCTATTGCACACAGTGCACACATATGGGCCTAGGCAGCCAAGGTGTGAAGTGCATGGGCAAGGTCAGGCATGCATGAGGTATAGCACATGCAGAGGGCATAGTAAGCCCATGGGCAGAGCAGGTCTGCAAGACGGAAGGGTCTCTGGTGCAGAGTGGGCCTGCAGCACATGTGTGGGGCAGAGTGGGCCCTGGTACTGAGGGGGCCCATGGGGCAGGATGCCTGTGCAGGATGGAGCAGGTCTGCAGGATGCAGCATGCACACATGCAGGCCAGTGTAACCGCAGTGCTGGGTATGTGGGTGAGCACCAAGGGCTATGGGCATATGCTCCACCTGGGCCCTGCAGGATGTGCAGTTGAATAGGATTGCCCAGGCCACATCAGCAGGTGCCCACTGTGGTCTTCTGGTCTTCCCTGGCCCCCCAGTGGCATAGTGCCAGCAGCAGGAGTGCAGATCACTAGCCCACAGGGCATGCATGAGCACTGGGACTCCCCATTCCCTCCCCATCTGCCAGAGGTAATGGGGAGGCAGCAGTCACAGATCTGACCTCTGAGTAGAAGTAGCATTCAGGGGTTGGTATATCACAATGGCATCAGCCACAACACCCAGGGCTAGCAAGCCAGGCATGCCTTCTTTCCAGGGCAGTGCAGCTGCACAGCCTCCAGTCAGGTCTCTGTATCGGTAGGAAGGCCTACTCCAGAGGAGGGGAATATTGCCTCTTGCGTTGCAATATTCTCAGGGGAAGCATGGAGGCTGGGATTCTCTTCTTTGTCCCTTCCCCATGTGTGGGCATCTTCCCTAATACTTCTGGTCCTGTTGAGCAGGTCATCCCACTTCTCTCCTTCACTTCATGATTCCCCGTGCTCTCACCTAGACAATCGATCCAAAAGTGGGTATCTATTCACCACTTTGGATCCTTTCCACGAGAGTAGTGTTGTGATAAAATTCTTTGTACTAATGATTGCCAGTTAGAAACAGAATTAGGAAAAATTATGTCAAAAGTGGTAAGAATCTATAAAATGCATTGGAATAAATGTAAAAGAAAGGAACTTGTCCTACGGGAGATGGGGCAAGGAAACATATACAATTGAGAAAACTTGAATAAATTAAGGATACACACCATATTCCTATGTAGAAAGAATTCTATCATAAAAATGCCAATCTCTATCAAATTAATATATGCATATAATATCATTTCAATGAAAATCCTACTCATTTTTTTAATTGAAAAATAAAAATTTATATGTTTACAATGTACAGCTTGATGTTTTGATATATGTATATACAATGGAATGATTGCTATTAATATAATCAAGCTAATTAACATATCAATTACCTTACATAGTTGTCTTTTTTTTTTTTATGTCTAGCACATTTTATTGTTTTTTTAAATAAGGTGTATATCTATATACATATCTATTTGACATATACATTTACAATTTCTAGAATATTTTCACCAATTTCATAACTGGTTATTTATTTGGGGGGAGGAGTGGAAACAAGATGATGAAAGACTTGCTTTCTCTATTTATACAATCTCTTTAATGTTTAAATACAAAGACTATCTCCTTCCAAACTTGTTTTCTTTCCATTGCCCCATATTTGCAAAATGCTTTGTAAAGCACAAAGAGTGAAATTGCCATTGTTTGAAATTTTTCCTGTATTGATCTGATGAGTTTTGCCATGACCAGGTAGTTCTTTTTCGGTTAGCAAAGTTCTACTAAGTCACTTCTCATTGCCCTTCTTTGCTGTTTGTGCCAGTCATTTGCCTGTTTCACTCAGATCTATTCCCGGGTTTTCCCTTCTCTCTTTTTTTTCCCTCTCTTTTCTGTTTTCTGTCTCAAAAGTCTGACTCTGCCAACTACACTTCCCAGGAGGCTCTGTCCACTGGCCTCCAGTTAGAGATTGGAAGGAGGAAGGAGAGGGAGGTCAGGGCATTTCTCCCTTCTCTCTGCTTTGGCATCTTTGGTGGACAGTGGCTCTTTCTCTCTGGGTTCCCCTCCCTCCAAGTTCCAGCTCCCTCCTCCTGCCCCAGCAGCTTTGCTCCGGAGCTTTCTCTGCTCTCCTTGCCTCTCCCTGCGAATCTTTTTTTTTTTTTTTATTTTGGCATATTATGGGGGTACAGATTTTAAGGTTTCAATAAATGCCCATATCCCCCCTCCCCCCAAAAGTCTGAGTCTCCATCATGACCATCCCCCAGATGGTGCCCATCTCACTCATTATGTATGTATATACCCGCCCCCTCCCCCCTCCCACCTGCCAATACCCTATTACTGTAGTACCTATGTGTCCACTTAGGTGCTACTCAGTTAATACCAGTTTGCTGGAGAATATATCTGGTGCTTGTTTTTCCTTCTTGGATACTTCACTTAGTAGTATGGATTCCAGCTCTAACAGAAAATATAAGATGTGCTATATCACATTGTTTCTTAGAGCTGAAAGTACTCCATGGTATACATATACCACATTTTATTAATCCATTCTTGGATGGATGGGCACTTGGGCTTTTCCACAGCTCTGCAATTATGAATTGTGCTGCTATAAACATTCGAGTGCAGGTGTCTTTTTGTAGAGTGTCACTGTCATTTGGTAGATGCCAGCAATGGGATTGCTGGATCAAATGGTAGATTCACTTGTATCGCTTTAAGGTATCTCCATATTGCTTTCCACAGAGGTTAACTATTTGCAGTCCCACCAGCAGTGTAGGAGTGTTCTCTCTCTCCGCAACCACGCCAGCATTTATTGTTTGGAGATTTTTTGATAAAGGCCATTCTCACTGGGGTTAAGTGATATCTCATTGTGGTTTGTTTGCATTTCCTGATGATTAGAGATGTTGAGCATTTTTTCATATGTTTGTTGGCCATTCTTCTGTCTTCTTTAGAAAAATTTCTGTTCAAGTCCTTTGCCCACTTTTTAATGGGGTTTATTTGATTTTTTCTCCTAATTTTCGTGAGTTCTAAGTATTCTAGTTATCAGTCCCTTATCGGATGCATAGGATGCAAAAATTTCTCCCATTCTGTAGTTGTCTGTTTACTTTCATGACTATTTCTTTGGCTGTGCAGAAGTTTGTAGTTTGATCATGTCCCATTTATTTATTTTTGTGCTGCTGTGATTGCCTTTGGGGACTTCTTCATAAACTCTTTGCCCAGGCCGATGTCTAGGAGAGTGTTTCCAACTTTTTCCTCTAGAGTTCTAATAGTTTCATATCTTAGGTTTAAGTCTGTTATCCAGCGTGAGTTGGTTTTTGTGAGAGGTGAAAGGTGTGGGTCCTGTTTTAGCCTTCTACAGGTGGCTATCCAGTTTTCCCAGCACCATTTATTGACATAGTTGTCTTTTTTATAGTGAGAATATTTAAGATAGGCTCTGTGCAATTTTCAAATATATTTACTATAGTACATTATTAACTATAGTCATTATGCTGTACATTAGATCTCTAGAACTTACTCATACTAACTGAAACTTGGTATTCTTTACACAACATCCCTCATTTCCTCCCACCGCACCTCCAAGCCCCTGGTGGAAACCACTGTTCTACACTCTGCTTAATGAATTCAACTTTTATATTTTCCACTTGTAAGTGAGATTATATAGTTTTTGTCGTTCTGTGCCTGGCTTTTTCTTTTAGCATAATATAATCCAGGTTCATCCATGTTGCCATAAATGTCAGGATTTCCTTCTTTTTTTTTTTTAAGTATTCTATTGTGTGTGTGTGCACACCACATTTCTTTATACATTCATCCATTGGTGGACAGGACATTTAGGTTGATTTCATATCTTGACTATTGTGACTAATGCTGAAATGAAAATGGGAGTACAGATATCTCCTCAACATGATTTTATTCCCTTTGGATACATACCTAGTTAATGGCATTGCTGGAGCGTATAGAAGTTCTATTTTTATTGTTTTGAGGAATCTCCATACTGTTTTTCATAAGATCTGTACTAATTTACATTCCCATGGACAGTATACAAGGCTTTTCTGTTTTCCTTCTTCCTCAGCAACACTCACTGTCTTTTGTGTTTTTTATAGTATCCATCCTAACAGGTGCGAGATGATATCCCATTGCAGTTTCAATTTGCATTTTCCTAATGAGCATTTTTTTTTCATTTACCTATTGGCGATTTGTATGTATTCTGTGAGAAATATCTATTCAAGTTCTTTGTCCATTTTTTAAATGAGTTATTTATTTTCTTGCTACCAAGTTGTTCCTTATAAATTTTGGATACTAACCCCTTATTAGATATGTGGTTTGAAAATATTTTCTCCCATTCCATAATCTCTTCACTGTTGTTTCTTTTGCTATGCTGAAGCTTTTGAATTTGGTGCAATCCTATTTGTCTGTGTTTGCTTTTGTTGACTGTGCTTTATATCCAAAAAATCAGCCCAGACCAATACCATGGAGCTTTTCTCCTATGTTTTCTTCTAATAGTTTTAGAGTTTCAGGTGTTATGTTTAGGGTCTTAGGTTTATGTTTAGGTCTTTAGTCCACTTTGAGTAGAGTTGAGTTTTGTATATGGTTGTTAGATTAATCCAATTTAATTTTTCTGCATGTGGATATCGAATTTTCCTGGCATTATTTATTGAAGCAGCTGTCTTTTCTGCGTTGTGTGTTCTCAGCAGCTCTGTTGAATATCAGCTGACTGTAAATGTATAGGGTTGTTTTTTTCTTTCTAATTGGATAAAATGATTTTAATATTACACCTGTAAGTGTAAATGTTTCAAGAGTTCAAGAAAATGTGGGCAGAAAATCATAGTACTTTGAAGTTCTAAAATGTTCTAAATAAATTTTAGAACAAATCCAAACTGTAAGCAAACCAGCAAGGCAGTGACACAGAAATGGAACCAAATGGAATCCAGAAGCATAATCAAACATATAAAGGAACTTGATATACAACTAAAGTCATATTTCTAATTATTGCGGAAAAATTCCCATATTTAATCCTTTGTAAAATTTGCTGTTTTCATATTAAAAACATAGAAAGATCCCTAGCCCACTCTTTCCACAGAAATAAAATTCCAGATGAATTAACAATCAAAAAGTAAACATAAAATTATAAAAAACTATTGTATTGTATAATGATATTTAGGTACATACTTTCAGAATTAGGAAGTTCTGACACCCAGAAATCATAAAATAAATGATAAAAGGATTTAACTATAAACATTAATGTGAAAATATTTTTGCAATAGCTACCACTATGCTAAAGCAAATGACAGTCTAGAAGAAAATAATTATAACACATTTAGGCAATGAGTTATAATACTATCCCCAATATAAAAAAAGAGTTTCAAAAATGAATAAGAAACTCAACTAAATAAGGAAATAAGGAAAGGCTAGGAATAGGAATCTGATAGAACAAATACAAATTACCATTAAATATATGAAAAGATGCTTAGCCTAGCTATTAGTCAAATAAATACAAGTTGTAAAAATGATAGGCACAATTTTTTTCCTCATCAGATTTCAAAACTTAAGAATATTTGTGGTGACCGCATTCAGTGTTAACAAGGATATGTAAAAACATGCATTGTTATGCCTTGTTGGTGGGAATGTTATTGCCACAAACTTTTGAAAAGAAATATAATAGAATTTATTAAAAACTAAAATAATTATAACCTTCAACCCCCAATCTTACGTTTAAAAAAACAATCTAACTAGAGAAAGAGAATCCAAGGATGATAATTGCAGACTTTTGTAATAGGAATAATAATTGGAAATAGCCTGGGACTTGCATACCTTCCTTGGGAATTAGCAGCAACTGGTTACTGTTTGTTGTATTGCTAGGGGCTGGTTGAAACCTGAGCATCATTACTTGGTCTTTGTCTTCAGAACCCACATTGTGCCCCCAGCACAGCTTTAGAGTTTGGTTTTCTCCCCTACTACTCTTGGTGGTTAAGAAAACCATGCCATTCAGCTGATTACAAATTACTCAGCGTTTTGGGGGAAATGAATAATTAAGCCCCCTCCTCAAGGTAATCAAGAGCTAAATGTTGTGAAAACACCTGTATTAGAAACACCTGGGGTGTATATTAAAAATGGAAATTTCTGGGCTTCATCCTAAACCTATTCAATGAAAATCTCCAAGGATGAAGTGTCAGAATCTGCAATTTAACAAACTACAGGTAATTCTAAAGTTTGAGAACTTATTATGAAGGAATGTCTAGGAAAAATATGCACCAAAATGTCAGTAGTGGTTGTCTATAGGTAGTGGAAATTCAGAGAACTTTTGATTTCTTCTTTATGCTTTTCTGTATTATTTGGCTATTAAACAGCATGCATATACTATCTTTGTAGGCAGAAAAAGGAAACTAAAATAAAATGGTTTTCCAAAAGGGAGTAAGATATAGTCACAAGTCACATTATACTATGCTGGTTATGTGTTGAGTTTTTCAGCTACAGAACCTTTTGCCTTTTATAATTTTTGCCACTCGAGAAAGGATATTGGCTGGGCACAGTGTAAACCTAGCACTCTGGGAGGCCAAGGCAGAAGGATTGCTTGAGGTCAGGAGTTTGAAACCAGCCCAAGCAAGAGTGAGACCCCATCTCTACAAAAATCAGAAAAATTAGCTGGATGTCATGGCACGGGCTTGTAGTCTCAGCTACTCTGGAGGCTTGGGCAGGAGAATCAGTTGAGGCCAGGAGTCTGAGGTTGCAGTGAGCTATGATGATGCCACTGCACTCTAGCCTGGGTGACAGAATGAGACTCTGCCTTAAAAATGTATATATATTGATGTATAGTCCATTGGAATTGGAATGTGTCATTGAATAAAAATTTAAATATTATTGATTATGTATTTTAGGTTTTCAAATTTGATTCCTCTGATACAGCAGATATTGATAATGTTTTTGAGGAGATACAGAGAGATGTTAAAATTCCAGAAAGTAAGTATTATTAAACAATGATCAATTAATATAGAAGACAAACTTTGAAACAATATTAGCTATATTTATATCTTTAAATACATTTTGATTAAAGATATTTTGTTCTTGTATAATTTATTTTTTTCCTCTAGCACTTACTTAAAATTTATAAAGTATCCCTCCCAAAAAAGAATTTGTATAGGATTATCACATATTATAATATATATATATAACTATGCTATAGAAATACTAGGGCTTAAATAGCCCTTCAGTTTATAAATGACTATTAGTCTCCCACAAGAACAAGTAGATATTAAAGGTGGAAATAAATAATGATGTGAGAAGCATCAGTGGCAACCTACAGTTTGCCACTGGTGTCCCTCTGAAATGGAACTCCATACAATCTGTATGTTCCTGGGTGAGGTCATACTACCCAAGCAGATTCATCTAAAATGGACTGCACACCCATAATATTCCAGATACTTTACTATGTGGCAGGGGACAGAATGGAGCTGACAAGTCTATTAGAGGAACCCTGACCATTGCTTTCCCTACTCCAGGTTGAACCTTATATCAATACATCCCCCCGTAGTAGTACATTTATGATCCAGACTTTGAAAGAGGCTTCTGCTGCTGCTGCTGCTGCTGCTGCTGCTGCTGCTGCTGCTGCTTCCTTGATTTTTGTATGTCATGTTTGGGAGAGTACAGTGATTGAGCATAATGTTTCCTTCATGGGGCTTTATGACAGTCACTAGGGCAGGTATTTCAGCCAGTCAGAGCCCATCTTGGCTATATGGGTCCCAACTCTACTCTTTGATTCTTCTGGTATACTTAAATTTCTTTTAGGTGGTAAACTATAAACTATTTTCTTTCTGCATAGTGACCTATTCACCTCTCGTATCCTGACCAACATATTTTTTTTCTAAAACTATGGAGCAAAGCTGTAGGGATAGAGTATGTGCTGTGGTCTGAATGTTTGTATCCCTGCAAATTCATATGTTGAATTGTTAACACTCAAGATGATGATATCAAGAGATGGGGGGGTCCTTAGGGAAGTGATTGGATCATGAGGGTTCTTCCCTCATGAATGATATTAGTTCCATTATAAAAGACACCCCAGAGAGACCTCTTGCCCCTTACAACATGTGATTGACAAAGAAGGCACCCTCCTGTGAACCAGAAAGGCAGCCTTCACCAGACACAAAATGTGCCAGTGCCTAATCTTGGTCTTCTAAGCCTCCAGAACTATAGGAAATATATTTCTGCTTATAAACTACCCAGTCTAAAACATTTTGTTATAACAGCCCAACAGATTATGACAGTGTGGAAAGAGGAGTAAATGGGTTCCAAGTGTGATATACTCTAATTTCTGTCTATTTGATTCTTTCTTCAAAGGCACCTATTTCCCTTTGCTATTCCTCAGGGGCAGCATATCTGAAAAGTATTACAATGTGGAAGAGGCAAACTCACAAATCATGTTATTATGAAAAAGATAAAATCATGGATATTTCTTCTATCCACATGTAAAAGTTAATTATCCAGTTCAAGAATCTAAGAATATATCTAATTAATGCTTACAGTGTTATCAAATGTATGGTATGAATATTTATTTATATTCAATACATACTGGAGGCTACAAATAAACACATTCACTTTAGTGTTTTCTAGGATATCATTTTATCACAGAAATAAAATTTGCCAGATTGTAATGAAAGAAGACTGACATTAATCTTAGTTACGTTAAAAATATTTTCCTCTCCAGCTTTTGATTGGCAGTGGATTATCCTAGATGGTCCTGTGGACACCTTTTGGGTAGAAAATCTGAACTCTGTGCTAGATGACACTAGAACATTGTGTCTAGCAAACAGTGAGAGAATAGCTTTAACTAATAAAATAAGAGTGATTTTTGAAGTGGACAGTCTCTCTCAGGCCAGTCCTGCTACTGTCAGCCGATGTGCAATGGTCTATATGGTAAGTTTTCAATAACAAATTTCCTAACAAAGAAAATGTGTTGTTTAGGATAATAAATAGCCATTATCTACAGCATTTTATGTTTATTTTATTTTTCCCTGTGGATCCAGCAGTGTGACTCCAATAGTTCAGAAACTTTGTACTTCCCAAAGCCTCACAACCTAGAATTGAATATGAATATAATTACTACTGTTGTTAATACCATTCTTAGCAGTTGGAGTGTCAGTATTTTCCACAACTGTAGTAAGTAGTGCTTTCAACAGACAGGTTAGGCTGCTGATATTATTTTTCCAAAGAGGAAGATTGCCCTAAGGCCTTTTCATTCTCACTTCATGACTCTAAGCACTTTGGAAACATATTACCAAGACTGTGATGAGGAAGTAGAAGACACAACAAAGAATAAATATTTTGTGTACATTAAATTATTAGCTAAGATTAACCAAACATGCTAATCTCCTTAACTGAACGTGATGAATAAAGCTAAGGATAGGGCTGACTTCTGGGTAAGCAGTTCTCCTCGCCACATACACATAGTCTCAACGTGCCTTCCTACATACAGTCCCCCCAATTGTTCATTTTCTTGTAAGACCATGGTTAGAAATCACAAATCATCCCAGAAAAGGGTAAATCTTAAGCTGTTTTGATCATTTGCCCTTTAATGAATGATAATTCTAGGCCATAACTGGTAGGGAGCAGTGATAAAATAAAAATATAGTAAGAAAGTAGGAGAATACTGTATTTTTATTTATTTATATAAGACTATATTGTACTTTTTATTACTAGGATCCTTTTGATCTGGGATGGGAGCCTTATGCTAAGTCATGGCTTTTGAAAACTTCTAAAATTATAAGTCAATCAGGAGTGGATTGTCTTGAATTTATGATTAAAAAAAGTGTCGCAGATGGACTACAATTTATAAAGAAGCATCAGAAATTTCAGCCATATGCTATACAGGATGTAACAATTGTCATAACCCTCTGCAGAATTCTTGATGCTTTGTTTGAATTCATGAGTGACTATGGAGGATTTGGACAAGGTGAGTTTTTTCCCCTGAGTCACATTAGTGATGGGTTTGTTTCCACTAAGTCAATGATGCGGTATCTTTGCTAAGTCAATCATATAATATCTTAGCTAGGCAATGCCAATCTATCACCTTCAATTGGATTTTAGAAAATTCCTGGAAAGCCAACGACAGACATATACGTGTTTTTACAAACTAAAAATCATTTATAGAGGAGCATATCAAAATTAAAGTAATAGCATATGTAAGTGTTGAAAGGTCACAAGAAAAATGAGTGTGAAGAACCCTTAGACTATCTTTATTAGGGAAAAAAATGTTTTTGGTGTGTTTTAAAGATTCTTAGAGCTAAAAATAGTGCACAAAACTATTCAAAGTCCTAGATATAAGCTGTAACCAGATTGAGAGCCAAGATGGATGACTTGAGACACAGCTTGTTGGACCCTCCCAGCGGAATAGTTGAGGGTTGGACTGCAGAGAGTGGAAAATGATTACTGCTCAGAAGTGGACAGACCACAAGGATAGACACAAGTGGAGCCCAGGACCACCACCAAGAGGAACTGTGAAGCTGAGAGACAGAAAAAAGAAATCTGCAGCACAAACCAGATCCAGGGAGTTCTGGAGCCCAGTGAAAGCCTAAGGGATCTTCTCCCTCTCCACCCGGGTGCCACAGGCCAGCAACGGGACACAGGGCTCTCACCCCCCAGGGGAGTGCCATGAGGGACCAGAGAGTCGGCATGCCTGCATCTGGATGCCTTCTCCTCTGCACCTCCTCCACTCCTGGCATCCCAGAAAGTAATTTTTGCCTCAAGCTGGTGTGGCCACACCCTCCCCATAACAACTGCTAAAGCAATTGCTCTGAGAGACTTGGCTTCCCTCAACGGGGGTGCATTCCCTGCCAAACCTGCCTAGGAGAGTGTAGCCACAGCTGCGGTTGCTCAGAGAAGAGGAAGGGACCTGGTGCCCCCTGGATATGAGACCAGTGCAGGAAGACAGCAGCTGTTCCCCCCACCATAGCAGCCACTAGAGTTCTCTGTGCTGAGTGACCTGCTTGCAGCACTGGGGTCACATTCACGCCTGAGCTGGTGGGACAGCCACAGTTTGCAATCTTCCCGCCCACGGGCATTTGGCATGTTCACTGAAGACAGACAGTGGGGCGGGAGACGTAGGGGAGAGGTCCTGTTCCAGGGTCAGTGGCAATTGACAACATGGCCTCTCTTTTCTCTGAATGTTCTTTTGGCGTAAGGAGGTGGAAAATGGAAAGATACCATCCCTGATGATTTCAATTTTTCTTATGAAATAAGAGCCAAAGTTATCTACTGATTTGAGGAAGGTGAAAGGTTGGTTTAAGGTAAACAATAAAGGCTAGGATGGTCATTGAGGGAATAAGAGAGCAGATTAATTCTTCTTAATAAGAAGAAAATTGATGGTATATATTGAGGGCTCATTTGAGAGAGAAACCATGGTCTGCTATAGGTTGGAAAGAGTGAGGAAGTATTAGGAGGCTTCTGTGAGGCTCTCAGGTAATCATCTAGCAGAGGACGGAGGTTCAGTTCCCTACCCAGTTGCCAAAGACTATCATTTACTTTCTCTACTACTATAAATTATGTATCCTTGAAGAAATAAGTTCATTGGTAAGTATTTGCGTAGTCCTAATATAAAATTGGGGACCTGAATCTCATTTCATATCAGCTGTGATCCCTCCAGGGTCATTAAGTAGAGAAATTCTATTCTAGAGAGATGACACAGAGATTTATCAGATTCATTTTATTCACCACTTAGCTAAGTATAACAAAGGGAAGCTGGCAGTACAGCACTACAAAAGTTGCTCTGATATGATACCAAAGGCACAGGTTAAAAAAAAAAAAGACAAATTGAACTTCATCAAAATTAAAATTTTTGTGCATCCAAGGACACTATCAGCAGAGAAAAAAAATAGCCCATAGAGGGGGAAAAATATTTACAAATCACATGTCTTATGGAGCTTAATATCCAGAATATATAAAGAACTCTTACGATTCAACAGCAAAATAACAGTCAATTCAAAAATGGGCAAAGGACATGAATAGTTATTTCTCCAAAGAAGACATATAAATAGGCAAGAAGCACATGAAAAGATCCTCAATATCACTCATCATTAAGGAAATACAAATCAAAATCATAATGAGATACCATTTCATATCCATCAGAATTGCTATTATTTAAAAAATACCAGAAGATAACAAATGTTGGAATGGGTATGGAGAAATTGGAAGCATCATGCATTGCTGATAGTAGTGTAAAATGTTCCAGCCGCTGTGGAAAATGACATAGTAATTCCTTAAAAAAAAATTAAACATAGAATTACCATTTGACCCAGCAATTCCACTTGTGAGTATGTACCCAAAATAATTGAAAGCAGGGACTTGAACAGATATTTGTACTCCAGTGTTCATAGCAGCATTTTTCATGGTGGCCAAAAAGTAGAAATCATATACCTATTCATCAATGGAAGAATGGATAAATAAAATGTGATATATAAACACAATGGAATATTAGCCTTAAAACAGAATGAAATTCTGACACAAAATGGATGAACCTTGAAGACATCCTACTAAGTGAAATATGCCAGACACAAAAGGACGAATATTACATGATTCCACTTTTAAAAAGGTATTTAGAATAGTCAAATATAGAGAGACAGGAAGTAGAACAGTGGTTCCCAGGGACTGGGGGGTGGGGTGGAGGAGAAATGGGGAGTTACTGTTTAATGGATAGTGTTTCAATATGAGATGATGAAATGTTCTGAAGATAGTGGTTATGCTTGTGACTATAATTAATGCCACTGAACTTTTCACTTAAAAATGGTTAAAATGGTAAATTTTATTATATGTAATTTTACCACAGTGAGAAATTTTTAAGTAACTCTCTAAAATTTTGCACGACTATATAAACTTCAAATATTCAATGCCATTCCTGCTATCACAGCCTACAGTATACATTTACACAGAATATTCTTCCTGAACATTGTCATGTATAAAATGACTGGGGATAGTGTCGAGGAGGGGGCAGGTATAAATTTACCTGGGTCACAAGGATCTTTGCACAAGTGCAAAAATTTCTGATAAAAGTTTTTAAGAGAATATTTAATCTTACAGATAATGACAGGAAAATTTATTTGAAAATAAGATAAAATTTTTGTCTATTAAATAAGTAAAGAGTTTTCTGAGATAACAAAACACAGAAGTGTACAAAGATTTATGCAGAAAAAAGTTTATTCATGGCAGAATTATTCAGTAATCTGAATTCCAACAATGAGGGGGTACCTTAATGAATTATGATGCAACAAATCATGTTTCAAAGGATTTTTAATGACACGAAGATAGGCTTAAAATTAAAGAGCAGGATAAAAACCCAAGTCTCTTTTTAATTTTTATATTTAAGTTTAAATTTTAAAATATGTTTTTATATAATTTATGTCTTTATATAAGACCATAAAGAAATGCGTCAACATTTTAGTGGCTAATACCATTGTGGAATGAGGGATGATTATTTTCTTCTGTATAGTTTTGTGTATCTTCTAAATGTTCTAAAGGAAGCATATTCATTTTAATATTAAGAAAACAAATATTATAAAAGAAAAAATAAGCTAAAAGGAAGAATGATTAATTATTTACTCTTTGTGTTTGTCTGTGGAATGAATGACTTGGACAAAAAAGGTGGGTGATGGGGATAGAAGAGAGACAACAGCAGTCTGTCTAAAGTGCACCTGCAGATACTTGTTTTGATACATTTCTTACTTGAAAGCTACGACTTCTTATGCTCCACTTTATTAGGGCCCATTTATTGTTTAGTTTGTCATGTGCACCGCCATGTTTAGAGGTAGTCGCATGAATGTTTCAAAGTTTTCATTTTGGAACAATCTAACTTATGAAAATAGAATAAGGAACGAAAGTATGCAGCTCTGTGCTTCAAATAAAAATCAATTCAGACAATTTTAAGAACATTCTCTGCTCTTTTCTTAGAAAAGTAACTCTCATTTTGTTCTGATAAGGTAACTCATGTGAAACTAAGATGTTCTCCTATGACAGTTTTCTTACTAAACAATGTTAAAGGTTAAATGTCACTAGTTAACCAGCTAAATTTTAGGTCTGTTGTTAATTGTAGAAAAATACTGTCTCCTTTTTAAGGTTATGAGTTGAGTGACACTTCACCTACGGAGATGAATTCGCAAGAAGTTTCTGTCAAATTCAAGGATATAGAAAAGAGGTCAGTTACATTCATTTAACAAACATATTTAATACCCGCTAGCTGCCAAACACTCAAATATACACAGGATTACTTGTCGATAAACCAGTACTTTTGCGATTTCATAACATCAAAATTCATTTAAATTTATATTATTCCTACTTAGAGCCCTTCATATAATTAATAAAAGATCACCAAATTTTATGCTAAGTTTTGAAATAATAGGTATTATATGAATACATTTGTCTATCCTCTGTACATATTTGAGAAGGAATAAAATTGACATGAATTTATTTTATGATCTGTGAAATGGTGAACCAGTTACTAAATATTTTTTAAGCTTTGATTTTTTTACTTATAAAACTGGAATAGTAATGTCATGTGTTAGGTATCTAGATTAGAGCCTGATGCATAGTAAATTCTGAATAAATTTTTATTTCTATGGAAATGATTAGTTCTACATTTTTGCTACCATTTTGTAGGATAGAAGAGTCACTGTTGGGGCCTTCCTATTTCTCATTATGAATCCCTAAGACATTTATGTCACATTTGCTTTTGAATGATAAAACATTCTAAATGTGGCTCCCACTCTACTTTTCAGCTCTAACTTCATTCATATCCATTCACTTATCAACATCTTACTTATGGCATTACAGCCCAAACTACCATCATTTCTTGCCTATACTGTTGCAATAACCTTCTAATTGGTTTCCCCAATTCTTCAAGTTCATTCTCAACATAACAAGAAGAGATTATTTTTGTTTTTATTAATTAGTAGTCATAGAATAATATTTATAAAATATGCATAAGATATAAATAACAATACCACAAATGCCCATATACATACCACTCAGTTATAGAAAAAGCTATTATTTTAGTTTTGAAGTCCCCTGTGTACTGTCCTATATCTTATGCCATCCCATCATCTGAGATAACTACTGTCTTAGATTTTGTGTATTAATATATTCACAAATAATATATTTTTCAGCTTTGTGGGCTTTTGAACTTTAAATAAACAGAATCATTCTGTATGAGCTTCCATGACTTGCATTTTGTGTTCAACATTTTGTCTCTGTGATTAGTCCATTGTGCATGTAGCTGTTCTTCATTCATTTTGAGTGCTAATAGTCCATTGTCATTGTATACATATATCACAGTATCATAGTTTATTTTTCCATTGATAAACATTAGCTTGTTTTCAATTTTTGTTATTAAAAATTATACTGTGATTAATATGCTTACACATGTCTTCTGGTTCATATATGGACAAGTTGATCTTTTTAAAACACAAATTACAATCTTTCTTTTCTCTTTTATAGCCATTTAGTGACTTCTCATTACACTGAACGTGGAAGTAAAAAAAATCTTGGTACAGCTTTAAAAGCCCCTGCCTACCTCTCCAGACTCATCTCCTAATCTTTTTCTAACTGTGCTTCAGTGACACTTGGTTCCCTGCCCTTGCCACCCAGTTCCTCAAACATGCCATAATCTTTTGACCTGGCTTATACTGCCACATTTATACTGCTTGGCTTTAGGGTCAGGTTGAACTAAATCAAGTTGAGCTAAACCAACCTCTAGGAATTGGTTGAGACTTCATTATCTTGGCACATGTATTCCTGCTGCCCAAAATGCTTTTCCCCCTATATTTTGCCAAATCTCACTTATCCTTCAAGTCTCAATTTAACAGTTGCTTCTTCAAAGAGGCTGTCTCTTACTCCCACAATCTAAATTAGTTATCCCTACTATTATTCTTGATTGGTATGCTTGATTCTTCATTCTTTGCACTTATCATGGTTTAGTATTCATTTTCCTATTCTGTGAAAAAGGGATCGTGTCTGTTTTCATGAAAAGGGGATCGTGTACATAGTTACTCTGTGTACAGAGTAACTGATTATATAGTAGCCACTCAATAAATATTTGTTGAATGAACTACTATGCATGGCTAGAAATTTCAGATAAGATTGCGCTAATGAATGGTACATTAATGGTTGCTAATAAATTCCAGTTAAATTTCAGTTCAGTGATATATTTTTAGGTTTTTCATAATTTGTAAATAATTTTATGATAATACTAAATCCTGAACTATACAATATGTCTTGAAATCAGGCCCAAACCTCTTGTTCAGCCCCATTACCATCAACCCTGTAGTGACAGGGTGATAGAATTTCAGAGTCCCACTGACAAAGGATAACTTGGGTTGACCCAGACTAGAGAAGATTCTCCCCAGATTTATACTGCCGGGCTTTAGAGCCAGGTTGGACTAAAGTTGAGCTAAATCAACCTCTAGGAATTGGTTGACAGGTGTACAGGGCAAATGACTATTCACTTAGCATCTTTTCACATGAAATGAAGAATTATCAGATCCTCTCCCCAAAGACAGGTAAATGCTCATCTAATAAACTGACCTAAAAATAAAATTGAAACATATGTACATATATTAAATTAAATTGTGTGTATATTAGATAAAAACATATATTTAATAAATGTATATTATAAAATTATATTTACATATATTAAATAAAAACATTAATATATAATATATTAAAGGTATATTTTAAATGAAGTTTAACTACAAATCTCTTACACATATAGTTCTTCAAAAATAAAAATGGTAATGTGTAATTTATATGGCTATTATCATAGGAAAAATTATACATGAGTTCTGAAGCTTTGTTTCAACACTTAACTATATTACAATTTTTAATAATGAAACTTTGACATGATATTGAAATAAATTTCTGAGCTGCTTTCTAAAACTTTTAACCTTCATCCTTCCCATACATATCTATTGCAGGGATGAAAACACATGGTATCTGGAAAGAAATCCAGATAAATTAGCAGTAATGATTCAAAAGCTTTTTGTGTTTGCATTTACTTGGGCATTTGGAGGAACTTTAAACCGTGAAGATGAACATAAAGATGATATACGATTTTGTCCCAGTTTTAAATCTGATTCACTTGCAAAAGTAACCTATGATTTTGACAAACTTGTTCATGAATTATTTGGAAACAATTCACAAGTAGGTAAGTTCTGGGGAAAAAACATAATTATGTTTATTGTAGAAATATTAATTAAAAAGTATGCTTGGGCTTATACTGATTAGGTCTGTCTTTTAAAAGGTCAAGATTAGAGGTAACAGAGGGGTACTATTTCCTGGATACATTGTTCATTTTTCTTGATCTTGATTCTTTTCTCTTTACCTTTAGCTGATTAGGTTAATTTGAAAACCTTGTCATCAAGCTCTGAAATTCTTTCTTCTGCTTGGTCTATCTAGTCTGTTGTTAAAATTTTCCACTGTATTTTGATATTACCTAAATGACTCTTTCTTTCCAGAAGCTCTGTTGTATTTTTTCTTATATTATCTATTTCTTTAGTGAATTTTTCATTCATGTCCTGAATTTTGTGTTTCTTTGTGTTAGTTTTCAACTTTCTCATCAATCCCATTGATCTTGCTTGCCATCCATACTCTGAATTCCAAATCTGACATTTCAACAATTTTATTTTGGTTGGAATCTACTGCTAGAGAGCTCATGTGATCCTTTGGGGGTATCAAAACAGCCTGATTTTTCATGTTGCCAGAATTCTTATTATGCTGGTTCCTTCTCATCTAGATCCTCTTCTCTCGACTCAAAACAGATAGCTCTTTGGTATACTGTTCCCCACTGGAATCTCTGTTGCTCACTAAAGAGATGGAGAGGTCCCTGGATGGTGTTCTTGAGTCCTACTCCAGAAGATTGACCAGGCAGGAGATGGGTGGGTGCACTGTGAGCCTTTAACATTGCTATTGTCATGCGTCTCTTTATCCCCCTGTGTTTGTCATGGGCAGGCTGACACAGCAGGTGCTACTCAGGTGGTGGCGGTACGAGCCAGGGACCTAAGGCACGTGCTCCACCTGGGTCCCACAGCAGCTCTGGCTGGGTGAGGCCATCGAGATGGCAGCAGCAGGCACTAGGTCTGTGGGCACCTGCTCTGCCTGGGTCCCCCAGTGGCAGTGGAGACATGTGGCACCTGCCCAAAGCGTTCATGAGAATGCTTGGCCTCTCTGCTTTGTCTCCAGCCTAGCAGGTGTAATTGGGAGGCATCAGGAACAGATCTGACTCCTAGGTAGATGAAGCATTCTTGGGCTGGGACCTCAAAATGCCACCAGCCATAGCACCCAGCATTTGGGAACCAGTGGGACCCCACTGTGCCTTCTCCACAGAGCAATACCACTGCACAGTCTCCAGTAAGCTCCCTATATCAGACTGGAGGCCTGCTGCAGTGGAGGCATTCTCCTTTAGCTCCAATTACAGTATCCACAGGGCAAGTGTGGAGCCCCAGAATTCTCTCCTCTGTCACTTCCCTGTGTGTGTGCCTCCCCCGGATGCCTTCAATCCTGCTGAGCGGGCCATCCCACTTCCCTGTCCTTCACTTTGGGTGCTTCGTATCACCTCTCTGTTGATTCCCAATGCTGTCTCCTAGATGATTGATCCAAAGGTGAATATCTACTTGTCACTTTCAGTCCTCTCCATGAGAACGGCATGTGCAGGCTGCTTCTAGTTCACCATCTTGGCCTAAATCCCCAAGAACTTATATTTCCAACTGTACATAACACAGTTTCATATATTGACACAGGTTGTGTTACAAAGAAAACTCAACAAATTGTAAAGAATGAATGTCATACATATTACCACATATGTAATACATATGACCACAATGCAATAAAATTGTAGAATACATAATTTCAAAGTTATTTTTGGAAACTTTAAAATTCCCTTCTAAAAATTCATGGAATAAAGAAAAAAAAAATCATGGAAAGTATAGTAGATTGGGTATTCTGTAGAACCTTCTTGTTTAACAAAAAAGATCCTGTATAAAACTTAATTATCACTGCATTCCTTTTAAAGAAAGTAAGAGAAAACAACAATTTGTCAAGAAAACTGGAGTTTAAAATAGAGGAAGGAGTTGCAAAGTAAGGTTACCCTGAGGAAAAATGTCAGTGTCCTAGTTCTGCAAGTAATTTGAGACTAAGACTTAGAACACAAGCAAAGTGGAGAGCTGGACTAAAGACTCCCAAATTAAAGTGGAGAGCTCAGAGGAACCTCAAGTGGTCCTATGTCAGTAGTCTTCACTGGCTCCTGGAAAATAACGAAATCATCTCCGGAAAAAATCATCTTAAATTTAGGCCTCCAGATTTCCTACAGGTGAAAAATAAAACACTATATATGAATATATGAGAGTCAGTTTAGGTTTATAAAGACTTCAGATATTAGAATTACTGACTACACAATAAAAAATAACTATGTATAAATATTTAAAGAAGTAAAAAAAAAAAAGCTAATACAGCAAGCAAACTATCAAAAATGATTAAGCATATCTGAAAAGAAACCAAATAGAATTTTTAGAAATTAAATATATAATTATCAAAATTTTAAAGTAAACTACATACATCTTAGTAGTGACCTGAAAGAGATATCTTAGTCCATTTGTGCTACTATAACAAAATGCCATAAGTGAATACTTCCAAACTCATTTTATGAGGACAACATTACCCTGATACCAAAGCCAGATAAGGACACAACAAAAAAAAATCTACAGGCCAATATCCCTTGTAACCATACATGCTAGAATCCTCAACAAAATACTAGCAAATGAATTCAACAGCACATTATAAAGATCATTCACCATAATCAAGTGTGATTAATCCCAGGGATGCATGGATGGTTCAACATATGCAAAATATTAATGTGACTTATCACATTAAAAGAATGCAGGACAAAAACCACAGGATCACAATAGAGGCCATATATGACAAACCCACAGCTAACATCATACTCATGGGGAAGAGTTGAAAGCCTTTCTTTCAAGATCCAGAACAAGACAATGATGCTTATCCTCACCACTTCAATTCAACACAGTAATGGAAGTTCTTGCCAGAGCAATTAGGCAAGAGAATGAAATAAAATACATCCAAATTAGAAAGAAACAAATTGTTCCCGTTTGCAGATGGCATGATCTTATTTATAGAAAACTCTAAAGACTTCACCAGAAAACTGTTAGAACTAATAAACAAATTTAGTAAAGTTTCAAGATACAAAATTAACATACAAAAATCTATACTGTACACTAACAGTGAACTGTCTGGGAAAAAAATCAAGCAAATCCCATTTATAATAGTTACACACACACACACAAACACACACACATCCTTAGGAATACATTCAACCAAAGAAGTGAAAGATCTCCAAATTGAAAACTGCAAAACATTGATAAAAGAAATTAAAGAAGACAAAAACATATGGAAAAATAAGTCATGTTCGTGGATTGGAAGAATTAATTATTATAGTATTGTTAAAATGTCCATACTGCCAAAAGTAATCTACAGATTCAATGCAATTCCTATCAAAATGCCAATGACATTCTCCACAAAAATAGAAAAGACAATCCTAAAATTAGTATAGAACCACAAAAGACGCCAAATAGCCAACACAATCTTGAGCAAAAGGAAGAAACCTGGAGGCATCACAGTACCTGACTTCAAAATATACTGCAATGCCATGGTAACATGACTGCGTGATACTGATACAAGATCAGACACACAGACCAACTGAACAGAATAGAGAGCTCAGAAATAAATCCACACATTTACAGCCAACTGATTTTCAACAAAAGCACCAAGAACACAAAATGGGAAAGCACATCTCTTTCATAAATGATGTTGGGAAAAAGGAACATCTACATGCAGAAGAATGAAAGTAGATCTTTATATCACACCATATTCCAAAATAAATGCAGTATTTTATAGACACAAAAGGTAAAATAATTTTTTCAGGCTAGCAAAAATGGAGATAATTTTGTATTAGTAAACCTAAAGAAAATAGTGTTCTTCAACAGAAGAAAATTTATTTCAAATGAAAGATGGCATTTTAAGGAACAAATAAAATGCAATGAAAGTGGTAAATGTGTGGATAAATCTAAATAAATTTTAACTATATAAAATGAGAATAATTATAATAATTCTGATGTAGGATTTAAAATACATAGAGAATTGAAATGAATAACAAGTATAGATAAGAGTTGAAAGGAAGTAAAAGAAATTACAGTATTCTAAAGTTACATCCTTCAGGAGGGAAGATAATAATAATTAACATTAGACTTTCTCAAGAATGAATCTTATAATTTCTCAGATATTCACTAAAAATAAAGTTACTAGCATACAACTTCCAAACTTGCAGAGGGAGAGAAATGGAATGTTTTTCAACTATCCAATAAGATACCAAAAGGAAAGTAAATGAGACATATTTTGTAAATAAAGGTATGTTTAGCTACAATGTCCCATTTTTCCAATATATGGTGACTTTTGTCACCTGTATTCAAATGAACTCAAATGGATGATAGACCTAAATAAAAAATGTAAAATTGTAAAATTCTTAGAAAAAACAAGAAAAAATGCTTTGTGTCCTTCAGTTAGAGTTCTTACATACAATACCAAAATCATGATCCATAAAAGAAAAAAGTAATATAAAAATTAAAAATATTTGCTATGAAGAAGATACTGATAAGAGAATAAAAAGGCAAGCCACAGATTCAAAGATAATATTTGCAAATCACATTCAGACAAGGACCTATATCTAGAATATATAAACAACTCTTCAAACTAGGCTATGTGTGGTGGCTCATGCCTGTAATCCTACCACTTTGGAAGGCCAAGACAGGAGGATCACTATAGGCCAGGAATTCAAGACCAGCCTGGGTAACTAACATAGTGATACCCTATCTCTACAAAAAAAAATTTTTTTTTAATTAGCCATAAATGGTGGTGCACACCTATAGTCCCAGCTACTTGGGAGGCTAAAGCAGGAAGATTGCCTGGGCCCACTAGTTTAAGGCTGCAATGATCTATGATCACATCACTGTACTCCAGCCTGGGCAACATAGCAAGACCCTGTCTCTAAAAAAAAAAAAAAAAAATGACAGGAATAAACAACATTTGAATACACACTTCACCAAAGAAGATATTCAGATGGTAAATAAGTACATGAAAAGATACTCAACATTATTAGTTACTATGGAAATGAAAATTAAAACCACAATGAGATATGCACCATTATGTCCTATTTGAATGGTTAAATTGAAAATACCAACAGTGTTAATTGTTAGCGTGGATGCACAGCAACAAGAATTTTCACATATTGCTAATGGGAAGACAAAATGATACAGCCATTCACTCTGGAAAGCAGTATGGCAGTTTCTTAAAATGTTAAATGTGTACTTATCCCAGAAATCTCACTTCTAGATACTTATCCTACAGAAATGAAAACTTATATTCACACAGAAACATGTACACAAATATTTATAGCAGCATTTTTCATAACTGACAAAAACTGGAAATAATTCAAATGTCTTTTAATGGGTGAATGGATAAATAAACTGTGATATATACACATAATGGAATACTCCTCAGCAGTAAAAGGGGTGAGCTTTTGATATATGCAACACCATGGATGAATCTCAAATGCATCATGCTAAGAGAAAGAGCCCAGAGTCAAACAGTTACTATATTAATCGGGTTCTCCAGAGAAACAGAGCTAATAGAACATACAGAGATATATCGACTCACATGATTATGGAGGCTGAAAAGTCACACGCTATGCCATCTCCAAGCTGGAGGACCAAGAAAGCAAATGATGTAATTCAGTCTGAGTCCAAAGGCCTGAGAATCAGGGGAGCTAGTGCTATACTTTCCAGTTCAAAGCCAAGAAGAGGGGAGGGTATGCTGGTAAGTCCCTGAGTCCAAAGGCCAGAAAACCAGGAGCTCTGATGTCAGAGGGCAACAGAAGACAGTCTCAGCTCAAGAAGAGAGAGAATTTGCCCTTCCTCTGCTGTTCTGTTCCATTCAGACCTCAACAGATGTGATAAGGCCCACCCACATTGGTGAGGGTGGATCTTCTTTATTCAGCCTACTGATTCAAATGCTAATGGTTCTTGAAACACCCTCACAGACACATCCAGAAACAATGATTTACCAGCTATGCGAGTATACCGTAGGCCAGTCAAGTTGACACATTAAATTAATTATCAGAGTTACAAACTTTATGATTCCACTTGTGTGACATACTGGAAAAAGCAAAACGAAAACAGAACGGATCAGTGGTTGCCAAGGATTAGGACGGGGAGAAGGTCTGAATACAAAAAAGGTAGCACTAAGGAATTCTTTTGTGTTTTGGAATTATTCTGTATCCCATATATAATGACAGTAACAAAAATCCATGCATGTGAGAAAAAACTCAGAACTGTATGCAAAAAGAAAAGTGAATTTTACTGTATGTAAAATTTTATAAATAATTGAAAGAATGTATGAAATATTAATAATTTTCTTTATATAGTGAATCAATAACTAAATTATTTTGCTTTTCTATATTTCTAGAATTTTCTATTAAGAAACTTATTACTTTTTATAGTGGAAAAATAAATGTCATTTACAAATAACTATCAAAGTTCTCTAATGGATTGATTGGACTGCAACCAATATGTTATTGGCATTTGATAGCATCTAAACACATGATAATAAGCAGAACTTTGGGATATGATTTCAAAGAATATCAAATTCACCTTGCTTTCTGGATGTAAAAAGGACAAAAAAGTCAATAAAACTTTGCTTTTATACATTAAAGATTAGAAAAAATAAGGCCTATTTTATGTAGTTGGATATAGCCTTAGTGAATACTTATTATTTCTGGTTTAACAATCCCATCTTTCAGATAAAATTCATATGGTTAGTGAAACATTCCATAACTGAATATCTTTCTTACTTGAATTTATTTATTTCTCATTTTTGGATATAGGCATTAACCTACCAACTGGTGAACATACTATCTTTGAGTATTTTGTGGATATACAGCAATGTGAATTTATACTTTGGTCAGATGTAGTTCCTAGAGATCAGACACTAATTCAAAGAGGTAAGAATAATTATAAGACTAATACTTGTAAATTCTCTAAAATATTGAGTATTTATGAAAGTATTTATGTCAGCACCTTTGAGGACTAATACATTCTTCGTTTGTGTAGAGACCAGTTGAGACATATGTTTACAAATGTGCCTTTTAAAAGTAACTTTTGAATACAACTTTCTGAGAAATTTGGAATGTATTTGATGGAGTCAGATGCACATTGTAAAACTGTAGTGCATTAAAAGTCTTACTAATGGCAATATTTATTTTAATTAGCTGTGATTATTGAAAGTACCACTTCCAAAATAGGAAAAACATATATGTAAAAACTTATATTTGGTTATAAAGGAAACTGCTAATTATGCTAAATTATTTTAATTCTCAATCTTTGCTTCTACATATAGCAGAAAAAGATATAGAAAATTATTGCACTTTGAAAGCCTGGTAGAAGTTTGAGACCAGAACTCAATGATCAAGCTTCTTGTAGATTTCTTGCAAACATAATAAATGCAATAAATGCAACCTGAATTGAATTGCTTTGAGGCCACGTTTCTCTCATCAAAGAATTTCAAAGTTTAGTCACAAGAGTTTTGACAGAAAGCAACTATAACTACCAGAATGTTCTAGCTCTAAATTTGTTTCGGTTGGTAAACCAAGGTTATTTTATACAATATTTTGTCACAATAAATATAAGTGGCCGATTATATTTATTTGAAACTCTGGATTGTATTTCATATCTTAGTGCTAATATTGAATTATTTTTATCCTAAGCTTTTTACCACTATATAGAAAAAGTATAAATGATTATCATTTGCATATAACTCTACATTTTAGTATACCTCTCCTATGGGAGTAGATTATTCAACAAATGGTATTAGTTCAACCAGGTAACAGGTGAATTAAAAATTAAAAGTAAATGTTCTTTTTAAAAAGCATAAAAGTATTAGAAGAAATTATATGAGAATTTTTAAATAATCTTGGAGTGAAGGTGATCTTTCTATATATGACACAAATTATATAAGCCAGCAGGAAAACATAGATATACTCAACTATTAATACATAAAACAGGTAATAAAAGATGTCATATCACAAGGGCTAATTTTCTTACTATAAAAGGAGCCTCTACAAATCAAATTTAAAAGAAGCTCATTTCTATAAAATGAAGCTCATTTTCTATAAAAATGGGCTAAGAATATAAATAGATAGTTCACAGAAAAACAAATGGCTCTCAGTTATAAAAAGAGTTGTCCCATAATGTGAGAAATATGAGTGAAACTAGAATTAGATACAATTTTTCACCTACAATATTGGCGAGGATCAAAAAAGTTTGATACTTTTGGCAAAGATGTGAGGATACAGACTCTCAAACACTGGAGGGCAATTTGTCAATATCTATCAAAATTATAAATCATAGCCCCATTTATATTGACCCAGCAAGTCCACTTATAAGAAATTATTCCACATATATGCAAAGTGACATGTATATTACATAAACTCAGCTTTATTTTTAATAATAAAGCACTGGAAACACCATAGATGTCCACCATCACGGAGCACTGGTGAAAAGTTTGTGATACATTTATTAAATGGAATATTAATCAGAAAAAAAATTACTGATATAGAAGGATCTCTCAAATGCACCAAATTAAAAAAAAAAAAGGAAATGGCAGAATAGTATACAATATATGGGAACTGGGTGGCTTGGATACGGGAATAAAAACCTTTATTTACTTTTAAGTTATGTACCATGTGAATGTATTGGCTGTTCAACTAAGTTTTTAATTAAAGAAAGAATTAATAACAAATGATGACATAAGGCTATGTTATATTTAACTCTTTTGAGTTTTGGTCATGAAATGGGGAAGAGAATTAGGGTAGGGTAGTATTTATTGAAGGCTGTAGGATCCAGAGAGGTTTGGTTGGGGGTGGGGAGTGTTTTATATTAAATTGCCTATATTCAACTAGTTTTTACTTTTAAAAATGTCAGTTTCACATTGTTCAATCAATGAAAAGATTGGATATCATACATGTTTGTATCATAGAAAATTCCAGTTAAAAGGAAGAGACTGATAATGGTGGGGGAGAAGGGTTACTAAAGAAGTGAAGTTCTTAAAAAAGGATTACAGGAGGTTTTGGCAGAAGAGCTACTTTCATTCTTACAGGAGGACAGAAGGAAGAGATGATTGCATACAAGGGCAGATAGCAGGTTTGGTGGTAGGAAAGTCATGCTGTTTGCTTATGGCGGTCTTGGGAACGTGTGCAGTGAGTTTGCCAGCTGAAAGTATGAGTGAGAGGGACAATTTCTGAAATCAGCAGAGACTGCGGACGCTTGTAACAATGTTGGCTTGTGTGTAAATGTTTAAATTCCTTTGTAATAAAATTGCAGACTTTTCCAGAAAGTTGAGTATCTAAAAGATTAGATTAATATTTCTTTCTAGGTTATTTGAAGCTTTTTTATTTTAACTTAGGAACTTCATTTCTAACTGATCGAGGATCTGGTGAAAACCTCTTGAAGATAACAGAATATAGAGAGGGTGTTAATTATACCTCTACAAGAGATACGACATGCCTTTGTTTTCTCATGAGCCTTCTTTTAAAGAATTCCTGCCCTGTTCTTGTCACAGGTATTAAAAATATTTAACAGAAGGTGAATTTCAGAGTTAGAAGAAGGTTAAGAGATTATTTTGTAAGTGGGAAAAAATATGCCCTGACAAGTTTGGGTGACTATATCAATTTAAATTCTTACCAACAGTATATGAATTCCCACTTCCCCACATGTTTGCCCACACAGGTCATTATAAAACTTCTTTCATCTTTTCATTACCTTCAGGGCAAATTCCAGAAGCAGAACTATTGGATTAATATATGTTTGGCCTCCATAGCCTGTGGACTAAGGTCCTTATTGAAAACATTAATTGATTTAATTAAATTTACACACAATTCCTCCACCCAATGTTAAAATTTTTCTTTTACTGTTATCAAAGAAGTAATTCTATACACGCCTACTCTTTAACGCTTATTACAACCTTTTGATTACTTTTTCCAATTCTCTAACTTCTGCTGCCTATCACCAGAGGCAATAGTATTGATTTCCCAGTTCCATATTCAAAGAATTCAGGCCTGTAACTCTCAGATAACCCATACCTTGCCTCTAATTTGACCTAAGAAAATTCTTATTTTTACTTTAATATTTAGCAAATGATAAACTCATGAATCCTTGTTCTGCTTCAATAAGGAATTTTTCATCAAATTTCTCCCTCACATTGTGTTAGCAAACATTTTCAAGGAATTTCATTTCATTCAGTAGCTGTACTGAGCTATAAGCAAAAAGATTTGTGATAGGCTTAAATGAACGTTAGATAAAAATAATAGCTAACACCTAATCCATACTTGCGTAAAAAATGTAAATAATTCAAATAATTTGAGAGGGTTTCATATCAAATTCCTGATTTAGCCACTCTTAGCCACATTTTTGAAAGGAAAAAATAAAAATAATTTTCATGTAATTTTCAAATGAAGGAAAATGTTATTGGTTCATTTTAATATGCTAACATGTGTTATTTTCTTGCATGTAAACCTAACCTAATATATATTTCCCCTTAGGAGAATCTGGTGTTGGGAAGACTGCTGCCATAAACCAAATGCTTGAAAAGTTAAAAAGTCCAGGAGCATTTGACATAAAATATGGTTCAATTTTAGGAGATGTCCTATTATATAATGAATTTAAAAAATCAAGGTCGTGTATATTAAGCTCTAAATTTAATTTACCTGGTAGAAAAGTTTGCTTTAGTGTATAAATGTGCCTTGTTTTTAAAAACCAAATCTGTTATGTAAAAATGCAGAATTCTTCAAAAGAGGAGATAAAAATGAAAATTCTTTTTTCCCTAATCTTTTCTTTATATTTTTAATTTAGATTTTTATTTTTAATTGACAAATAATTGTATATATTTATGGGGTACAATGTGGTGTTTTGATATATATATGCATTGTGGAATGATTATATCAGCTAATTAACATATCCATCACCTGAGATACTTATCATTTTTGTAGTGAGAACAATTGAAATCTATTAGCAATTTGGGAATATACAACACATTATTATTAGCTATGGTCACCATGCTGTGTGATACATATCAAAATCTTATTCTTCTTGTCCAACTGAAACTTTATAACCCTCTAACCAACAATTCTCTCCCTCCTCCTAGAACCCCCAGCTCCTAGAACCATTATTCTATTCTCTGCTTCTATGAGTTTGACTTTTTTTATATTCCATATGTAAGTGAGATTATGCAGTATTTGTCTTTCTGAGCTTGGTTTATTTTACTTAGCACAATGTTCTCCAGGTTCATCGGGTTGTTGCAAATAATAGGATTTAATTCTTTTTTAAGGCTAAATAGCATTTGTACCACATTTTTTAATCCATTAATAAATTGATGGGCAAAGGTTGATTCCATATCTTAGCTATTGTGAATAATGCTGCAATGAACAATGGGAGTGCAGATATCTCTTTGACATACTGATTTTAAGTCTTTTGGTTATATACCCAGAAGTGGAATAGCTGGATCATAATGGTAATTCTGTTTTTAGTTTTTTGAGGAACTTTCATACTATTTTCCATAATGTCTGTACTAATTCACATTTTCATCAACTGTGTATAAGAATTCTCTTTTTCCACATCCTTGCCAACATTTATTATCTTTGGTCTTTTTGATAATAGGCATATTAACAGATGTGAAGCAATGCTGTGTCTTATTGTGATTCTGATTTGCATTTCCCTGATGATTAGTGATATTGAGCATTTTTTCATAAACCTGCTGACTATTTTTATATCTTCTTTTGAAAAATGTCTATTCAAGTCCTTTGCCCATTTTTTAACTAGATTATTTGTTTTCTTGCTATTGAGTTGAGTTCTTTGTATATTTTGAATACTAACCTCTTAACAGATGTATTGTTTGCAAATATTTTCTCCCATTCCTTAGATTGTCTCTTCACTCTATTAATTGTTCCTTTTGATGTTCACAAGCATTTTAATTGGATACAATACCATTTGCCTATTTTTCCTTTTGTTGACTATGTTTTTGGGATTGTATCTAAAAAAATCATTGCCCAGACCAATATCATAGAGCTTTTCCCCATGTGTTCTTCTAGAGGTTTTACAGTTTCAGATGTTACATTTAAGTTTTAATCCATTTTGAGTTGATTTTCAAATATGGTATGATATAAGGGTCCAATTTTATTCTTCTGCATGTGGGTATCCAGTTTTCTCAGCACCGTTTATTGAAAAGACTATCCTTTCCCCATTGTGTATTCTTGGCACCTTTATTGAAAATCAATTGACGTAAGTATATGGGTTTATTTCTGGGCTCTCTATATTGTTTCATTGGTCAATGTGTCTGTTTTTATGCCAGTACTATGTTGTTTTGATTACTATATCTTTGTAATATATTTTGAAATCAGGTAATGTGATGCCTCCAGCCTTTGTTCTTTTTGTTCAAGATTGCTTTGGCTATTCAGGGTCTTTTGTGTTCCATAGGAAAAATGAAAAATAACATTGTAATTTTTATGGAGACTGCATTGAATATATAGATCATTTTAGGTAGTATGGATATTTTAACAATACCAATTCTTCCAATCTATGAACACAGGATATATTTACACTTATTTCTGTTTTTGTCAATTTCTTTCATCAATGTACTATAGTTTTCAATATACTGATATTTTACCTTCAGATCAAATTTACTATTTTTGTAGTATTGTAAATGCGATTGTTCTGTAAAATCCAAATTTTACAGAACAAATCCTTTTAATAAAGGAATTTGTTCTGTGAAGTCTGGATTCGATCAAAAGGCCACACTCAAGGATCCAGAAAGTCACATGTTCCCCACTGCTGTATATTGAAAAGAAGTGGTAGGGGTGGGCATTCTCATCTTACTCCTGATCATAGAAGAAAATCTTTCAACTTTTTGCCACTGAGTATGTTAGCTGTGGGCTTGTCATATATGGCCCTTTGTTGTGTTGAAGTACATTCCTTCTATACCTAATTTGTTGAGAATTTTTTATGAAAAAGTGTTGAATTTTGTCAAAATGCTTCTTCTGCATTTATTGAGATGATTGCATAGTTTTTGTCCTTCATTCTGTTAATATGATATATCACATTTGTTGATTTCTGTATGTTGAACCCTCCTTGCAATCAGAGATAGGTTCCACTTGATCATGGTGAATGATCCTTTTAATGTGCTGTTGAATTTGGTCTTGTTAGTCTTATGTTGAGGATTTTTGCATCCATGTTCATCAGGGATATTGGCTGTAATTTTCTTTTCTTGTAGTGTTCTTTTCTGGCTTTGGTATTAGGGTAATGGTGGCCTTGTGAAATGAGTTTTGAAGTAATCCTTCCACCTCAATTTTTTGGAAGAGTTTGAGAAGGATTGGTATTAATTCCTCTTTAAATGGTTGATGGAATTCAGCATAAAACCATTCATTTCTGGGCTTTTCTTTGATATGAGACTTTTTGTTACTGATTGAATCTCTTATTATTGGTCTATTCAGATTTTCTATTTAGAAAAAAATTTACTTTTCCAAAATATGAGCAACTAGATTCATTACTATAAGTGAGAAATTCTTACATTTATATAAATATAAAAGAATTTAAATTATTAATGTTTTTTACGTAACAAAGTATAGCTATAAATTATTTTTCCTCAGGAAAAATGCACCTAAAATATACAAGTAAAGTTTTCTCTTATATTCATTTTGTTGCCTTAGAAATATATGTCCTTCTTATCAAATGTAAAAATACTCTTGACAGAGAAGTTTATCTCTGTCATTGTGTCCATCTCTTCCTGAAGAAAAAAAGAACAAAAAGAAATCCACATTTTGTGAATAAAAAGTGCAAATTTTTAAAGTTATTTCTATTTCTGTTAAAATAGAGGCGCCTGCTATTGTTTGAATTGGAGAAGAAGATGGAATTGTGGAGAAGCCCATATCAGACCTTTCCTCTAATCATTAGACTCATATATCCAACTTTCTATGTCATATATATACTGGGATATCTCATAAATGTCAACTCTTGATTTCTCATCCAAACCTATCCTTCTTCCAGTGTTTCTCATCTCAATAAATGAGATCCATTGATTTAAGCCTGATTTCTGAGAATCATTCCTGAATTTCCCCCCTTTCTCTTACCAGTCTATCTCTAATAGCCCATCTGATTCCTCCTAACACCTGGGTCTCCATTTTCCCTGCCCACATCCAATCTTCTAGTCAAGTCTGTTCTATCTTCATATATATCTTGAATTTCTCTACTTCTCTTTTTACAATGCTACTTTTAGTCCAAGCCACCATCATCTACATAGTGCACTAGTGACTTTGGAATTGTATCCTACCACACTTAAAAAAGGCCTTAAAAATCAGAGAAATAAGTTTTAAAACATTTTTAAAAATTAATACAATAGGAAGTACTCTTCTTTTTTTGAAACAGAGTCTCACTCTAATGCCTGCAGTAGAGTACCATGGCATCATCATACCTCACTGCAGCAACCTCAAACTCCTAGGCTCAAGTGATCCTCCTTCCTCAGTCTTCTGAGTAGCTGGAACTACAGGCTTGTGCCACCAAGCCCAGCTGGCTAATTTCTGTATTTTTTATAGAGATGAGATCTCACTATGTTTCTCAGTCTTGTTGTGAACTCCTGGCCTCAAGCTATCCTCCCACCTTGGCCTCCCTAAGTGCTGGGATTATAGGCATGAGCCACCATGCCTGGCAGGAATCATTGTTTATCTAAATATCTTAAAAAATGGAGTCTGAAAAAAATAACTATTACTGTGTGCACAATATTTAAACTGAAGTGGGTTTTAACAATAGGGCAAACAGCTATTTTCAACCAAACATAAGAAAACAAACACCTAGAAACAAGACCAAAATGAAGGTGAATGGGTCTTTTACTGAGTGACCCATAGGCAAAATGCACTTTTTAAAGGGACAAGGGAGGTAATGGCGTACTATCCAGAGAAAATACCTAATAGTCTGTCATCCTAGGAATTTTTCCAGTTTGTTTTTTAAGCTAAGCCCATATTTTGTTAGTTTTGGTATCAGTTCTAATGGTGACACTAATTTTATCTGTAAATGTGAAAACAGAAAATGAAATTGTTTTCTTGTAGAAAATAGAAGTAAAATCAATCACATGCTGTTACTTTCATCTTTTTTGTTAATACAGCTATTATGGTAAATAAACTAAATTTCAATCCTTAAAATATGTTATTCCAATAGCCTAAACCGGAATATGAGCATCTTGATTTCTGAAACTCATAAGGCAGCATCTGGAAATCTAGGTATGTAATATATAGTACAGTTTTAAAACTTTTCTATCTCAACTATATGTAAGTCATTTCTTATATTCAGAAATCTCAGAATGAGGATTTTAATTGGTAATTTAAAATAAAAAGTCCTGAAAAATATCCAGTAGCTTCTCAAACTGTTCTACCCTACTCAAAAAGTAGAATGATTATGGTAGAGGAGTATTTTATCTGCTCACCAGAAAGCTGATACCTGGCTTATCAGTGGAATCATAGACTAAGTCTAGAAGTAACTGCAGGCAGTATCTTTCTATTTTATTCTTTCCTGCTTTTAGACATAGTACAATAGAAAAGTTATGGTCCTTTAGGAGTTCTCAAATCAGGCCATACATTAGAAACATGTGGAGTTGCAGGAACCACATCCCTAAAAATTCTGACTCAGTAGATTTGGGAGCAGCAACTCCATTTCTCAACAGGAAAAAATGGAGTGGCCCAGAGATAACTGTGCAATGGAAAGGAAGCCAGGCCACAAAATTCCTGCCAGAAGAGGCTTTTGTTTTTGTTTTTACTTTTAAGTTGCCATAGCACCATCCCAAGTAACCACCTGGATGATCTTCCCTCAGGGACTATGCCTTGATTTATGTCTTTGGTGTACAGCTGCATGATGCTTTTAGATTTTAAGTTATTAATATACATGTCCATTGTGAATAGATGAATAGAGAATTCTCTGGGCTTTTGTACTATTGCACTTGGCTATGATTGCAAAGAGGTACTGTTTACCGTGAAAAAGTAAAGAAATATTCCAAAATGGGTGTTCCTTCTATCAGAGTAATTTCTTGAAAAATGACAACAATACAGTAAAATTATGTAATTTTCAAATTGCTTGACAACTTATAATAAAGCAAATATAGTCTTAAAGTGTTCTAAGTTTGTTTTTTTCAATATTTGTCATCATAGATAATTCTACTAAAAAGCCAGAAGTTAGAACTGACGAAAGTTCATTTAAAAATAATAAAAATAAAGGAACTACAGTCTCCACAATAAATTTTGGCACCAATACGACAGCTGCCAAAACCAAGGAGATGATTCTTAAGAAACTAATAAGAAGAACTAAAGACACTCTTGGAGCACCAAAACACAACAGGGTAAAACACCTCCCATACCTGTTAAAGAATCTGCTTATGCTATTCAAGTGATAAATTGATTTGTTTCAATTAATACTAATAAAAATATATGTGTCACATACACTCCTGAACATTCCTAAAAGATGACCTTTATAATGGAAACTTTGGATTTCAAATCAATATAACTCAATTTCCAACATGTTGAATTATACTAATTCAGAATTATTAAGGTCAAAAGAAGCTAGTTATTAAGGTCAAAAGAAGCTACTGACCCAAGTGCCCATCAATACGTGAGTGGATTAATAAAATGTGATATATGTATATCATGGAGTACTATTCAGCTTTAAGAAACAATGGTGATATAGCCACTCTTGGATTTTCCTGCATAGAGCTGGAACCCATTCCACTAAGTGAAGTGTCTCAAGAATGGAAAAACAAGCACCACATGTACTCACCAGCAAATTGGTATTAACGGATCAACACCTAAGTGGACATACAGGAATAACATTTATCGGGTGTCGGGCAGGTGGGAGGGAGGAGGAGGGGATGTGTATATACAAACATAATGAGTGAGATGTGCAACGTTTGGGCAATGGTCACGCTTGAAGCTCTGATTCGAGGAGGGAGGAGGGGCATGGGCAATATACGTAACCCCCATAATATGCTGAAATTAAAAAGTATATATATAATATAAAAAATAAATAAAATAAAAGTTAAAAAAAAGAAGCTACTGAAATCCAAATAAACAGGAAAATGGCTTAGATGCCAACTGCTTTTTAAATGTATATTCTACCACATTTTCTTCCTGTGACCAGACTCCAAGAGTCTCAATTCAATTACAAAAGCTTTTAAGAATTTGCTTCATATTTCTTGATTTTAACTGAAGATAGGGATAAACTTGTTGGGTCTTTGCTTACATGGATAAACTTTAGGGATTTTGAAAAGGTTAATAATTGGGCAACCTAATCACACCAATGGATTATTATATGCCTTGAGGTATTCTTATTTGGGTTGAGTCTGCTGGGTGTTCTTTGGCCTTCTTGTACCTGGATATTCATATCTTTCTCTAGGTTTGGAAAGTTTTCTGCTATTATTTCTTTGGATAAGCTTTCTACCCTGTTTTCTCTCCCTCTACATCCTCTTTAAGGCCAACAATTCTTACATTTGCCCTTTTGAGGCTTTTTTCTAGATCTTGTAGGCATGCTTCATTCTTTTATCTTTTTTCTTCTCTGACTGTATATTTTCATATAACCTGTCTTCAAGCTCATAAATTCTTTCTTCTGCTTGGTCAATTATGCTTTTGAGAGGCTCTGATGTATTTTTCAGTCTGAATTTTTCAGCTTCAGGATTTCTGCTTTTTTATTATTATTTTAAGCTCTTTGTTAACTTTCTCTGATAGAATTCTGTATTCTTTCTCTGTGTTATCTTGAAGTTTGTTGAACTTGCTTGAGACAACTATTTTGAATTCCCTGTCTGAAAGGCCACATATCTCTATCACTCCAAGATTGGTCACTGGTGCCTTAGTTAGTCTATTGGTGAAGTCATGCTTTCCTGGCTGTTCTTGATGCTTGTGGACATTTGTCAATGTCTGGGCATTGAAGAGTTAGGTGTTTGTTTCCATCTTTGCAGTCTGGGCTTGTTTGTACCCATCCTTCTTGAGACTTTCTTGAGAGAGCTTTCCATTCAAAGGGGATCGAGTATTGTGACCTAAGCCTACAGTCACTGTAACCATTTCAGCTCTAGGGGACACCCTAAACCCAGGAATGCTGCAACTCTTATAGATTCCTGGGTACTTAGCCTTGGTGAACTTGGGTAAGATAAATGAGAATTCCTTGGGTTACCAGGCAAAGTCTCTCACTCTCTTCCCCCTCTTTCCCCCAATCAGAAGGAGTCTCTCTGAGCTGGGCTGCCTGCAGTTATGGGAGAGGTGACACAGGCTCCCCTGTAGCCACCACAGTTGTCACTGTGCAGGGTCACACCTGAGGCCTTGCAGACCAGCACAATACTAGGACTTGCCAAAAGATCGCACCAATAGAAAATGCAAAGGAGAAATTTCAGCCAGTTTATGATACAATAGAGGGGAAACTGAGTATCTTACTAAAAAAGGGATACAGACAGTTACAAATTAGATAATCAAACATAAATGGCCATTTGTGTTTTTCTAACAAGTTGCTTGATTTACAAAAATAAATAGAATCTAAAGGGGATAATGCACACATCAGTGTACCATTAGTACACTTCAGCGCATAGTATGTTCAAAATTGGAAAGTAAGACAAGTTTAGAAATTGAAAATGTGTCTGAATTTTCTGCTTGTTGTTCATGACAACAGCATTTGCAGCAGAATTTTAAAAGTCTAGTTCCAGATGACAGTCTTATTCACAAAGCCGGGTGCAAATGAATTAAAGCTGAAACAGTGCCCTGCCACTAGTAGGTAGGCACTCAATAAGTAAATATTGAATGAATAATAGCGACATTCCAGTGTAATAGCCACAGTTATATTACCTTATTCATCATCGAATACATTTCTAACTATTATCAGACATAATTAGTACAGGTCTGTTGATGGTGAATAGAGTTTCTCTATTTTGAGAACTTGTTTTCTAAATTATATTTTCAAAATAGAATTTGATCTGATGTTTTTAATAGAAAAACAGACATCACATATAATTTTGTTCTTACCCCATAGCATAATTAATATTCCTAATTCATAATTTAAAGAAGGATACTAATTAATATGTTTTAAAACCTTTTGTCTTTCTTAAGACTGTAATATTCCTTGATGATATGAATATGCCAGTGTCAGATATGTATGGAGCAAAGCCACCCCTGGAATTGATAAGACAATTATTAGATTTGGGAGGAGTTTATGATACTGGAAAAAATGCATGGAAGGTACAGTATGTACTAAGTTTTGTTCCCATTAAATATTATCACAATGAATTAAATACTTATAACAATGTTGAATGAATTAAGTAAGAAATATAGAAAGTCTAGCCATATGGACATGTTAAGCAAAGTTTAGACCTTAAATTAACCATGCCAATTAGATCTTTGCAATTTAAGTCCATGGGTTTATAGAAATTCTAATTTTAGTCAGTTTAAATCTTAGTAAAAATTGCAAATATGTCACAGAGATTTAGTTTCTGAATCAAATAATGCTCACTATTGTTAACTGTATTTATAGTTAATCAAATTTTTCAATGCATCAGAATTTAGTTAGAGAAAAGCTAATAAAAATGTGGCCTACCAAATACATCCTTAATTTCTATATAAGCCTACTCTACATCTTTATTTTCAAGAACATAGATCAAAGATTATCAGAAGTATTGCAAAATCAAAAAAAAAATCCCAAGGAGATAATCCTGTGCAATTATCTTTGTTACATTGAACTAAATCAAAATGGCTTAAGTTTTTTTTAAAAAAATACGTTCAAATGCACTTTTCTCCCTGTTTAGTTCCTTCTCTGGAAATCACAAGCTCTATGTTTCAGAATTGACTCTACCACTTAAACTTTCTGAGGCTCAGATTCCTCATTTGTAAAATTAGATGGTTGCATTACAGACAGTTTCACGTTTCAGACACACTTGGGCCCCAGATCCTAAATGAGGCACACTGGCTTGTGAGTGCCATCAGCTCAGACACCTGAGGGGAAGAATGCAGATGCAGACCACCAGGGAGAATTCAATAGAAAGCTAGAATCCAGTAGAATGCCAGAAAATAGAAAAGGCAGGAAATAGGTTCTGGAATGCACAGTCTGGACAAGTTCCCTGAACTGACTAGAAACAGAGCAGACCTTTTATGGGATTTCTGTGGCCTGGGACACAAGTAGAAATAAAGCTATTAAAAGCACCCTGTTGTGGGTAGAAGAGATTGTCGGTATGCTTTCATCCAGCTGTTCAATGCTATGATGTTGTAACGTGTCAAATGAACATTATGATGTTAACAGTGAAGCATCTTCTCACCCCAAGCCAGTCCTGGCCATTTTGGAGACACACTCAGGAGACTCTTCTGATTTCTCACTTTTCATCAGAAGCCTCTTTGCTAGCCTTGATAACATAGTGCTTATTTTCCAATGATTGCTTTAAAAAAAAACGAGCTATTTCCTGATAACATTTAGGAAACCTCCTAAAAGTAACATGTCTTGAAATTATATTTTAAATCTATCTCCCATCTTCTAAGGAGATAGATTTCTATTACCATCGTAATTTTTGTTTTGTAATAAATAGTAATCTTAATATTTTTGCCCAAACGTTTTTAAATCTTTTACCCATTAGGGGCCGAGAAGTAGCTATGTATTTCACTTCCTACAGATGCACTTAGTTATTCTTCCTTTTTATTCTTACCACAGAATATTCAGGATCTCTCTATAGTTGCAGCTTGTGTTCCTACAGGTGGTGGGAATGATATTAGCCCACGTCTTCTCAAACATTTTTCCATACTGGTATTGCCTCATCCTTCATCAGGTGCCATATGTGCTATTTTCCAGGTAATACATCTAGTTCATTTTATACTGAAAGAAAACGAATTTCATAGAATAAAGGAAATATGTGAGAACCTAAATCCACTGATACCGAAAGAAAATTATCTTAAGAGGATGGATTTTATTTCTACCTGTATTTTCTGGCCTATTGTTATAAATTTGTCTCTAAATATCAAAGCATAATTTAGTGTACATAAAAAAAAACACATGTTTCATGAGCATTTAGAATGCAGATGTCAGGACTTTATCCTGAGATTTTGATCCAGTGTATCTGGAATGGAGCTCAGGAGTTTGCATTTTTAACAACCACACCCTGATTTTTGCTAGAATTGATTTGCTTTTTTCATTTTATCATAGAATAAAAAACACTGTGCCAACTATTACCTCAGTCTAGATTGGTATACTTTCTTCTAAAATAGAATTTTGTTTTAGGTGTAGAATATTGATCACCTGCATCAAAATTACCAAGTACTTTTAGAAACATGGATTTAATAAGCTTTCAATTTTATATTATAAAGAAGAAAACACAAGATTTATTTTGAAGAATTTAGTGATCCTGCATAAGATTTATTTTTCTAATCATACTAGGTTTCAAGTAGAGTCATTTTTCTATCAAGCTGTTTTAGGATTTTTAGAAGAAAATATACCTGTATACCAACCCAGACTGAGGTAATAGTTCTGTCACTTTATACTTCTTTTAGTACATCTACTGAGGAGGAAGGAAATGGAAGAATTCCCAGCATACCTGGTTTATACAGATGTGGAGCATAAATTGTCCCCAGAGAACACATGTGACATGCCTCTAGACCAGTTGGAATTGCTAGAACCAATTGGAATTTTCCCCAGTTTGCAACACCCAACATGTCTTTTTCTAGTCCACCATCCTGTTTTAAATGAATTTTACTTTTAACATTTCTAATTAAATTAATCCTCCATTAAAGTAAACAAGTCTGCTTTTTAGTAGAGATTAGCCAGAAATAGTCTATACTTAAAATGTGGGGCAAACTAAATTATAGCATTTCTTTTTTAAGGCTCATTTGGGAATGTATTTCTCCGTCAATAACTTCACATCCGATGTTCAGAAAAGTAAGAATGAGATGACATCGTGTTCCTTAGCCATATACCATCGAGTACATCAGAGTATGTTACCAACCCCAACAAAATGTCACTACTTGTTCAATCTTCGAGATGTGTTTAAGGTTTGTTTTAAAATTCATTCTCTAGGTATTTTTTTGTTTTTTATTTCTTTTTTATAATTATCATTTCAAGATATTAGGGAGACAAGTGTTTCTGTTACATGGATGTAACAAATGGATGTATACGCTAACATGGATGTATATGTAATAAATGGATGTATACGGATGTATAATGCTAACTCGAGGCTTTAGGTGTGCCCATCACCAGAATAGTGTACATTGTACCTGATAGGTAATTTATACCACTTTAAGACCATGTGTACCCATTCTTTAGCCCCCACTTATTTGTGAGAACATACAGTGTTTGTTTTTCCACTCCTGAGATAAGTCTTTTAGGATAATGGTCTCCAGTTCCATGCAAGTTGCTGCACATGAAATTATTTCATTCCCTTTTATGAACCCACACCACAGTCTCCTTTTAGTTCTGCCTCTGTGGGCTACTTTGCTTCCCAAGATTAGTTCACAAATCTCCTGTCTGTGCCCCCAAGGAACACGATCAAGTCCTGGGGGGTACAGGATCCAGCATGCAGGCCTGTCCTCTGATCCCCCAAGTCCTATCCCTCACGACCAGAGAGAAGTGTGCTGGTCTTGAGTTGTCTGTGGACTGCTAAAGTACTCTTAATGTCCCTCTGCTTCAGGGTATGCCTTGCTCTGCTGGGGCAGCCAGGCAAGCAGCCGCAGGAAGGGCGGGTAGGGAGCTCACAGTCTGAGCACCCCTTGGTCCACTGCAGGTCTGTAGAGGAAAGGCGTAAAGCCCCACTCTCTGTGCAAGCCTAGGTGAGGTGGGCATGCCAACAGAGAGGAAACAACCCCAGCTCAGTTGTGTTTGGGGCACCCATGCCAACCCACCACAGACTACCACGTCTCCACTGGCAGCTGTGGGCGGGAGAAGGGAGGACGAGGAGAAGAGTCTGAATGGAGGAGAGCTGGCGCTCTGGTCCCTTTGCCCTGAGGGCCACACACACTCCCACCCCTTGCGGTACTCTCCTGTCCCCTGAAGGCAGCCCACCTTGAATGTCCAAGCTTTGAGATCAGACCACTCCCCTGGGACCCATCAGCCTCCTGTGGCCACTGCAGTCTGGCAGGTGTTGGGAAATGTTTGTGTGGGGACCAGTGACAAGAAAGCTGAAGGGCTGAAGCTCTCAGGCAGGACAAAAGCACACAATGGGTGAAGAAGCAGTATGGCGCCTCTCCCCTTGGCTCTGGTCTGTGCTGATGGGGAGTGAGCCTGGTTTCGTGTCCTCAGGAAGCTCTCAATTCATTGGTGGTGGCAGCCTTTGGGCTCGTGAGGGTAGAGAAGCTCTAGAGCAGTTCCGGAGCCTGCAGTCTACCAGAGGTGTGAGGGGAGGAAAAACAAACACCCACACCCAATCTTTCCATGGGGCTTCCCCCCTGCTGAAATCTCGCTCTTTCTTGTTCTGCTCTGCAGCTTCTTCCCATGGAGTCTCCAGTAGGCTCAAAATTACACGTGGGCTATATTTTTTTCATCTCAAACTTTTCCTTCTTTCTGAGATGAACTGGCGACCAATGTCTCTAGTCAGCCATCTTGCCTCCCACTGTCTTCCAGTTTTTTCTTTCTCTAGTTTATTTTTAAAATTTAAGTTAAGGAGATGTAATTTTACTGAATTGAATCTCTCTGTCTCTCTCTTTCTCTCCCCCCCCCCGTTCTCTCTCTCTCCATTTCCCTACTCACTGGTACTGTCAACATTAAATTGTGAAAAGGGGAAAAAAGAGAAATGCATGTTAGTTAGCTTTGCTACTTATTAGCAGCTTATCCCATGAGTTCGTTGCAAAGAATTGTTAAAATAATTTCATGCAGAGAATTCAGGGATGAAACCACTAAGACTGTTAGAATATTGACTAAGATCTTTAGTAGAGAAAGAAGTGACAAAGTTATAACATAGATTTTTGTTTTGCTTTATTTCTGAGATTTTATAGTGGCTGTCAGAAAATGAAAGCATGCATGCATTTCATAAATATGCTTGAATTTTCAGATTTTGCAAACAGTACTGATTTAGTTACCAGCCTTGGCCAAATAATTTTCAAAATTGATGTTAGGAAAATGATTCTTGAATTTGATATCATCCTCTTCTTGCTGTGGGACTTTAGCCCTGAATAGCACACATAATCTTCGATATGGGTTATAAGATTTTTTTTAAATCCAAATTTAGAATGCTAAAACATATTAACATCAAGAAGTACCTCAACATCACCTTCAACATGCTGCCTCCATGTCAGCACCATGGTCTAGACTCCCATCCTATCAAGGCCTCCATTAGATGTGGCTGGAGAGTCCCTGACTTCCCCACCTATCTCAATGTCAATTTTCCCTGACTTATTATTTTTCCATCTCATCAAAACTTCAGATTATCTATTGAAGAAATTGACAGTTCTTACCTTGGATAATTGCTTCTATTTTTATGGAACATCAGTCTGGAAAATTGAGTCTTTACATACTACCCTGATAATGTTTTTTTTTTTAATGTTATTTTTAATAATAGCTTCTCCTAGGATTGCTGCAGGCTGACAAGGCTGTTATTAACTCCAAAGAGATGGCTGCTCTGCTCTTTGTTCACGAAGCAACCCGAGTGTTTCACGATCGCCTAATTGATTCCACTGAAAAAAGCCTTTTCTATCAGTTGCTTTCAAAGGAACTCGAGAGCTATTTTCAGGTAAACTTATATTTTAAAAATTATTTTAAATAGATTCTTGGGCAAAAATTATAGAGATTAAAATTACTCTTTGAAAGTATCAATAATTTGAAATACTAAAAAATCCAAATAAATAAGTTTGTATGAAAAGAAACTCCAGTTTTTTATTCTATTGCCGCGCTTTGTAAAATCTGGGGTATTTAAAAAATTAAATCCCGAGTAGAATAAAGGAATCAAGAAAAAAGCAAGCGAGTGCAAAGGGTTAACAATGGGGACACCTTCCGGTAAATGCATTGTTAGGTGATTTCATCTTCCTGTGAACATCATGGAGTGTACTTACACAAACTTAGATAGTTGATAGCCTACTACACACCTAGGCTATATGATATAGCCTATTACTCCTAGGCTACCTGTGCAGCATGGTACTGTACTAAAACTGCAAGCAATTGTAACACAATAGTAAGTGTTTGTGTATCTAAACATATCTAAACATAGAAAAGATATAGTAAAAAGTACCTTATAAAAATGATATACCTGTGTAATGCACTTAACCATGAACGGGGCTTGCAGGACTGGAAGTTGCTCTGTGGGTGAGTGAGTGCAGGTGAGTGAGGTGTACACTACTGTAAACTTTATAAATCCTATACACTTAGCCTACACTAAATGTATTTTTTACATTTTCTTTCTTCAATAATAAATTAACCTTAGCTTACTGTAACTTTTTTACTTTATACACTTTTCAATATTTTTAACTGTTTGTCTCCTTTATAATAACATAACGTGTGTGGTGCGCACCACCGGGGATTGGACACGCTTGAATCTCTGGCACATCAGGGGGAGGGGGGGCCAGGGGCAATATTTGTAAGCCTAACAATATTTGTACCTCCATAATATGATGAAATAAAAGGAAGAAAAGAAAGAAAAAATAAAAATAAAAAAATAAAACACAAATACACTGTGCAACTGTACAAACATATTTTCTTTCTTTATGTCCTTATTATATAAGCTTTTTTTCTACTTTTAACTTTTTTTATACTTCGGAAACGTTTTTGTTAAAAACTAAGACAAAAACATATATATTAGCCTAGGCCTATATAGGGTAGGAATCATTAATATCACTCTCCCACCTCCACATCTTGTCCCACTGGAAAATATTCAAGGGCAGTAACATGCATGGAGCTGTCATCTCCTGTAATAACAATGCCTTCTTCTGGCATACCTCCTGAAGGAGGTACCTGAGACCGCTTTACAATTAACTTTTTTATGTAGGTAGAAGGAGTACACCCTAAAATAATGATAAAAAGTATACCATAGTGAATATATAAACCAATAACAGTCATTTATTGTCATTATCAAGCACTATGTACTGTACGTGCTATACTTTTATACAACTGGCAGCTCAGTAGGTTGTTTATACCAGCATCATCACAAACATGTGAGTAATGTGTTGTGCTACAACATCAGGATGGCTAGGTGTCACTAGGTGATAGGAATTTTTCAGCTCCATTATAATCTTAGGGGACCACTAGACATTAGACATTAGACATTAAACTTCTAAATCTACCTCTGGGCCCTTCATACTCAACGTGTGTAAAACCATTCTCAGCCACCATCCATTGCACTTTCTCCACCACTGAGGTGCTGCGCTGGTATTCCCTACTGCAGTGACTGGCATTACTGTCCAAGCCTCCATCCATGCCAGAAATCTGAACATCTTGCCCTTTCATTCTAGCCAGAACACAGCATAGTCTCTATGGCCTCTCCCTTTATGCCTACAGGTGCCTTCCCTTGGCTCACTCCTGGCCATCCTTCAAGATTCAGCTCATAAGCATTGTGCTAAGTGAAATAAGCCAGGCACAGAAAAACAAATGCCACATGTTTTCACTTAAATGTGGAATCTAAAACAATAGATCATAGAAGCAGAAAGTAGAATGGTGGCTAGCAAAGGCTCCAGGTTGGGAGGAATGGAAGTTAATGGTCATCAAAAGGTACAAAACCTCAGTTAGACAGGAGGAATAATGTGTTTTGATCTCTGTTGCACAGTATGGTGAATATAGTTAACAATAGTATGTTGTACATTTCAAAATCTCTAAGAGAATAAATTTTAAATGTTCTCACCACCTAAAATCGTATTTGATGTAATCGATATGTTAATTAACTTGATTTAATTGTTTCATATTATATTCATAAATCATAACATCACTTCATACCCCATAAATATATTCTTTGTCAACAACTATTCTTTGTCAATTTATAATAAAAATAAATTTTAAAAAATACTTAGCTCATGCTTCCTACCTCTTGGTGGCCTTTTCTGGCCAATATCACCTCCTTTCCAGATTAAATGGTTCCTCTTTATATTCTCATAGGACTATGGGTTTTTGCTATCATAGAACTTATTATAAGGTAATTGCTTATCTCTCTCTCCAACCTGTGCATTCCATGAAAATGAGGCCATTATCATCTCTTTCTAAATCCCCAGAATTTAGCATTCTCCTACCCCTAATTGGTACTTGATAAATATATCTGGGATAAATTAATGAATGAGGAATGAATGAAGGAATGGAGAGACTTTGCTAAAATAATAATCTAAAGAGAGCTTATTACTGCCTCAGGAGAAGCTCCTAAACTCCCTATAAATACCAACCACAATTCAGTTTTGAGAGTTTAGCAGACCAATAAATAGATGTAGAAGCCATAGAAAATGAGCAAGCAAATACTTATGGGAGTCGGGTCTTGCCCTGGCAGGGGTCAGCCCTATAGACAGCAAGAGTAGCTATAATAACCCAAAATAAAGACTGTATTAACCACACTTCCCTTAAGCATGTAAGGATGTAAATTATTCCTATGAGAATTTGGGTTTATATTCTGTCACTTAATTGGTTGGTTGACTTTTTAAAAAAATAAAATATAACTCTAATAATAATTAATATACTGTGCCAAGATCTGTTTTAAGAGCTTTACATATCATTACTCACTTTAATCTTACTCATAATACCCTATGATTTAGGTCCTGTTATTATCCTCATTTTACAGATGAAGAAACTGAGCAGAGTAAGGTTAAGAACTTGCGCAAGGTCACACAGCTAGTTAAGTGGTGGATATCTGATGACAGATATTCTCTTAATTATCATGCCATATCTCCCCTCAATACTCATTTAACCATTTGCCAAACAAACATCTTCTGAATTCCTACCAAGAATTCTGGTACCTGGTACCAAGTGAGGTAAGTGCTGAGGACTGCATAGAAGTAGCGTGGGCCCTACCTCCAAGCACCTTACAGCCTAGTAAGTGGGACACATTTCTGTAAGTGCTAGGACAGACCTATTGACATAATAATTGGTGGAACAAAGGAGGAAAGAGTAATTTAATCTATCTGGTTTTATGGGCAAGGGAAATGGTCAGACTTCAAAGAAGCGGTAGCCCATGACCTTGGTATCAAAGATAGGCAAGAGTTTGCCAAGTGGACCAGGAAAGAAGGATGGAAACTGTGGTGGTAACTAACAATTGACTAAGGGAGGATTCTTTTTCTCAAATTGTCAGTGGAGCTGTAAGATATTTCCAGCAACAGGGGTTCTTTACCTGGGATCCACAGACCCTCAAAGAGTTCTTAGGTAAAACTATATTATATTTGGTTTCACTTGTAATCCTCATATTTTACTATATGCGTTTTAAAATATTATTCTAAGAAAGGGTCAGTCTTCACTGCTAAAAGGGATTCATGGCACCAAAAAGGTTAAGAACTCCTCAGTCTTAGATCTATGGTGCCTGGAGCTTCTCTAGAATAACTCTATCTCTAGATAGAGTTATATGATACTGGTTTTGATAACAAGTAGAATTGTGCTATTAAAAATAATGTTAAATTCTTATCTTACAATAGATTCAATGGTCCAAAGAAGACCTGATGAATGATTCAACTGTATTTGTGGACTTCTTGGATACAAACAAGCCTCATAGAAAAAAGATCTATCAGAATACCAATGACTATAATAAACTTAACAGTGTACTTAATGAATTCCAAATGAAGTTGGGTTTAACACCTTTGGAGGTAAAGCCATATACTATGTAAAAATCTGAGAAGTGCTATATATGTCTATATTTATTTAGTTACATACACACACACACATATATATATGTGTGCATCAAATCAAATATTTTTAAGATGTATGTATGAGAGAGAGAGAGAGAGAGAGAGAGAAGAAAGATTGGAGGAAAGTGTACCTTCATATTTAAAAGCAGACAATTAGAAGTACAGTTTTATATTATTTCATCCAATTTTGTCTTACTTGATAGAGTGTAATTTTAAAGACAAGGTGCACAACTGAGGCTATAGGGAGTTAATAGAGTTAATGAAGTTAAAAAATGTAAAAGAGAGTGTGGCAACAAGGTGCAAAGTAGCGACAAGGGACAACAAAATGGTTATGGGTTTTTACATCTTTCTCATTTTGTTGTGGGCAGAGATGTATTGGAACAAAGACACCAACAAAATCACAGATACCAGAAACCAAGTCCCTAAGTCTCTTCCTCTCACCACTGAAAAGCAGCCTAGTTACTGTTGTTCTCCTCTTCATTCTCTTTCCTCGACCCTACCACCAACTCCCTAATATCACTCACAAGAATATTAGCATAGCAATAACCCTATTGTACAAACTTAACTTTCCCTAAATGTTAATACAAACCAGCTTACTGGATCTAGGTTACTGAGTTGCTAGAATAGTCATTTTCATTTCTATAAGTAAATTGTATGTAAAATCACAATACACATTTGATTTGTTTATACCTTAATCAGTTTATTTGTCATAATTTCTCTGCTAGATTTCTCATCCTATGGTGTTCTTCAAGGAAGCCATAGAACACATCACAAGAGCCACAAGGGTCCTTCGACAACTAGGGAGCCACATGTTACTGGTAGGAATTTAAATTTTTCAAATGTTTTCAAGTTCACAAAATAAAAATTAAGAAACTCCATAGCATCTACTTTGCTTACAGAAGTTTTATTTGCCCACACTTTATGAAAAATCACAGTAACTGAGTCACAAGATAGGACCATTGTCCTCTCTACAGTTTGCATAAGAAATGTGACAGCATATGAAAATAGTATTTGCTTTTGGAAGACATTTGATGTGAATAAAATTGGTGAATCTTGCATCATCTCTAATGTATCCTCAGTGTTAATATAGTATCTGTGCAAATGGATCCTGACTTCAAAAATAGTACACCTACTTGAATATTGATTTAGAAACATGAGTTTTTGCACCAAGTTTTGTTTCTCATGAGAACAAATGGGAGTTAAATTTTTGGAAAATTCCCAAATACCTTGAATAGAGAAAGAAAAGCTTTTGGAAAGCTAAATAAAATCCAACATATTTAGTCAGTTACATAAAGCATATTATTTATGACTTTAAGTTATTATTTATGCCTAATATTTAGTTATTTATTTTATACTTTATGTGTAACTATTTAGTTATTTAATTTATCCCTTTTCTTCAAAAAGGACTTTATTGTTGCATTCAGAAAAGCTAGAGCTTTATTTAAACACTCCTTTATTTAAACAGATATGAGCAACAAGATTAATTAAAAGGAATTAAAATTGGAAAATAGGATCAAGAAAAAAATACAAAGCAAATCTTTCACCAAAACTGCATCTTCACTAACCTTTCCCATCTCATAAATAGCATCACCATATATCTGCTGCTGTGACCAGAAACCCAGGAGTCACTCAGTCTTGTCACTTTTCCATCACTCCTCACGTTCAATCTGTCAATAAATCTTGGCAATACAACTTCCAAAACATATTTCAAATCTGCCCACTTCTCTGCATCTCCACAGCCACCACTCTATTTAAGCCACCATTATCTTCACCTAGACCACTACATAGTCTTCTCTGTTATCCTTCTCTAAAATAGCATGCCTCTTCTTCCTCCACTTAGTCTTGTTATGCTATCATCTTATTGTACATCATTTTTCTTCCTAGTCCTTAGCATTAGCTTATGTATTAAATTTTCATTTATTAATTATCTCTCTCCACATTTAGAATGTAAGCAATATAAGGGCTATGATTTTGTCTGTCTTACTGCAATTTTTAAGAGGATATTGTTCTATTCCTAAAGGGTATGCACTCTCAGTTTAGTTCTTTTAGCACAATGCTACTCTCTTCTTTAGCAAGTCAGCCCTTTTCTAATAGAAAGTAAATTTACAACAAGTTCTCAATTCTAAAATGCCAGAGAATGTATATTCAGAGCAATTTTTAAAAGCCTGCATTCAAATGGAACCTTGCCATGTATAGAGGATTCTCATGAACCTATCTGTCCTCTCAGAGCCCCTATTAAAAATGCAAGGTAAAAAAATGGCAAGTTCCTGATTCCTCTGTTCCTGTTACTATTTTTCCCAGTTAAATATCATATAGATAGTGCTATATTGATGACTAGGGTTCAATTTTGCAACTAGTAATCTACCTAGAAGCTAAGTTAATATGTGGGGTTTCTGCAGGAAGAAGCAGCTGGAGAGAGTATAATGATTTAATGAATACCATTTAATACAGGTAAGAAACAATCAAATAATCATAATCTAGATTGAAGAATTCAAATAAGTTCAGTTTAATTCAGTAAGAAAGTTAAAGAAACAATACATGACTTTTGAAAGTAAATGTTACATAATCCAACTGGATTGTATTGTTGAACTATCAGAAGAAGAAAACAAGAAAACTAATATTAATGAGCAATTCAATTTAAGGTATTAATTTAAAAGATTATTTCAGGCAATCTATGATGTAAAACATTCAGTTGTCAACAAAAATTACAAGATATAAAAAGAGATAGGAAAGTATAAACTATACACAGAAAAAGAGCAGTCAATAGAAACTGTCTTGAAGGGAATCCAGAGGTTGGGCTTGGCAGACATCTGGAAATGCAGCTGTTATAAATACATTTTTTAAAAACTAAAGGAGAATATATATTTTAGAAATTAAAGGAAAGTATTCAGCAATGATTCTTTAAATAGAGAATACCAGTAAAGAAATAGAAATTATTTTGCAAAATGGAATTTCTTGGGTTAAAAATTAGAATAAATGAGATGAAAACTTCACCAGAGGAGCTCAACAGAAGATTTAAGATGCCAGAAGGAAGGATCCACAAACTTGAAGATAGGTCCATAAAAATTATCCATTCTGAAGAAGAAAAAGAAAAAATAATGAAGAAAGAAATAGAATGTCAAAGACCTGAGGGATACCCATCAAGTGTACCAAAATATGTATAATCGGAGTCCCAGAAAAAGAGAAAAGATAAGGGGATAAAAGATTTTGTAGAAATAATGCCCCAAAATATTAAATTCAATAATAGCTCAAGAAACTCCAAGTAGAAGAAACACAAGTAGATTAACACATCATAGTAAAATGTTCAAAGAAAAAGAGAAAATTGTGAATACAGCAAGAGAAAACCAACAACTTAGTATGTACTAGGAATGCTGGAGAAGATTAACAGCTAATTTCTCCTCAGACACAGTGGAGACCAGAAGGCATTGGAGCAACATATTCAAAATGGTAAAGGAAACAAAACTCAAAAATTTATATTTAATAAAACTATCCTTCAAAAAATGAGAGGGAAATAAAGACATTTCCAAATAAACAAAGACTGAGAGTTTGTTGCTACCTTACAAGAAATATTAATTACTAAAGGAAATTATTACAGGCTGAGAGAGAATGACACCAGATGATAACTGAAGTCCACATGAAGAATAAAGAGCACCAGTAAGAGCAATTACATAGGTAAATATAAGGCAGTGTGTTGGTTTTCTACTGACTCTGAAACAAATTACCACAAATACAGCAGCTTAAATAAGTTCATTATCTCTCAGTTTTGCAGGTCAGAAGTATGACATGGAACACACTGGGCTGAGCTCAAGGTATAGGCAGGACTGCATTTCTTTCTGGATACTTTAAAGGGAAATTTGTTTACCTCCTCTTACTAGCTTCTAGAGGCTTCCTGCATTCCCTGGGGCTGCCTTTCTTCATCTGCAAAGCCATAAACATCATATCTCTCTGACCAGTTATCAGTCATCACACATTTCTCTCTCCAAATAGAGTCAGGAAAGGCTCTCTGCCTTCAAGGATTAATGTGATTAGACTGCATCCAAGAAGATAATCCAGGATAATCTCACCATTTCAAAGTCTTTAATCTTGATCACATCTGCAAAGTCCCTTTTGCCATATAAGACAATATATTCATAGGTTACAGGGATTATGATGTGGATGTATTTGGGAGGCAGAGTGGTGTCAAGGGCACTATTCTGCCTACCACAGACTATATAAGTGTATATTTTTTTTACCCTTAACTGCTTTCAAAGATAATTGCCTAAAATTATAATTATAAACTATTATTAGGCTTATGATGTATAAAGATATAATATATGTAAAAATAAATAGCACAGAAGAGGAGAGAGGAAATGGAGCTATATTGCAGCAAACTTTCTAAATTTTTCTGGAATTAAGTTAGTATTCATCTGAAGTAGATGGTGATAAATTATGATATAGTGCAAACCAGTTATGCAAGATGAGTAAGTTTTAGAGATTTAATGAACAGCATGATAATGGTAGTTAACAAGATTTTGAATGTTCACAACACAAAGAAATGATAAAGTTTGAGGTGATCAATATGAATATGGTAATTACCCTAATTGGATCATTATGCATTGTATACATGTATGGAAATAACCCTCCATATCCCATGAATATGTACATTTATTACATGCCAACTAAAAATAAAAGGAAAGAAATAAACGGATATCTCACAAAAGCATCTGAAAAGATGCTCAATATCAACTGTCATCAGGGGAAACAATAATGAGATACCACTACATGCTTATTAAAGTGACCAAAATCCAAATAACTGAATAGTAGCAATTATTCATAAGGATGCAGAGCAACAGAAACGCCTGTTCATTGCTGGTGGGAATGCAAAACAGCACAGTCTCTTTGGAAGACAGTTAGGCAGTTTCTTACAAAGCTAAACATAGTCTTGCCATATGATCCAGTAATCGTGCTCCCACGTATTTACCTAACTGATATGAAAACTTATGCCCACACAAAACCTACACATGAATGATTATAGCAACTTCATTCATAATCACCAAAAATTGGAAGCAACAGGGATGTCCTTCAACAAAGCAAATGAATGAACTGTACTACATTGATACAATGAAAAATTATTCAGAGAAAAAGAAATCAGCTCTCAAGCCACAAAAAGACATAGGTGAATCTTAAAGGCATATTTCCAAGTGAAAGAAGCCAGTCTGGAAAGTCTACATACTATTTGATTCTAATTATATAGCATTCTAGAAAAGGAAAACCTATGAAAATGATAAAAAGATAAGTGGTTGCCAAGGATTTGATGGGATGAAGGGAAAGTGAAACAGGTTTTTTAGAGTGGTAAAAATTTTGTATGATACTCTAATGGTGAACATGTGACAGTGTAAATTTGTCAAACCCCATAGAATTTCCCAGCACAAAGAATGAACCTTAATGTTGTGGCCCACTTGCAGGACAGGGGATGGCACACATAAAGACATAGACGTAAAACGCGGACACGAGAATTGGCTGCAGTCACAGAATAAAAAAGCACACAGACACAAAGACGGTTCAAGACTGCAGCGCTTAAAGCACCAGTCATTTTATTTTTATACTGCTTAATTGGGCAAGTGTCCCAAAGCTATTTCCTCATGTCAGCTATTTTCCCAGCTACTTTCTGGTACATGACTTCCCACAGGCCAACAGCACCTGTTCCTCCAGACATAGCACAAGAGATGCCCTTCGACGCTTGATACCGTTTGTGGATAACAAGACGCCTGGCTAGGTTGCATAGCACAAGAGAAGAAGATGTTTACATTCTCTCTTCTACCATCTGGTACCGCATGCGGATAACAGACAACCTTGGCTCGCATTCAAAACCACAGGTCTTTGGCCATTTGCCCGGAGGAACAGTTCTCTCTGCTGGTCAACAAGTCATGTCCTACTAATTATGGAAGCAAGCAATGTGCTCCTGTTCTGCTGACTTTGGGTCTGGGCCAGTCTGATCCAGGGACGTCTCCTTCACCTTAATGTATGCAAATTTTTAAAAAATCATTTAGGAGGCATGGTAATCCCAAGATGAAATCAGAATATGGCAGAATAATCAAACCATGTTGCAAATGTATGACACAAACTCACTGAAGAGGATGGGGGGAAAGGAGCCGACCTAAGGAACTTTGGAAATGAGTGGAGTTTGTAAGACTCAAGGCAAAAGAAACTGTACATAAGCACGATACTCCAGTTAATAAAGTAGTTTCCGACGGGAATAAAGTTAACCGTTCTCATACCACAATACATATATACTGGAATTGAATAATGAAGTAAAGTAATGGCAGCTGGTGGGAGCCAATTTTCTCACTTTTGGAGTGGGAAGTTACAATAAAGGAGAAGAGGCCAGAATGATCCATATAGTAATAGATCAGACTTGGAGACATAAGTAGAATTTATGTTTAGCTTGATATATATGATTGCATATAGAAATATTTATAGGAATGTAGATATTCAAGGTTTAGTATACAAACATTTATTTCCTTGCTGTGTCAGCTGAGAGGGCTCACAGACCAGGGACACTCCAGTAGCAATGTGTATGCCTAGCATCCAGATTTTGGTTTCTAGTGACATTCTCCAATGAAAGGGGCCAGGACTCCTTAGGAAAATGGCTGATTATAGGACCAGGACAGGAAATATACAAGATGAACCTGGAGCATCCTGTAGTGCCAAAAAGGAAGTGCTAAAAAAATTGATGGGGTATGTCAGAGGGACACAAGAGCCAGCTAAAAGAGTCCCCAATTGCCAAAGCTGGAGGAATGAGATAAAGTAATTTTGGATTATAATCCAAAGTATAAAATAAATATCCATGGGTCCATACTGATATAAATGATTGAATAAATAAGTAAATGGGGGAGAAGAGACAATTCTTCATGCAAAAGAATTCCAAATAATGTATGTAGACAGTCCAACCCTCAAGAAGTTGGAGCGTAACTCCCTACTCCTTAGCTGAGGGCTGTGCATAGTAACTTCCTCCCCAAAGAGTACAGTATGGAAAGGGGAGAAAAATAGTAACTTTACAGTGGAGATACCTAACAAACACTACCTCAACTAGGTGATCAAGATCTGCATCAAAAGTGTAAAATCAAGTTGATAATATGTCTCGTTGATATGATGTGATGAAAATGGCACTTTACCCTATGGATTTCCTCCCAAGAACATATAATCCCAGTCTAATCATGAGAAAAACATCAGGAAAATACCAACTGAGAGACTTTCTGCAAAATACCTAATCAGCGCTCCTTAAAACTATTAAGGTCGTCAAAAACACGGAAAGTCTGAGAAATTGTCACAGCCAAAAGGAGCCTAAGGAGACTTGGCTAATAAATTTACTGTAGTACCCTGGAGAGGATTCTGGAACAGAAAAGGGACAGTAGGTAAAAACTAAGGGAATCTGAATAAACCATGGACTGTAGTTAGTAACATATCAATATTAGTTCATTAATTATAACAAATGAATTATACCAATGTTGTTAATAATAAGGGAAATTAGATATGGGGTATATGACAATGCTCTGTATTATCTTAGAAATTTTTCTGTAAATCTAAAACTCTTCTAATGTAAGTGTATTTTCTAAAATGGACAAAAAATTTGAATAGATGTTTCACCAAAGAAGATACATGAATGGCTAGTAAGTCCATGAAAAGATGTTTAATTTTATTAGTCATTAAGGAAATGCAAATTAAAACTATAATGAGATAACACTAAACACCTCCTTGAATGGCTATAATCAAAAAGAAAATAGCAAGTATTAACAAGATTGTGGATAAACTGAACTTTCATACGTTGCTGGTAGGAGTGTTAAATAGTACAACTGCTTTGGAAAATGGGTTTGGTTTGGCTGTTTCTTACAAAGGTTAACATAGATTTACCATATAACTGAGCAATTCTGTTCTTGTGTATCTACACAAGAGAAAATAAAACAAATGTCCACCCAAAGATTGTTATGAAAATATTCATAGCAACGTTATTCATAATAGCCAAGAAGTAGAAACAATCCAAATGCCCATCAATGAATAAACAAAATGTGATATGTCCACAATAGAATACTATTAAGTAATAGTATAGATAGGTATTTTCCTATCAATAAAAGACTTATCCTGGCCAAGCACAGTGGCTCATGCCTATAATCCTAGCACTTTGGGAGGCCAAGGAAGGAGTATGGCTTGAGGCAAGAGTTCAAGACCAGCCTGAGCAAGAGTGAGATTCTGCCTCTACAAACAAATTGAAAAATTAGCCAGGCATGGTGGCATACACCTATAGTCCCAGCTACTTGGGCAGCTGAGGCAAGAGGATCATTTGAACCTAGGAATTTGAAGTTTCAGTGAGCTATGGTGATGCCACTGCACCCCTGCCAGGGTGACAGAGCAAGACCCTGACTTAAAAAAATAAAAGACTTAGCTCTTTCCGTGCTTAGCGCAGCCATGGCCCACGGTCCCAAGAAGCATCTGAAGTGTGTAGCAGCTCCAAAGCATTGGATGCTGGATAAGCTGACCGGTGTGTTTGCTCCTCGTCCATCCACAAAAAAGGAGATAATAAAGGGATTCACCAACTGATCCAAAGAGATACAGATATAATTTATGAATACTACAAAATCTTTATGCCAAACGACAATGTGGAGGAAATGGATAAATTTCTAGAAACACACAGCCTCCTAGGCTCAACCAGGAAGAAATAGATTCCTGACAACCAATCTCAAGAGATGAAATAAACACAATCAAAAATCTCTAAAAAGAAAAGTACCGTCCAGATGTTTCACACCAAATTTTACCAACTTACAAAAGAAACTAGTACCTATCTTGCAGAAAGTATTCGACAACATCGAGAAGAACAGAAACCTCCCTGACACTTTTATGAAGCGAATATTACTCTGATACCAAAACCAGGAAAGGATGCAACAAAAAAAAAAAAAAAAGAAACACAGATCAAATATTCCTAATGAATATAGATGCAAAAATTTTCAACAAAATCTTAGCTAACGAATCCAGACCTTATCCAAAAAAATAATCCATCACGACCAAGTGGGCTTCATCCAGGGATGCAGGGATGGTTCAACATACATAAAATCTATAAATGCAATTCACCACATAAACAGAAGCAAACAAAGACCACATGATTCTTTCAATAGATGCAGAAAAAGCTTTTGACAAAATTCAACACCCTTTCATGATATGAACACTTAAGAAAGGGGCATAGAAGGGACATACCTTAAAATGATACAAACCATATATGACAGAATCATAGCCAACATCATACTGAATGGGAAAAATTGAAAGCATTCTCACTTAAAACTGGAACCAGACAAGGCTGCCCACTATCTCCACTTCTATTCAACATAGTGCTGGAAGTCCTGGCTACAGCAATCAGACAGGAATGGAATTAAAGGTATCCAAATAGGGACAGAAGAATCAAACTTTCACTGTTTGCTGATGATACGATATATATTTAGAAAAAACCCAAAGATTCAACCAAGAAATTCCTGTAACTGATCAATGATTTAGTAGTCTCCAGGATACAAAATCAATCACAGAATAGAGGCATTCATATACGCCAACAACAAATAAATTGAGAACAATAAAGACTCAATTCCTTCACAATAGCAACAAAGATTAAAGTACCTAGGAATATACTTAAACAAGGAGGTAAAAACCTCTATAGGAGAACTATGAAACATGAGGACGGAAATAGCAGAGATGTAAACAGATGGAATCCATACTATGCTCGTGGATCAGCAGACTCAACATCAACATTAAAATGTCTATACTACCCAAACTGATCTACAGATTCAATGCAATTCCTATTAAATTCCCATCAGCATTCTTCACAGATATAGAAAATAATTTTACACTTCGTATGGACCAAAGAAGACCCCGAATATCAAAAGCAATTCTAGGCAACAAAAACAAAATGGGAGACATTAATATCCAGATATCAAACTTACTACAAAGCTGTAGTAATAAAACAATCTGGTATTGGCAAAAATAGGAATATTGACCAGTGGAACAGATGTGAGAATCCTGATTAAAACAATCTCATATAGCCATCTAATCTTTGACAAAGCAGACAAAAACATACGCTGGGGTAAAGAATCCCTTTTCAATAAATGGTGCTGGGAAAACTGGATAGCCACCTGTAGAAGGCTATAACAGGACCCACACCTTTCACCTCTCACAAAAACAAACTCACGCTGGATAACAGACTTAAACCTAAGGTATGAAACTATTAGAATCTAGAGGAAAAAGTTGGAAACACTCTCCTAGACATCGGCCTAAGCAAAGAGTTATGAAGAAGTCCCAAAGGCAATCACAGCAGCAATAAAATAAATAAATGGGACATGATCAAACTACAAAGCTTCTTCACAGCCAAAGAAATAGTCATGAAAAGTAAACAGACAACCTACAGAATGGGAGAAAATTTTTGCATCCCATGCATCCGATAAGGGACTGACAACTAGAATATACTTAGAACTCACGAAAATCAGCAAGAAAAATTCAAATAACCCTATTAAAAAGTGGGCAAAGGACTTGAACAGAAACTTTCTAAAGAAGACAGAAGAATGGCCATCAAACATCTGAAAAATGCTCAACATCTCTAATCATCAGGGAAATGCAAATCAAAACCACAATGAGATATCACTTAACTCCAGTGAGAATGGCCTCTATCAAAAGTCTCCAAACAATAAATGCTGGCATGGATGTGGAGAGAGAGGAACACTCCTACACTGCTGGTGGGACTGCAAACTAGTTCAACCTCTGTGGAAAGCAATATGGAGATACCTTAAAGCAATACATGTGAATCTACCATTTGATCCAGCATTCCCATTGGTGGGCACCTACCCAAAAGAGCCAATGAAACTCTTCAAAAAAGACACCTGCACTCGAATGTTTATAGCAGCACAATTCATAATTGCAAGGCTGTGGAAACAGCCCAAGTGCCCATCAATTAGTGAGTAGTTTAATAAAATGTGGTATATGTATACCATGGAGTACTATTCAGCTCTAAGAAACAATGGTGATATAGCAACATCTTATATTTTTCCTGGTTAGAGCTGGAACCCATACTACTAAGTGAAGTATCCCAAGAATGGAAAACAAGCACCAGATATGCTCCACCAGCAAACTGGTATAACAGAGTAGCACCTAAGTGGACACATAGGTACTACCGTAATAAGGTATTGGGCACGTCGGAGGGGGAAGGGGCGGGTATATACATACATAATGAGTGAGATGTGCACCATCTGAGGGATGGTCATTCTGGAAACTCAGACTTGTGGAGGAGGGGGAAAGGGCATTTATTGAAACCTTAAAATCTGTACCCCCATAATATGCCGAGAAAAAAAACGCTAAAATAAAAAATTAAGCTAAATTTTAAAAAAGTGAATAGACAAACCACAGACTGGAAGAAAATGTATGTAAAATATATGTATGACAAAATTATATTCTGTAAGGAAAGTCCTAAACCTGATGTGAAATTTGAGTAGAAGAATAAGTAGAGAAACAGCCTCAGGGCTGTAAGAGCATGCTGTAGATTATGTATTTATCTGTAGATTACAGACAGTGCATATAGTAAATAGTTTATAAAATAAGATTATAAAATTCATTCTGATATAATAAGATGGATGCCTTCAGCTACAGAGATAAATTACTTCCAATCTCTCAAAATGAAAATCATACAGACATAGAAAATACTTTCATTGTTATTTATTCAAAACTCTCTGTGGCATCATCACAAACCATATAAACCTCTGTGGGCTATGGCTAATAGGAATATAGATAAATATTTTCTTATTTTCTTCTCAATATTAAATTTCCTGAAGGGGGACTACGTAAAATAAAAACTTCAGCAAATAATAAAGACAAAAAATACTACTTTGTCCTAGGATTAAATTTAAAGACCATCAGAACAGTGGAGTTCCCCTTCCTAATCCTGCTTGAATAAACACTTTTTCAAGATTTCTTTGAATTCTATGTAGGTATAATCATGAGATATAGATACTCGGTACAGTTTTTGTCTGTCAAAAACAGGCCATGGTTGCACAAGTTTTTTTTTCCCACATCCATCTATTCCGATCTTTGGAGAAAAAAACAACGTATGACTTTTAATATATTGTCTGGAGATCCTTGAATACATAGTTTTCTGTTTATTGATAGAAATTTTTTTTTTTTTTTTTTTTTTTTTTTGAGACAGAGTCTCATTTGTTGCCCAGGCTAGAGTGAGTGCCGTGGCGTCAGCCTGGCTCACAGCAACCTCAATCTCCGGGGCTCAGCGATTCCTACTGCCTCAGCCTCCCGAGTAGCTGGGACTACAGGCATGCGCCACCATGCCTGGCTAATTTTTTGTATATATATTATTTAGTTGGTCAATTAATTTTATTTCTATTTTTGGTAGAGACGGGGGTCTCGCTCAGGCTGGTTTGAACTCCTGACCTTGAGCAATCAGCCCGCCTTCGCCTCCCAAAGTGCTAGGATTACAGGCGTGAGCCACCGCGCCCGGCCTGTGATAGAAATTTTGACAGTCAAAATACCTTGGACTATTTTTATTTACAACCTTTTTGGGAAGTATGTTAAACATAAGTATTTTATCAAAGTTTTATAAGATATTCATCATATTTAATATTTTCATTTTCACAGCCTCTTAAAATAATGAGATAATTTCACTGGAAAGATAAGATAATCTGGAAAAAACAGCACAGACAGGTTTATGAACTATCATTGTCACTGATCAAAAAAGAATCAAAATTAGATTCTTTATAAGAAACTAGGTAAGTCTTTTATTTTATTATTTTTTTTCACACTGTAATATCTTTAATTAAATACAAATAACTTTTTAACATGTTATTATGTTACATGGAGACCATTTCACCCACTGCTCTGTTTGGCTGCCAGTCTCTTACCCCTCTCTTCAGCGATGGTGAGGCGGATACTTTTCCTCGAGGAAGAGAAACCCATGGTTTGTTGCCTTTGCCAATAACGAAAATGTTGGAGAGGCGAGTGGCAAAGCTGTTGCCATTGGCATCTTTCACGTGAACCACATCAAAAGACCCGATGTCTTTCTCTGTTGGTGATCACACCAATTCTTCCAAGTTAGCGCCTCCAGTCACCATGCACAGGTTACCAGTGTCAAACTTGATGAAATCAGTAATCTTGCCAGTCTCCTAATCAATCTGAATGGTGTCATTCACTTTGATGAGTGGATAAGGATAGCGGATGGTGCGAGCATCATGAGTCACCAGATGAGGGATTCCTTTTGTGCCCACAAAGATTTTTCTCAGCTTTGCACAACTTGTACTTGGCCTCCTCAGGTGTGATACGATGAACAGCAAAGCGACCCTTTGGTGTCATAAATCAGACGGAAATTCTCTCCAGTCTTGTCAATGCTGATGACATCCATAAATCCAGCAGGGTAGGTTATATCAGTTCTGACCTTGCCATCAATTTTAATGAAGCGCTGCATGCAGATCTTCTTCACTTCATCTCCTGTCAGGGCATACTTAAGCCTGTTTCTTAGGAAATGATGAGTGGGAGACACTCTCTCAGCGTGTGGGGACCA